>OY741994.1:1671253-2176244 GCA_963555575.2 Hygrocybe coccinea | reverse complement strand
ATAACCTTTGCTAGTCCAAAGCCTTGGTTAGGAATGGTGTAACCAATCCTTTGTTGTCCGAAGCTTTGTTTTGAAATATTGCAAACCTAGCTTGACTGAACACTTTATATTATTTGAATGTACATGGATGTCAACAGGTAATCTGCAATAGATATATTACAACTTAATTAGGGTGTGTTTGAGTGAGATTAGATATGTTTTAGATGTGCTTGGTGGATATGTTTTGAACATGACTAGACATGTTTTAGACGTGATTGGAAGTGTTTAGATGTGACTACATGTCTTTAGACATAATGGGATGTATTTTAAATGCCACTGACATGTTTAAATGTGGCTAGGTGTGTTTTGGATGTGTTTAGATGTGGCTGGATGTGTTTCAGACGTGTTTAGACATGACTGAACATAATTAAACACATAAATAAATGTGTTTTGAATGTGATTGGATGTATTTTAGATATAACTGTTTTTGTTTTTGATAGTGTTTAAGAATAACTAAACATGTTTAACTTTATTTGGAGTGTAGTTTGAGATATAATATGCATTATCAATGTGACTGAATGTAGATGTGGTGTTGGATATTATGATGTGTTTACATTTGTTTTAGGTGTGGTTGCATATTTAAATGTATTGTGACATGAATAAGAAAAAGTGTTATCAATAAGTGTGGGAATAGACAAGAGCGACAAGACCAAAATGGGAATGAGAGACTACTTGAACTATATTATGTAATCTAGCTACTAACTATGTGGTCCGAGTATTCAGATATTCTAATAATAAAATAGACAAAAATGTTGCAATAGTAGTATGTTGATATGATAAATCATAAATATCAATTCTAGGCAACCTTGTGACAATTGCTAATGACAAACCCTGGTCATCTAATAACAATTACCAATGAAAATCCAAAGCACATATTGCTATTGGCTGCAGATATGAGGGAGTAATGCCATTGGATGATAAGTCATAGCCTCCCCTCAAGTTATCCCTCTATATATTTTGATAGTGTACGAACATGTACTTTACGTTGAGTCTGGTTTTCTATACCAGATCAATATATCCCCCTTCCTCTTCTTCTCGTCAGAACTGTCAGTTGAGTTTGTTTGTTGTTGGAGCCATCCCATAGATGATCCATAACAGTTGCATGTTGTTGTATACAATTCATTTGTTTGGTGAAGGCAGCTGCAGATTCATTGATGATTTCACCTTTGACAGGTTATTTTCCCTTCCATGGATGGAAGCCCATTGTTGCATAGAATGGGGACATTCCAGTTGAGGATGATTCATGATTAGCAAGGGTGGGTTCAGCCAAGGCTAACCATTCTGCCCAATCCTCTTGTCGTTGATTGACAAACAATCAAAGATATGTTTTGATTTCTGCATTTGTTCGTTCAGTCTGTCCATCTGCTTGTGGATGATACATCATTGTTGGATGTCTGGTGATCCCTAGTAAATGGTTCAACTCTTTTGTAAAGCCTGATACGAATTGGGCTCCAAGATCGGAGATGATAACATGTGGCAATCTGTATTGTTGAAAGACATTATCCCAGTATAAACACACAGATCCTTCGGATGTTAATGCAGTAGTGGTGGGGATGAGGACTGATTGCTTGTTCTTTTAGTCTATCACTACAAGGATAGCATTGAACCCCTGGGATTCAGGTAGAGGGCTGATCAAATCCATGGATGTGGTGTGCCACAGATATGGAGGGATTGCACGAGGATGTAGCAATCCTGGTTTCTTTCCTTGGTGGATCTTCTTTTTGCTGACAGGACAAACATGCTGTAACATATTTGTCAACATCTGCACAGAGAGAAGGCCAAGTGAAATGTCGGGCAATAGCCCTGAATGTATTTTCTTGCCCTGGGTGACCGGACAGAGGAGTATCATGGTGTTCTTGTATGATTCCTCCATGAAGGTGATTGTTCTTGGGGACATAAAGTAGATTGTTGTGGTAGATTAGGCCATCTTCCATTTGTTTCCATGATGATTCAGGATTCTTGAGTGCTTCACTTATCTGTTTGTCCAACTGCATGTTATGTTCAATGAATTGTTTCTGCCATTGTGGGTTCATTGTGGTGGTATTGAGGGAAGCCATGAATAAAGAATCTGGGAGTGCAATGACATTTTTATTGTCATCAAGGCCATGGTCATGGTCGACATGCCATGAGAGCAAGTCTGCCTTGCGGTTTAAATTTCCGGGATGATGTGATAGTCGGAAGTTATAATCCTGAAGGAATGAGATCCATCTGGCTTGTCATTGAGTCAAGTTCTGTGGTTGACAGAAATAGGTTAGATTTTGATGATTGGTATAAACTTTGATGATTTCTGGTGTACCAAGAAGGAAATGTTGCCATTGTTCAAAACATCGGATTATTGCGAGTAATTCCGTATCATGGACATCATAATTTTTTCCCACAGGGGACATGCTGTTTGATAAGAAAGCTACTGGGTGCCATGTGCCATCATCCTGTTGTTGTGATAAAATGGCTCTGGTAGTGAAGTCTGAAGCATCACATTTGATCTTGAACTTTTCTCAATTATTAGGGATGACAAGGACAGGATCCGTTGTGATGATTCGTTTTAACTCATTGAAAGCGGCTTGTTGCTGATCGATGTTCCATTCCCAATCCTTTTTGCCAGTCAAGAAGTTCAGGGGTAACGCCACTTGTGCAAAATTCCGGACGAATCCTCAATAGAAATTAAGGAAACCCAAGAATGATTGTAATTCCTTTTTGTTCTTTGGAATGGGCCAATCAGTGATCACATCAGTTTTGGTTGGGTCCATGCGTACTTTTCCGTGTTTGACGATGAGACCTAAGTATTCCACTTGTTGTGCATCAAATGTGCATTTCCCTATTTTCAGGAACAATTTGTTATGACAGAATTTCTGTAGAACTTGACCTGTCTGTTCCTGATGCTCTTCCAGGTTCTTGGAGAAGATGTTGATGTCATCCATGTAAATATGTAACCATCCAGCTCGTATTTCATAATGGAAGATATGATTCATTTGTGGCAGTGGTGTGGGGAATGGTGTCAGTACAATGAAAGACAGATATAATGAAGAACTTTTTATCAGAACAGGCAGTACAGCTGTGAAAGATGAAAGTGGTAACTAGTCAGATGCTGAGACTACTTGTGAGATTACTTCAGATGAGTCGCCATTTACTGTAACAGACTCTGACAATTTGGACAATGATAACAATGGGTCTGTTATTGGAACAGACATTCAGATACTAATTCAGATGAAGATGACAATAAATCTGTCAACAGAACAGATTGTGATTTGGATTTGAAAGCAGGTGGTGGATAGTCAGATATACTAGTTGGTCAATCAGATAAAGACTAGTGGAGTGTGGGCCATTGCTTTGCATGGCAAGTTACTCGTCCCTTTTTGGCAATGAGAACATCAGGTATATTAAGACTGATATATGAACACTGTAACATTATTACCACTGCATGATAGTAAACCAATATTTGCAAAGTCATCTATGTGCCCTTCATTACCACAAAAACAATACTATTTATATACCATCCTGAACACACAACTCTGTTGACAAATTTGCAAGTTGTAACACTTTCAGTTACCCCAATTCTCTAGCAGTTTGTTGTAATTCCTACTATATAAAGATGCAGCTAAGAGCTATAAAATGTGCTGGTCTTCCCAGGGGTTGAATATTGGTCCCTGGGCTCTAGCTTGGAATGTCCCAGGCCTAGCTTGGGCAAAGTGTATTTCAAAGAAATCCTGGTCCATTGACCCAGGGATGCTTGGTCTGTCCCATTAGTAACAGTGGTCTCACCCGTGATCCCAGGGAAGACTATGTTTGTCTTGACAATAATGGGCCAGCCCCATGATCCCATGGGCAGTCCTGCTTGTCCCTGCGCACCATGAAAGCATTACTACAAAAGGTTTGAAGCAGTGCTACAAAGATTTTGAAACCTACTACAAAATGTTTGAAGCAGTACTACAAAATGTTTTGAAGCAAAAACTTGAAATACTATCAACAATGTGGAGATGGCTTGCATACACTTTTAAACACTTTTGGCACTTTGCTTTCATCCTTTTACTTGTTTGGACTTCAAATAAAGCCAATTTACAAAATTTTCACTGGCTTTCATCAAGTATTTTGAGAATAACTATTGGAATACATTTGCAAACAATATTCTGTGAAGGTATATCAATGCTTACAGTGAATCTCCATGACTTCTCTCTACCATGACTTCAACTATAACAAAAATTACTATAAATGGACTCTATGGTCATTCATAGTGTTTCACAGCAATCAGAGGTGAAGGGAGACTCAGAGATGAAGGGAGACTCAGGGATGCAGTCAGAAAGGAGCTGGGACAAAGGAGGTGGTATTCTCTCTTTGTATGCTAAGTACAGTGAGTATTTATATGATAGGGTTGCCATAGTGTAGCTATTATGAAAATAGGGAAACACAAGCTAGCTACATGTGAAATGAAGGCGAGGCAATGGTGCAATAGGGTCAATAAGTGAGACAAGATGAGATGCATAGAAAATATTTGAAGAATAGCTTTTGGAATAATACCCCTAACTGTGTGAAACAGCCTGATAAACCCACTATTTGACAGCCAGTTAAAGTGCAGCCATGCACAGGGCCTACATAGGATCAGATAATGTCAGAGATGAGCTGAGTTGAGCACTAAATGCTTGACTAAGCTAGAAAGTTAGTGTGATGTCTGTTGAGTGGTGCAATGTGTGAGTGAAGAGATAGTAGAAGAAATGTGAAGTTGTAAAATGATGTGCTGTGCATCAAATGAGTGTGGGGAATAGGTGGAGTGCATAAAAGTGTGTCTAAAATTAGAATAGGTAAAATGGCATGTTTACAAGGTCAGAACGTGCAGATGCAATCAGTGGTGTTCAGCAAGTCAATGAAAATGTTCCACACTTTTCTTGCATTTTATTTTGTTTCAAATTAGCCATGTAAATTGTACAACAATGTACAGACTTGTTGATATAAATTCACCACATTGTTGTACTTATGTGATTTCCAGTGCCTATACAAGCATTCTTGAACAGTCTGAACATTATTTGTCCATGGTGCAGTATCTTGTCCACCATATATTTCCAGTTCTCTTGTTACCAAAAAGTTGTATGAGCATCTGCCATGTGGTTGTGAGAATGTTGTCTGAATCAGTAACAACAATAAAAGCTCAGCTCCAGTTGGAATGAGTTCCACTATTGCAAGCCATCTTGTCAATTAAATGGAAGCAAATACATTCAGAACTATATGAGAATGGGAAATTATAGAATGGCAGCACACTCAGTGGATTGATAACCCAGATGCTATTACCCATTATTGAAAGACTCACTGAATGATTTGACAAGTGGGTAATATTCCTATAATTTATTATCAAAGAGCCATACAAATCTTGCATAAAGAAGTTGACATGTGTTCAGGAAAGTTGTTGTGGTTACTTGGTATCAAATCCCTGAAAGATCACTGCTGAACATGTGTAAAACATCATTCAGCCAGGGTGTTGCAAGTTTTCTACATGTTTCCTGTATTGAGTTTCTGACCAACTGGCTGTAAATAAAATGCACATCCATGTACAGGCTATTTGACAATGGTTTGTAACAATATTATATTTATTTGATATCTAAGTATGGAAAACATTGTGGAACAGTTGTCAAAGAGGCTAAACACTGGCTGGAATGGGGTAGTATAACTATCTACAACCTATGTAACAAATGGTCATGAGATCTGTTGTCCTACCGATGGATGACAAAAGAATTCCACGACCATCTACAGACAATTTGACAGAAATTGAGGCCATTTCTTGTATGTATTGAATTGATCATGACTGGGAAAGCTTTGCCAACAGTTGTCAATCAGTCTGAAGACTGCTCAACAAGGGTGTGAGTGCTGTTATGCATTTTTGTTGTATTTGTTTTCCCATCAACTAGCCATGAGACAGGTGTACAACCATCTACAGCATGGTTAACACATTGGCATGACATTGATTGCATTGATTCTCTTGCCCACTGGTCATAAAGAAATTGTCGATTGTGATTACATTTCTTGCATTTTAGTAATTCTTTATGACTGGGAAACCTCTGTCGAACACTTGACAAAGGGTTGAACACTGTTCATTATGGGCTTGGGAGGTGTTATATATTTTCCTGATATTTATTGTTCTGGCAACTACCCATAAAACCATTGTATGTCCATCTACAGCACATTTCATGCTTGGGGATGACCTTGGTCATGTTGAGTCTCTTGTCCACTTGACACAAATCAATGCCACAGCTATCTACAGCCTATTTGACAGATGTTGACAATATCTCTGGTATGTATTGAGTTTTTTGTAACTGGGAAACCTTCCCTGAAAAGTTAATGAACAGGCCAAACACTGTTCATCAGGGGCCTGGGAGCTGTGACAGATTTTGCATATATTTGTTTTCCTAAGAACTAGCCATAACACAGCTGTACACCCATTGCAACATATTTGAAATGTGGGGATGACATTGGTTGAATTGATCCTCAAACCCACTGGCCATGAATGAATTACACATGCACCTACAGCACATTTGACAGATGTTGACAACATCTCTTGTGTTTATTTAATTTTCTATGATGGGGGAACCCCTGCCAAACAGTTGACAAACAACTGAATGGCGTTCAACAAGGCCATGTAAGCTCATACAGAATTTGCTTGTATTTATTTCCTTACCAACAAGTCATACAACTGTTGTACAACCATCTATAGCATATTTAATACATGGGGATGGCACGGTTGTATTGATTCTGTTGTCCACTGGCCATAAATAAATTCCACAACCATTGACAGCATATTAGATGGATGCTGACAATGTTTGTAGCATTTATTTAATTTTTTATGACTGGGAAACCCCTGCCGAACAGTTGACGAACAAAATGAACGGCGTTCGGCAAGCCTTTGTAAGCTTATACAGAATTTGCTTATATTTATTTTCCTTACCAACAAGTCATACAACTGTTGTACAACCATCTATAGCATATTTAATACATGGGGATGGCACGGTTGTATTGATTCTGTTGTCCACTGGCCATAAATAAATTCCACAACCATTGACAGCATATTAGATGGATGCTGACGATGTTTGTAGCATTTATTTAATTTTTTATGACTGGGAAACCCCTGCCGAACAGTTGACGAACGAAATGAACGGCGTTCGGCAAGCCTTTGTAAGCTTATACAGAATTTGCTTATATTTATTTTCCTTACCAACAAGTCATACAACTGTTGTACAACCATCTATAGTATCTTTAATACATGAGCATGGCACGGTTGTATTGATTCTGTTGTCCACTGGCCACAAATAAATTCCACAACCATTGACAGCATATTAGATGGATGCTGATGATGTTTGTAGCATTTATTTAATTTTTTATGACTGGGAAACCCCTGCCGAACGGTTGACGAACGAAACGAACGGCATTCGGCAAGCCTTTGTAAGCTCATACAGAATTTGCTTATATTTATTTCCTTACCAACTAGTCATACAACGCTTGTATGGTCATATATGGCATATCGAACACATGGGCATGAGATTGGTTGTGCTCATCCCCTTATCCACTGGCTACCAATAAATTCTGCAACCATTGCAAGCATATCATACAGATATTGATGACATTGCATGCAATTATCTTGCTTGCTCATGAATAGGAAAATTCTCCTGAACAGTTATTGACCATGCTAGATCGTCATTCCTTCACCTTGTGCAACAGGTATTTGCAGGCCATTGGAAATTAAACAAGTACAGCAAAAACATTCAACATCCATCCAAATTGTGGGCTGTATATGGCTCTGGAATTTATTTGTGGCCAGTGGATGAGAGAATCAATACAACTGTGCCATGCTCATGTATTAAAGATACTATAGATGGTTGTACAGCAGTTGTATGACTTGTTGGTAAGGACATAAATATAAGCAAATTCTGTATAAGCTTACAAAGGCTTGCCGAACGCCATTCGATTCGTTCGTCAACCGTTCGGCAGGGGTTTCCCAGTCATAAAAAATTAAATAAATGCTACAAACATCATCAGCATCCATCTAATATGCTGTCAATGGTTGTGGAATTTATTTATGGCCAGTGGACAACAGAATCAATACAACTGTGCCATGCTCATGTATTAAAGATACTATAGATGGTTGTACAGCAGTTGTATGACTTGTTGGTAAGGAAATAAATATAAGCAAATTCTGTATAAGCTTACAAAGGCTTGCCGAACGCCGTTTGATTCGTTCGTCAACTGTTCGGCAGGGGTTTCCCAGTCATAAAAAATTCAATAAATCCTACAAATATCGTCAGCATCCATCTAATATGCTGTTAATGGTTGTGGAATTTATTTGTGGCCAGTGGACAACAGAATCAATACATCCGTGCCATGCCCATGTAGTAAATACGCTATAGATGGTGGTACAACAGTTGTATGACTAGTTGGTAAGGAAATAAATACAAGCAAATTCTGTATGAGCTTACAAAGGCTTGTCGAACGCCATTCAATCCGTTCCTCAACCGTTCGGCAGGGCTTTCCAAGTCATGACAAATTACATAAATGCTACAGATGTCGTCAACATCTATCTAATATGCTGTCAGTGGTTGTGGAATTTATTTGTGGCCAGTGGAGAACAGAATCAATACATCCTTGCCATGCCCATGTATTGAATATGCTTAAGATGGCTGTACAACAGTTGTGTGACTGTTGGTAAGGAAATAAATATAAGCAAATTCTGTATGACCTTACACACCCTTCTCGAATGCCATTCAGCTGTTCGTCAACTGTTCGGCAGGGGTTTCCCAGTCATAACAAAGTAAATAAATCCTACAAATGTCATCAACATCCAACTAATATGTTGTCAATGGTTGTGGAATTTATTTGTGGCCAGTGGATAAGAGAATGAGCACAACCAATGTCATGCGCATGTGTTGGATATGCTATGGATGACCCTACAACAGTTGTATCAGACCAATCCACACCAAGCTCCATTGTAATTCAAGACCTACACAAGCAACAAATCTTCAACTTTGAAAGTCTGTATGCCAGCCCATCATGTGAGTTCTGGAGTTTCTTCTTACTACACTTCCTACACTCAATTAACCAAGCAAGTTGGGAGAATGGAGCTCATTCCACATTCCAAATTCAGCAGCTCTGACGAATTCGGTAGCTTTGATCCAGCTACCTTATTGTTCTTACTGATTAGGTCAACAAGTTCTCACAGTTACAAGAGGAAAAACTCACACGGTTTCATAATTATTCCCAGGACTTCAAATTTGTTCCCACAGTTTGTTAAATTTATTCCCACGGTATGGCGAATTGGCATTTGTGGCGTTTGCAACCCTGAAGTGAAAACTGACCGTATACAAAACGATTCCCTTATAGGGACTCGTAATGAAGTAGGAGTGGGTGGTGGTGAGCTGAGTTCAGATGACTTGTTGGACAAGATATGTGTGGTCAGGAGGTCAATGAGATTGGTGAGAGACTGTTGGGGCTGTCAGAGTTGTCGAGTGGTGTGGAAAGTGGTGAGCTGGAATCAGAAACTAGAGGTAAATTAGTTTGTGGTGAAAGGTTTAGAGGTGCCTCTTCAATGTTGCCTTCAATGGTTGGGTCATGAACCGAAAGAGATATTTCCTCTCATAGGTTGTGGACAACACTGGAGCAGAGGTGGGATGCCATAAGTGAACTAGGTGGTTTTGGTACTGACTGACACCTCACAGTGGGCTCCAGTTGTAATGATTGCAGCCTGGGTAGGCGCAGAATCAATGTTTTGCAAGTTTTGTCAGTGGGATGAAAACCCAAACTCAACTTATTTTGATCTATTTACAAAGCATTACTATATCTAAATTATAGTAGTTAAAAGGGATTTGAGGGATTCTGAGGCAGATGCCTCTACAGTGGTGTTTGATGGGTCTGTTGGCTTGAGAATTGTAGTGTGATATGCAGATGTGTTGGATACCATAGCAGGTTGCAAGATAGTTGAGTGCCTCTACAAAGAGTTTGCTGTTGTTAGTAATGACTTCTTCAAATGCACCCCATCAGCAAAGGATTTCCTCAAATAGGAATGCCCCAATGGTTGACCTAGTTTCACATTGCAGCATGTGGAATTCAGCATATGAGGACAGAGAGCAGTGGGCTTGAACAATGTAGTGGAAACAACCCAATCAAGGCATGAACCTTGCATCAATGTAGGTTTTGTGGAAGAGGGAGATAGGTGTAGTGACAGTTGGTGGAATGTGATGATAGCACACCTGGTGGACTTGGCACTGGTGACAAGACTGGAACATACCATTTGACATCTTGATTGAGGTGTGGCCACCAAAATCAGCCAAGTAGGCAGGTATGGCCTAGTGAGTCATGGGTGTCCTTCAGTAACCAGAAGTGGCAGCTGGGTGGTATGATGAGTTTGTGTTTTCCTGTTGATCATTGTGCCATAGTTGTTGTTGTATATCACAAAAATTGGTGGTAGTCCTCATCAGAGAGACAGTGGGTTGGGTGAAGATGCAAAGGAAATTTTCAACAAGTATGAGGCAGTTGTCAGTGGCTTTGGCTTTGGCTGAATGAGGGATGTCAGTGACAGTTTCTTGATTGGTGTAGAAAAGGATGGCAGGAATTTCTTGGAGCCATTTGTCAGCATCAGTTGCGTGTGTGGGCCAGCTTGGGTTCAGTGGATACAGGTTGATTGTGGACAATCTCCATGAAAAGGCCTTAGGAGTGGTTGAGCCAGGTATGAGTGTTTTCTGCTTTTTTGAGGTTCTCAATTGCACAGGGTCATCGGGAAAGACTGTCTGGAGCACCATGAGCAGTGGCAGGTGTGAAGTCAAATAAAGGAATGCTGGCAATCCAGTGGTTGATTGTCACATTGGGTTGTATGTTGGGATTGTTGAGCATTCCCTTGATGTAGTTAGTGTCAACCTCAATGGTTAGGTTTTGAACACCAATGATAAGGATGAGGTATGTGTGAAGTGCTCTGAATAGGCCATAGAGTTTGAGTTTCAACTGGAAGTATCTGGATTTGTGTTCATTCCAAGAGATTCTCCCAAAGCAGTTGGGGTAACATTTGCCATTGCTGTGGATTTGCATGAGAATGAAGCCAGAACCTAAAAAAGATGAGTCAACAGCTAGAATTACTTCCCACTCTTGAGTGCAGTTGATGGCATAGAGTAGTTGCTGTGAACCATAAAGACCAGCTGTACCTGGTTGCAACTGGTTATGACTTGGTTGCATAAGCATTGTTAAATTGGGCAAGCAGCAAGCAGCCACCCCCCAAATCAGGTGCAACTGCAACCAGGGGTTCAGTTTTTCAGTGGTTGGGTCCAGTCTGGTTCTGGTCTTTTTCCAGTCCTCTGGCCTGGACCTCAAAACACAAGCCAAACCCAATGTTGTCTGTATCAACAGTTTCATCATTACTTTTTCATTCTCGTGATTTTACAAGGCAACTTCACTTTCCAAACTTCCCCACTACCTTTAGACACTGTTTGTCCATTGTGACTTTCTAGCAGACACTCAGGTTCAGATATTTACCTTCTGCACCACCCAAAACATGCAATCACACAATCAGCCATGGCTATAATGCAGTGGGTATATATGACACCTACAATCCATGTTGAAGCCCTCACACTGTGGGCAACCTCCAAAATTTTCTCTACAACCTGTACCTACTGGTATGGGCTTTTGTGCATCAAGGTCTAGGTATCTCAAAAATATCTGCAGTGGACCTGCATCAATCACCATGTAGTTTCTGTTAGTCTCATGGCTGAATAAAATTTGGCTGGCCCAAGTGCTCACAGATGACAATACTTGAGATAACAACTGAACTCATAACACTTGGCTTTGGCTATTTAAGGAAAGGCATGTGTAGAAAATCAAGTGCACCATGGGGGCCATATAGACCAGTTCATGAATGAATTCAAATTCATAGAGATCTTACACATTTACACTCCACAAGATGTTGTAATTGAACTGCACAGACATTGGTGAATGTTTATGTTCTCATTCTAAATGCTAACAGAGATGAAAAACATGCCCAATTGAAAATCACAAAGAGTTCAATGATACTAAATCCATGTGGGGAGATATCACTTGAACATGATTCCTGTGCAATTTGATGCCCCACATCGACAGGCCACATATATTGCATCACTTGGCTGGTGTCCTATCACTGAAGATCTACCTTTCCCATCATCCTATTCTACTCATGAGGATTCTTTCTGAACTGAACCATGTATGGACTTACCGACTCATCCTCATTTGGTGGTCCTGAATAGGAGAAGCAAAGCTCTTCACCAGGCTCAACATCACGCTGAGTAAACACAGCAAGCAGTGGTTTATCAAAGTTTGAGTCATTGATGTAACATGCATTGAGTGTACAGTTGGGATCACAGCTGTGATTCTGGGGAAGGGTGAATGGAAATTACTGTGGTCAATGGCAAAAAAGTTACCAGAAAACGTGTGAACTAGCATGATTCAGCTTAAAGAGGCAGACTCAATTATTGAAAGACTTACATTCCCTGCATGATATGCATCCACAACATACTTTGTCTCCCAATTGTCCCCAGCAGCTTTTCTGAGATGGTGATGATCAATATCAAAGAGATAGGTTCTACCACAACTGTTATAAGTCCTGAAATGAAACCCAGTCAGCAGTACACAAGTACCCAGATATGAAATAACACACAGGCCCCTTTCTTCACTTTCAGCATCTGTCAGGAGCTCACCAGCATAAATGCCAACATATGTACCACTTGGGATTCTCTTGTGACCTGCGAAGACACCTAGACAGATAGCTTATTGAACCCAACAATTGATGATCTACTAAAACCATACCCCAACCCTTTTCCTTGGTTTTCCCAATATTAACTATGCATTTACGGCCTTGCTGAACAACCTGCAGAAGTAACCATAAACAACAGAACAATCAGAGGCAATCAGAACAAACCCGATTTCGGCATTCATTGCCGCATCCACACAAATCATTGCATTCAAATATGGGAATATCATTCTGCTTGAGCCTCCCACGGCGGTCATAGGCAAAATCGGGAGAAAATTCGAAGGTAAACGATTGTTGCCTCTTTAAACACGCACAACTCTTTGATTTCGGATCACAACTTCCTTCGCAGTCGCAGCTGGGAAGGTTCACGACGTCTGGTCCAGGAACACCTTCACCATGCCACATTTGATTTGTATAATGAAATTCCCAGGGTGGTGTGGGTTCGTCATCGATATTATTGATGATCCTAATTGGAGGTGCGTCGGGTTCATCATCCATAGTATTCTCGCAGATAGCAGCTTCGAATATGGTGCGGCTCATCGGCAAGGAGCGCCAATACGAATCCATGGCATTCATGTGATCTTGGAGCGTGTGAGGTAAGTCCTTTGCTTGAAGATGCTTGGGCCTTAACCCTCGAGTCGCTGCACGAATATCTTGCCAGGCTATCACGTGAAGCCCCCCAATGTCAGTGTTACGGACTGCAACAGCATAGTCGGTAACGTTTTGGGGTCCAGGTGTGTATCCCATGGTCGGATCCGAACAAGATCCACTACTGGAGCAAGATAAATGTCGCGAGCGGCTTCGGAAGGACGACCTGGAAGACGTTCGCGAAGAAACTTCACCTGAATATTGATGTAAAAAATATTGCTGTTCAATGCCAAGATCAAACGCGGCAGTAAGGAAGGGCATATATAAAAGTTTTAATCATACGAACTTCCAAGCCTTCGATAGAAGCATCCTGACTTGACGAGGCAACGGCAAGTAATTGTGCCTCATCAGGATAAGTGAGAAGTTGTTGTTCATCAGAATCTGTCTCTGTTCTCCGGTGCGTGCGTTGCAATAACTCAGTCTAGAAAACTTGATATTCAATGCAAAGAAAGAACATGAAATGAACACGCGTACTTCAGCGATGGAGTCGGGGAGCATGTTCAACGTATTTACACTATCATCGGCGGACGAGAGAACGGTTTCATGAGGGAAATCCAGCAAGGGAAACGGGAGATGTTCCTGAGACTGGTGAGACTCAAAAACGTCACCGTGAGATGGCTCCACAATTTTCATCCCGACATCTTCAGGGGGTAGGCGGCCCGGAGTAGATAAAACCAAATTAATGTTGGGGGGTATTTCAGTGAATTTCATCGTGTTCTCAGATCTCAACGCACGATCAGTTTCGAAGTGTTCCGGCGCAAGTTCAGAAGTGAATTGGCGGCAGGGGTGTTGTTGCGTCGACATGATGATTTCGGGACTGACTTCGCCCTCCCCAGATGTTGGCATGGATTGGGATGCACTAGGCAACAATGTCGCTGGCACATTTTCAGCCAGAGGAGCTGCGGGGAATGTAGGAGCCATCTGGGAGGTGTGGTCTCTTTCTGGAACCCAAGACTTTCCCATACGCTTTCGAATGGACCTGATCTCATCTAAGTCAGGGCCCATTTTGGGACCAGGAGATCGACTTCCTTCAGAACGACGGTATGGTAAATCCCCATTTGGTTGTTCCGACGTTGTTGGCACCCCCCGCAGGAGATCGTCCAGTTGTTGGTTATCCTTTGCCCCAGTTACAGGCGACAGTAAATTTGCCAACTTGTTCGCGCTTACCATCGCTTCCGCCAAGCCTGATGGTCGATAGTCGCCGTCCTGGTCGCTGAAGTCAATAACATCACTGTTACCCAAAACAGCAGGACAACGGGAAAGGGAATCTGGAGACTGTGCCTTCATGTTGTGGAAATATTCCATTCTGGCACGGTTAATTACGTCGGTCAACGATTGGGGACTTGACCGCCCGGTATACTTGCTCCTTGTCGCAGGGTTCACGTTGGCCATAGAGTAGCTTTTAATCTATGACAGAAGGTTTCAGTCGGCGGGCGAAATGAGACAACTGAAGAGTACATTTTTCGAATCCAATAATTGTTGATTGGGAAACGTGCTATCGCCCTTTGTCATCGCAAGTCCTGACTCTGCCCCCAGAACTTGCTGTGTCTGTGACGGTGGTTGTACAAGGTTGTCGCCTGACATTTTCGGACCCACATCAGAAACAAGGACCTCGCTTTGATGACCCTGAAGCTCGAGATTGTCAACTTTCATCCCCTCATCAGTGTTTTTCCCGGCATTGCGAGTAGATGGAACTCCATTCTCCAACATTTGACGTTGAACACGCCTGTACGCGAAATCCCAAAGGCTGTCCGTAAGGACGTACGGGCCACTGATGTCCACGGGTGTGGATCGAGCTTTTGGTGATGGCGCATTGGCTGCACCTAATACCTGAGGTACCAGTTCCAGAAGCGGTTGACAGCTGGTTGACAAGGATGGCGTATCCAGTATGTCGTCGTCCGGTTTCGCATCCACCACCTCGGATGTCAAATCCAGAATAGCAATGTCGGAATGTTTCTCGTCTTGTTCAGTTAATCCTGGCATGTGTTCTTCGATCACAGAGGAGTTATAGTTGTGTTCAGATAACGACGGCGAAGCTGTGACCGTAGGAGGACAATGTATTTCACTGGCTTTATTGTGAAGAGAAACATCCAGCATAATGGTAGAATTGGAACCTCCGGAGACTGGGAGGTTTTGAAACCGAGGCTCTACCGAAGGTATTGCTGAGATTGGGAGAGCATGATCCAATACTTCAGCAGAGTTCGCGAATAAGTCCAGTGGATCGAGCAAGTTATCATCAAGATGTCTAGAGATATTTCCCCGTGAATCCAATCCAGGCACTTCGGCGGAAGGGGGAATGGCGCCACACGAAGCTGCAGATTGTCCTGAGACAATCGCGTGGCGTATAGGAGAATGGTTGAAATCTTGAAGAGCAGATATTGGCGCGCTTGGAGGAGACACAGGGAAATGTGGTGAATGTCTGTCTTCACTTTCGATATCGATAACATCCTCGGCTGAGATCCCCCTGCTCCCGATAGACGACGTGAAATCTCGCTTCAGGATACAATGATTTGAAAATTGGATATTCTGCTTGGAAAACTTGGTGTTACTTTCTGCAAGAGCAACACTGTTTCTGGGTTGGTCTTCATCAGACGATATTTCAAATATTTCTCCTTTGAACGTGGAAGCTTTAGGGCGAGCTGTGATGGATGGGCGAATTCCCCGGAATGATGAAGACCGAAAAGCTTTTTCGAATTCCTCGTCGTCTGAAGATATTACGATAACTTCCGAAGCAGGAATATCATGACGCACAACTGGTACACATGTGAGCAATGATTTCGAGAGGTTAATCTGTTCTGCACACCTTGGTTTGTAGTCCGAGAAGGCCATATCGTTGAGAGTGAGTTTGCGCTCTTCCGGTTCCCTGATAAACAAAATAAATGACTGATGTTAAATGAAAATGGCGGGACGCACGGGAGGGCCCTGGTTCACCTCCAAGAAAAACATGACTCGTCCCTTTACTTGTTGCAATGTTTTTTCGATAGTTGCTTGCTGTTTGGTAACCCTCGAGAATGCCATCCGGAAGTTCGCTTGAAGATCTAGATGAAATAACCTTTTCCTTGCCCTTCTTAGAACGCTTGATCCTGGTTTTGGCAGTAGAGATAGGTTTCAAGAGTGGCAAACGATGTGCAACTTTTGAAAGTACTGGCTGCGCAGAAGTGTGAACCGTGGGTGAGGCACTACGAAGGTTTCGGTTGGGAGCAATGGAACTAGAACCAGGGTTTTTAGAGAAAGGTGATTGATATGGAGGCATCGACGGAGCAGTGGGTGAGCATCGCGCGACAAGGACAGGCGACTTCGACGGAGACATTGTCGACGCATCTACAACTAAATAGTTTGAAATGGCACGAGGGATCAGAGGTTTCTCGTAACAAATTCACCACTTAAAGCTCCCACGTTCCCTGGCCCTCTGATCTTGGGGAATTTTGGAGATTTTTTCTGTGACAGAGAGGCCTGAGTATCAGCTTTCCTCTTCCGGGGTGGTGTCTGGACTGCTTTCCGGGGTTGGGGATCAGGGTGTAGTTCGTCCTCAGAAAACGTCGTTGATGAGGACGAATTGGATTCTGGAAACAATCAAAGTCTTAAGGGCACAGAATAATCATGCAAATCATTTCCTGTTATACCATTAATTGCAGCCCAAGTCGGGCCTGGCGATGCTGGGGCCCGCAACAACATGCAATTGTAGACTGAAAGTGGCAAAAATGACAAAGAGTTTTTATTACATAAATAATTTTTGTAACTAGAAATGCCAACTCCGCCACTAGCTGTATTGAGAATGAGCATTATTCGGGAGTTTCAATATTTAACCCAAAGTTAAGAATGTGACAACAAAATGCAGGCTCCTGCCAATCCACTTCCGAGGGCCCACCCCAATACATAGGCAAGGTGAATGAATATATTTAAGAGGCGACACAAAACACGCTTTACATAATTAAAACTCCGTTCCGGCTCAAGCCAGCCACAATTTTGCTAGGTCCCATTATGAGCACTTCTGCAAAATACAATTCATACTGTCTAGCACAATCCATCCCTTCAGTTACAGCCATTTCTGATGATCTTGGCACTAACTGAAAATTTTGAGTTTAAGAAAATTTAAAGTTATTAAGCAATAACTTGTGAAATACTGCACAGATTAATATGGTTATAGAAGGAAAGTTGTACTATTTCTGAATAGCTATCAGCTCCTGTAATTACATTTGGATAATATTTAGTGGATGATGCCCAGTGAGAAGCCACAAGTTTAAAAAATATTTACAACGTACATTATATATTTGTAAATGCCTGGATGATTTTATGATAAACTTGCACCAGGGCACGACAGATTTTGAGTGAATTCTGTTTAAAACATTCATGATCTAATGGACAAAAGTTTTGCATAGTTTACCATCAAACACATAAACAGCCTGTCCATCTCCTGCCCCCGTCCCTGCTCCCCCGCTGCCCACCTGGTTCCTATTTGTGCTGCCAGCCTGCTCCCTGCTCCCCACTGTGAACAATCCATGATGTCATGGCTCTTGCTGCCACTGCTGCCTTTAACTTTGCTTCCTTCACATCATGCTTCATTTTCTGGCTCTTCTCCTCATATTCCTATGGCATCATTATAGCATATGTAACTCATTTGGAATTGAAAGACATACTTGTTTCTTTGTGTTGTCGAGCTCCTTCCAAATATCCTCAAAATCCACCTTAAGTACACAGCATTTTCTGGAGTAGTCAATAGCAAACAAGTTCCTATATGAAGATGGTTTCAATAAGTGTTATGAGGTCCAGGTTGGTGCATTACTTACCTTGGTGTCATTGCCTTGGAGGGATTCATCATTGAGCCTTTCTTTGTTATGGCCCTTCCTTTCCCTTTATCTACAGGAACTGCTGCAGTTGCAGATGAAGAAAAAGTAGTGTTTGAGGTAGTGGTGGCACTCAAAGGAGTGGTGGTGCTTGAAGATGACAGGTTGCTTTGTGAGATTTTTCCAACTGGCATCGCAACGGTGTGGAGAACAGAATTGCTTGTGTATGTATAATTAGCTTCAATCAAAGACAGCAACTATATCTTTGGCACTTACAATGGATTGATAATTGCAAGGGGCTCCCCATGGTCTTGCTTGCTGCTGCCAAAGGAATTTCAATTTCAAACTCACCATCACACTCCTGCATGATGAGTTGTTCTGGGCATTCAGAGCACATGGTGCTGGTTCTGACAAATCTGTTGAAATACTGGAAGCTGATGGGGTAGACAAAGAGTTTGTATCTGGTCCAACTGGTGAGATGGGTGCTATGTTGGACAAGGAATTGGTGGCTGTCAAATTAGCTGGCAGAGGCGGTGGGTTGCTAGTGGTTAGAGAAGGTCTAGCATCGCCAGCATTGTGAGGCTTTCCATTTGTCAGAGAAGGTCCAGGGTTGCCAGTGTCGTGAGTCTTTCCATCATGATTTGGCTGCCATGGTACCTTGAACTTCTTTAGCTTCTTCGATGGGACTGCAGGGAGGGTTGCCAAGCACTTTTGGAGAAGCTGCATGTACTCATCTGGGTCATTTAACTTGACATTGCTGATGACCACATTGTCCTCGGTATTTGACATGCCAGAGTCCTTCAAAATGTGTTTGCAATACCAACTGGGATAAGTGAGAGTCACCAAGTGACCCAGTTTCCAATTGTTCTCGCACAGACAAAGCTTGGGGGCAAAATCATACATCCACTTGCAAAAGAAATTCCTGACAGTGGAGTTGCCCTTACCCCACATTGTCAGTGCCATGCCTTTGTATTTGAGCTCATGCCATATTTCCCGCATCTGGGAGGTTATGTCAGATATTTGGAAGCCACTGACTGAGTGTCCATTCTCGTCCTCCACAAAGCCATATGAGATGTTGAGACCCACTGTGATCCAAGACTTGCCCCAAAGTCCAATCTTGTTGTTGACCTCTGTTGTAATCTGGGATTTTGACTCCATCCAATCTTGCTTTCTTTGAAACCACACATTTGGATGGTATTGATGCTCTATGGGCACTGGAGGCATGGGATTAAAGGAGGGGATGTGGGAGGGCTGAATCTCGTCTCAGAGTGGACTCAGATTCAGTATTGGATCGCATTGCTGTCATAAATGCCTGTATCATTTCCCTGAAGCCATATCAGTAGGAAATTAAATTGTGGATAGTACATACCATGAAGAATCTAGCTTGGATTGCATCCACATACTCTCATAGAAAAGAGCATGGTAATTTTCATTCTGAAGAAGTGTATTGTGGTCAAGAGTTTTTACTGACAGGGATTGCAATAGAGTTGGATTGTGTGCTTGTTGTACTTCTCGGGTGTTGCAAAGTAAATTTACAGCGCTTTCCCAGTGTAATGACATGTGTGAGAAATTTTTCGGGATGGTAAACAGTGGTATTTCCTTTTTTAGATAGTAGTCCTTTTGAAATGTTGTGTACCAAAACATAACTCATGGCAGATATGTCTGCTGCTGACGATGACGAGGCCCTCACATTCCCCAAAAGTGAAGGTGAAGATGAGGGTGGTATTATGGATGCAAAGATTGATTCTATTCCAAACGGTGAAATGCTTTACTCATACCAAGTGCAGGCTTCCTGATGATGAGGACAGAACCTGAATTAGAGTTTATTCCAATGAGTGCCAAAACCATACTTGAACGCCAAAAATGAGACAAGAGAAATAGGAAGAGATGAGAGAGCAGCCGCAAAAAACGGGAGGAGAAAGCTGCCAACACTGACTCAGAAAGCAAAAGGAAACTGCCAAAGGGAAAGAAACATGGTGATTCTGATAGTGAAGGTGAAGGTGACGAGAATGTTACAAAGAAGGCAAAACAAGACACCAATGTCACCATGTACATCCACATCCACTCCCCTCCTACACCAGCAAAACCAAAATCAAAGGCAACCATAGCACCAAAACCTATCACAAAGGGCCTGTTCTTTTATTCTATCACCAAAAGCTTCTCTGATTTCAAGGCTGCCCTTGCAAAAGCCATTCCATGCAAACTGAAGCTCCTTCCTCTTGCAAATATAGAGTGGTGATATGAAAAGCCTGCAAATGATTCAAAGAAACCACTCAGCAATGATGATGGATATCAGGCCATGAAGATGTCTCTTATTGAGCACAAAAAGGATTTCGTTATATACATTTCCATGCCACCACCGACAAAGGATACTGCTGTAAGCTTTTTCCAAACATTTCATGGTATTGACCTAATTTTTTACAGACATGGAACACCGGAGAAGACGATCATGTTGAGAAACTGTTCTATTATTACGAGGAGACTGCTGTTGCTGGGGATGATTGAGATATGTCTGTGAATGGGCAAATTGTAAGTACCACACACTTTGTGCCTGCAGTCACTCTCTGAACCACTATCATAGGCTGCTATGAGTAACAGTGCTGCTGAATTCATCAATAAACTTCTTGAACTCTATCCTATTGATAACTGTCCACTTTTTTCCAATCTGCGCATTTACCAGCGTAATATTGGAGCCAAGGTTCATTATTGGGAACTCACTCTGACCCATCTACAGATCTGGGTGAATTCATTGGTATGTTCATCTGTCAGCACTTTTTTTATTGAATTTTCAACGTCTTGAATCACAGGCTACTGGAAAAGAAGGCGTTACCCTAACTATACCTCCCAACTCAACACATTTTGACTCAAAACATTCTTGCAAAAAGCCAGTGACAAGTGCTACTGATGCCAACAACACCCCAGTTCTTGTTCCTGCTACTGCTATTGCTCCTATTCCCACTATGCCTCCCTTCCCTGGTGGTCTGCCATATGGCCAGCCTTGGGGTTATGGGTATGGCCATCCTCCTGGCTATGGACGTCTGCCTAGTCACCTTCTTCAGAACTATGGCCCTGCATATAACACTTATCCTGGCGGTCCTATGAACCAGCACAATCCATATGCAGCTTATATGCACAATTTTGGTACCATCGAAACTCAACCTATCTCCCCAATTCCCTCCCCTGGTGATGCCGTCAAATATCGAGTTCCCCTTGACATCTTCTGTTCATGTTCTGGAATATCTGAGTCAGATCAAGCAAAGCTCACAACCCTGGAGTATCAGCCAGGCAATAAAGCTGTGGAGAAGTTGACAAAGGATGACTGGCGTGACATGAAATTTAGTGCTCTCAGGTGGCAGGGATTTCTCACAGCACATAGGACATTCCTGAAAGATGTTAGAGAGGGAATGTGGGTACACATGTAGCATTATAGTTCTTTTCCACAAATCCCATTTGTATTGTGACAGACTCATATTCATACAATTCCAGAATTCCAGTTGTACAGCCATGAACCATAAGGTCTATTACTGCTAAAAAATATAACCAGCTTGCGTAAACCATCCCTTGCACATATCAGCTGTAACATAACCACAAGCTTCTAGCAGCGCCTGAGTTGGATCAATATTTCTTTGTATTGTGTATCCATTCCACTGCAGATATGATTTTACTATGGTAGTCAATCAGTTAGAGATCAAATTGCAATGAAGAACACACAGGTGCTAGACGACTCCTCAATTGGGTTGAGATCGGGTGAATAGGCCAGTAGATACAAGACCAGGCAGCCTGCAGGAAAAAGAACATGCAGGTGTGTCAGCAGCAAACAGAATGAGCTGCATGGCTTACCAGCTGCGATCACAAGATCAACAAGAGCTTCATTGTGGTGAATACAGCAATTATCAAGAACTAAAACAGAATGGTTGTCAGGATATGGATTCATCAGAGGCAACTGTAAATATTGGAATCAAACGTAGGGATGTAGAGTATTAGAACACATAGTTACAACTTGTTCTTGCACAAACTCGTAGAATTCCAATGAGTTGAACAAACCAGGAACGACTTCTGTGGCAATGTAGCCATCAATGGTGATAGCAGCGAGTAGCGAGTGCTGATCACCACATACAAACACATCTGTGAGCTCAGCATGCTCACCTGATAGGGCAATACCATATTGACCTGCATAAGTGAGCTCATTCTTGCTTGTCTTGTCAAGGCACACAAATTCAGAACCATCTCCACGGAAATCTCCTCCATGCTGCATGTCTTTCCACTGCTAATGCAATTCTTCATCTTGTTCCTGTGAAATCTTGCGGAGAAGTTTTCGAGTGAGTCCGGCATTCTTGAGATTCCTGTGCAGTGCAGAAGTTGATATCATGGTGAATGGCTAGCCATAGAACCAGCTCATTAAGGTGAAGATCAGATTCCTACTCATAAATTGTATGAACAGCTGTCAGAACTGCCCGTGTGAGGATGCGGGCAGGTCCACAAAGGGCAAGCTGAGGATGATTAACTGAGCCATAGGTCGCAAAGATGGCCTTCCACCGGTAGATGCTGGAGCGTGAAACACCAAGGGTGTCGATGATGTCTTCCAGCTCCCACCCTTGATCCCAGAGCTTCAAAGCACAGAGCTTCATGTTGGTACTAATCTTCCTGTTCGGCATGAAGCAAACTTTGGCCAGGAGAGCTCTGTTATGGATCGCTAGATCAGCGGGCTCCAGCAACAACCAACTAAACCAAGTTGAGCTCAGACCAGAGGAAACACAGGAGAGAAGGTGTATTCATGGTCTACTACTACTATACAGCAAGTAGCAGTCTGGGGAGAGAGGGAGTTAGGAAAGCGAACCAGGGGGTGGAAACCAGACTAAACGTGAGGAAAGGGAAGGGAAAAAGAGGAACAGTTCGAAGATGAAGGTTTAAATACAAAGAAGTTAGGGAAATGCCATGAAAGACAGACTACCGGGTCTGTATGTACAAACCAAGAGAAATGTAAGAACAATAAGGCTGTCCTGCAGATACAGCATGTCCATCAGTGTTTCAGGTAGTGATTGCAAAGAAATGGTTCGGAGCAATCAAGGGTCCAGACCCTGCGCCTCATGGTTGCCTCATGGTAAGGAGGTGAAACAATCCATGAGTGGATGTGTCAGTGAGCACATGGTGAACATGAGGTGGCCATGTGGATGTCATGTGGCTGAGTTCCTAGTTTGGGAATGATGAGATTGGTTCGTTGTAAAGGCGTGTTCGGGGTGGCTTCGGAATGAATGATCCTAACCAAGGGGTGTCAGCGTGAAAGTGACTAGGGTAATCAGTGTCGGGAATAGTGGTAAAATAGTAATAAGGAATGTGGAAGGTAAAGCCGCCATGTAAAACTACGAAAATGGATAAATGACGATGAAAACGGCATAAAGACTCTGAAAATGGATGAAGCTGATAAAGGATGGACAAATAAAGGCAAAGCCAATGACAAACTATGGAAACCGATGAATAATAATGAAGCCGACGAAGCCGACGTTGTCGGGTGCAGCGGGTCAGGTCGGGTACGATGAACAAATAATAGAAACTAAGGCAAAGACGACGAGGTCAAGATGAAAGTCTAAGGGCTACAAGGACAAGCATATAAAAGCATTAAACGGGGATTCGGATTGTAAGGAAATGGGGGCCAATTCTATTCTATTCTGTACAGTCGTCGGGGACCGTTTTATAGTACATGGTTGAGTAATTCTACTTTTGGTCATGTCTACTTCGGCCGATGGGAAACTACAAAGGACAGTGGGAATGGGGATATGAAAAGGGGGGTTGCAATGCGACGAAGAAATCAATAATGGAGAGGAAAAGATGTAACAAAAAAGATGTAAAATAAGGACCTATCTCCAAAGAGGACAGGGGTATATGGTTTGGGCAAGTCCGATGTCGGTATAGGAACCCGAGATGTCACGTGTGATCAGTGATGTCGGCATGAAAGCGGCCGTGGGTGGAGCATGTCGGATTAGGGTTACGTCGGGTTACGTCGGGTTATGTTGGATTCGAACGTGGAGTGTCGGGTTCGATAGAATACATGAAGAATCGACAATACGCACTCAGAGGGATGTTGGACCTCTACATCTCCAGGATACTCTAATAAAGACCATCCGTGGTCGATACTATATGGACTCGGGAGCTGGACATGAGAGATGAGGCCGACATGGTGGTCATGGGAGCGGGTTCGACAGGACCAGGTGGGTCATGGATGACGTGAACGGGGACAATAGATGGCAACCAGCAGAATGTGGTGGACGATCGGAGGCCAAAAGCGGGGAGCAAAGAACAAAAATATAGCAAAGCGGTAATGAAAGAGAGGTGTAAAGCTACAAGAGCAGGACAAATAGGGAGCGGAAATGCAAAATGGATGAAAATGAATAAAAATTGGGGTTCAGGAAGGCAAGGAGGTAGTGGGCATGAAGTTGGATTGGGGGCGGGTGACGGAAATGATGAAGGCATGAGCAGAAATGACCTAAAAATGAAGGCGGATGACGAAAACGGTGTTGGCGGGTCGGGTTAGGGTCGGCGGCTGTGTCAACGGGTGGCGGAAATGACAGGATAGGCGGCAGAAAGCATAAAACAACAAATATGGCAACGTGGGCATAGAGATATGATGATGAGGCAAACATGGTATGACGACAACGGAGGTTCAATATGATACGACGACAACGGAGGTTCAATAGACGATATGACGACAACGGAGGTTCGATAGACGATATGACGATGACGGAGGTGCGATAGACAATACTAATATGGGGGCAATAGTCAGCAGATGTGATATCAGCCTCATACTAGGCGGTTCAGCAACGACTTGGACCCATGGGGAAGACATTACCCCCCTATGTGTTACGATTTTCACCTTTTTGCCCCTGTCTTTTGCTTTGACAGCACGTGACACCCATACATTCCCACAAAGATGTGCCAAGTCCCACGCTCTGATTGGACGATACCTTGTTACCGAACTCTCGGGTTGACCCCATGTCCTCATTGGATGACTTGACGGTGCATAACCATTCATGCACGACCAGAAGCTGAAGGAACCTGAAGACAATACAATCTGAACTTGACCATTCCATTCTTGTCACAACCCATGACCGGTGTGCATACCCGGAGACAAGAATACTCCATGACCCAACCACCGATCATACCCAGCAATTGGAATACTCTGGTTCTCCGTCGACCGATCATATGTCCACATCCATATGCTCATGACATTGTCATTGTTCCTTCACAATTCACTGACATGGTTCCTTGTGCCTGTCACAGACGAATGAATAGCCTTGTGCCTGATGACCGATCGACTTTCCTATTTTGAAGAAGACCGACACGTCATCCCGATCCTCATGGTTACCTTTGACGCCCAGCTCATCGCCACGATTGTGATATGTTCTATTGGCATCTCCACCCTTGTGGGCGTCTACATCTATGCAACCTATATTCGGATAATGCAACCTCCCCACAATGACTCAGATATCGGATCCGTCATAGTTGCCGACAACCGATGACTCCTTTGACCTATCTTGGCTGAACATCTTGTTCTTCTTCACATGTCACCTCCACATTCATTCGCCTTTCTTCTCATCAGCTGACCACCGGTGCTCAGCTAACAACCCGAACTCGCATGTATGACAAGTCCCCTTGATGCTCCACAAAGACTTGCATTCCGATGTGTTTCATCACCTTTGTGTACCAGTCCACTGGTCAGGAATATCCATACCTAGTCGACACCCCAGTCATCCAGTACCCTGCAGCCAAGAAGGGTTATATGAAGCACCCTTGCTTATCGTACTGCAGGAACTACAGTTGCTGGTGTATGATTACCAGTGTTCATTGCATTGACCTCATCATGGTTCTTCCCCATCCAGTGATTCGCCTTCTCTCCTGCCTCCAATGATGAAGCATCATGTTCACCTTTCCATCCCGATCCCGCATACACATACTCATAGTCGTATGCTGCTATTGGCCAAGCATCCACTGCCAATGCAAACCATCAGGAAGACGAACCAATCTCATCATTCCCAAACTAGGAACTCAGCCACATGACATCCACATGGCCACCTCATGTTCATCATGTGCTCACTGACACATCTACTCATGGATTGTTCCACCTCCTTGCCATGAGGCAACCATGAGGCGCAGGGTCTGGACCCTTGATTGCTCCGAACCATTTCCTTGCAATCACTACCTGAAACACTGATGGACATGCTGTATCTGCAGGACAGCCTTATTGTTCTTACATTTCTCTTGGTTTGTACATACAGACCCGGTAGTCTGTCTTTCATGGCATTTCCCTAACTTCTTTGTATTTAAACCTTCATCTTCGAACTGTTCCTCTTTTTCCCTTCCCTTTCCTCACGTTTAGTCTGGTTTTCTCTCCCTGGTTCGCTTTCCTAGACTCTCTCCCTCCCCCAGACTGCTACTTGCTGTATAGTAGTGGTAGACCATGAATACACCATCCTTCTTGAGTTTCCTCTGGTCTGATCTCGACTTTTAGTTGGTTGTTGCTGGAGCCCGCTGATCTAGCGATCCATAACAAAAGACTAAACGTTTCCCAACTCCCCCAATGACCAACTCTTGATGAAGAAGCTTGACCGCATTACCTGTGATTCTCTGAGACTGAGTCTTGGACAATACATGCGCAAGCCCCCGACTCTGACTGCAGTTACTGCGTTTGTCATTGGTTCATCCAAGACAAAGCCTGCACAGACCGAACCCGAATCCGAATGGACCAATGTTAATCCTTGACTAACGTCACCACACGAACTGGCCGTCCTGCCAATGATCCAAATCACGAATGACTGAGACTTGTACTTGTTGTACAATGACATATCTCACCTGACACCCAACCTCATGGGACCACTGCTACAAGCAATCGATGTTGTAATTGGTTTATCCAATGCAATACCTGAAGCAGAAGGACACTGCTTGACAAACCAACGATACTACAATAGTAGTCCCCCTGAATTAAATATGTTTTGGATGTTCCAGACATATTCCGACCTCTCCCCTCTGTCAAATCGAATCGAATGGACTCATTGAACCGCCCTCCCTCACCCCTCTCAAACATCTCAAGTGTGGAAAGCCCCGAGAAAGCCAGTACACACGCCCGAACCCCGAAATATTCGATTTGCAGAAAAGGAATGACTTATTGGTCAATTAAGGAGAAGTGGTTGATCCTAGTACTCTGCTCTGAGAGACAGAAGAACGGGGACCCTCCTTATTGTGGCTATTAAGCTTATTAGAATCCTGTTGCCATACAGGAATTGACAAATTACATTGTTTGAAGTCACTCAGACATGTATATGACCATAAATGGACGATCTTCCCTTGTCTCCTAAGACATTCTACACATCGCCTTCCTTTTCCCACAGTTTGGAATTCTGACCACGTGTGGGGATGAAAGTAGAACCCGGAATTAAAAGAATGCCGGAATTGAATGGAGGCTGGAACCGAACAAGGACCCGATCGACCCGGAACCGAACAAGGACTCGATCATGCATATATGGAATTGTTCCTTGGGAATCCATCAAATATAGATGACAAATCATCGGCATCTCATGTGACATCCCGCGTGCCACCCTTTTTTCTAAGAAATCCGCATCCCGATCGTGTACACGAGGATGTCAACCAAATTTGGAACTAAATAGGAATCTATTGAGGTCAAGACCAGGGGATCTGAATATGGAATCTCTGCTCACGTGGACGAACGAAGCTCAAAGAAGACTTTTTTATCTGTAACGCCACTTGTCAGTACCACTTAGTTCTCCACACTGGCCAACTTCTGTGCCCCAGACCACCCATATCCTTGGCCCGACCGGCATTGGTGGCACGACCCATACGCTTGGGTTGTCCTTGACAGGCCTGACAACTGGGTTGAATACATTAGCTGGAGCGACCCACGTATCCCTCAGCTCTTTATCACTCAAGAGTTCATAACTCCAGTGCTACGAGAACTTCATCGATTGCAGAACAGATTACAACCCACGGAACAAAGAAATCGACGCATCCTGATCCTCATTGAACATCTCAATCACCTCCTATATATCGAGCTTCCATATCATCATCTTGTTGTACGTATCCCAGCTCCTCGTCTTCCTCCACTTCCACAAAACCATTGAGACACACGTATTGTCTATCATCCCCGGCACCGTCCACATCCTCAATACCGACAATGACAGACAATGAACCCCAACTATCGATGACCGAGAAACACAATCTACTCGATATCTATGGTGTCAAATGCCCTACCCCCGATGATCTTGACAAATATATGAACTGCGTACCAGACATCCCCGATGTTCCAAAATCAACAGCTCGTCCTCTCATATATGATGACAAGATGGACAAAGACTTCTTTTTGTGGTTGAATTCCCTATCCTCAACCTCAACAGTGATGTACAACGAATCCGAACTCGATATAAACGATGAAATGAAATATAACTCTCTCAATATACGAGGTGTCGAATATCCAATCCCAGAAAATGACTTTGACACATATATGGCCAATCTCCCAATCCATCCCCAACCACCACAAGAATTGCCCAGTATATGGGAGATCGAAATGGACAATAAATTCCGAAACTGGTTACTTTCACCACCTCAAGATCGCAAAAGTCATCCACCTGGCCAATCACCGCTTGTCCCTCTCCAATACAGAAAGAAACCCGACCAGGCAGACCATTCAGATAACTCCACCAAGAAAGATGATCGTACCCATTATCCCCATGGGGAGAAAATGTCGAATCATCGTCGTTCTGCATTGCTCAATGCAACATATGGTCGGATAGAAAAGACAAGAAGGAAGGACATCAATTATTGGTCTTGGAAGATGAAGTTGTACAAGAAAGGTTGTGATCTTGTGTTGTATGGTCATAAATGAAGAGACATCAGGATAGGATCTCAAGTGTTCTTGTAAATTCTTTATCCCATTCATTCACCACACAGAACAGGTCCTGTCTTATCCTCCTCACAGACTTCCAGAAGGAAGTCCTGATGATGGTACCATGGAACTTGTGATGATTCGGCGGGGCCTGAGATGTGTAGCCGATGGAGTAAAGAATAGGAAGAACAGCAGGTCCTCTTCCTTCTTCCTCCTTCCTCCTCAAATTCCATTGGATGTCCTGCACGACATTAAACTGTAATGACAAAAAATTGATGGTCCGAAATGACTTGTTAAACTAGTACAAACCTGAAGCAGGATGCCTGCTCCAACGAACTCGAAAGTCCTGATTCCTGGATACGGAGCCAACCGTATGACAAAGCAAGACCCAGAGAACGCATGCATGATCGCTATAAGCCGTTAAAAGAACCTGATGTCTGTTGACATCTGAACCAAAACAGAAGGACACTGTGCAAACCAACCACCTTGTTCTCATTGCTATGATGAACCTCATATGCTACTGACTTGTATAGCAGTTTGCATCAGAATGAACGACAGATTGAACGAACCCCCTCCCATTCCCCCTCGAAATTCTCAATGCCAAGAGTATAACTTGAAATTGGCAGTTCTCCAACATCCCACCTCTCAATATTTTTTACCCTTCAGAAGCTGTTAGTATAACTTGAAACCAGCCAATGAATCCCGAAACCCTCTCCTCTCCCAGACTCTTTGTCAAGAGTATAACTTGAAACTGGCAATATCTGGATATCCACCACATCTCTATCCGGAAACTGTTAGTATAACTTGAACACAGTTGATGGAACCGAAATCCTATAACCTCAAAACACTGATCCGCACCCCGAGTGTCCGCAATGACGATAAACTATAATGACTACCCTGGATGTCCGTAATGACACAAAACTAGTCACCCATCCCGGAACCCCGAACTTCCCTCCTCTCGAAATATGACCCCGTTGCATTCATGGCATATGAAGAAATCTCACACACCACTTGAGTGTAGGAAATCCACGATCAGTCAACAAGACCGATATCCGGAACAATATAAAACTAGACAAGTTGAAGAGCTGAATACTTCGAATGTCCGGAATGACAGGAAACCAGAAACACCCCTGACTCAGGACTGTGATCATTCCAAGCCCTTTGTCATGACCAAATAACCGAAATGTTATAAAACTTTGAAACCCCTGATGTCTTGCATGACATCAACCTGAAGATGGACATGAACACCCACCCCAATCGCTGACCCCATCCTCAATGACTTGTCCACAGTTGCTGTGATTGTTCTGAGTTGTACTCTAGACAATGCCAGCACATGGAACCTGAAACTGGATGTCGATCCTCCTGAATCCTCAATCCTGACCCGATAACCGGAATGTTATAAAACTACGAAGTACCTGATGTCTGTTATGACATCAACCGAACCCAGACATCCCTCTCTGACACCTGATGCTGTTAGTATCACTTGAACACAGCCGAAGAATCCATAACCCTCAAACTCCCTCTTAACCTCGATTGTCTGAAATGACGCTATAAACTAGAACCTGTCGCATTCATGGAATATGAAGAAACCTCAGGCATTGTTCAAATGCAAGGAATCCACGCTAAGTCGACAAACACTAGCCCATGCTCAAATATCCGGAATGATATAAAACTAGCCAAACCAAAAGTCTGAAATGACTGTAATCTACGAACCTCTTGAATCCGAAATCCCATCACCCCTAGAGACCGTACATCCGTAATGATGTAAAACTTCTGATCCTCCAAACCAACCCCTTTGGACCCCGATGTCTGAATAGACAATAAACTAGAAGAACCATCCGTAACGATGTAAAACTTCTGAAGCTGATGCATATGTTTGCTGATGCTGTTTGATGTGGAAATCTCTGCATCATGAATGACCTGGACCCAGTTGAAACCCTTCGTGGAAGGTTTTCAGTGACTCTCCCCGCCCCCACCACCGTTACCGACCTGTGGTTATCAGTATAACTCGAACGTAACCGATGGAACCCCTGAATATCGAAAGTATAACTTGAAATCGATCCTCAACCCCCGCTGTAGTCTGGAATGACTTTAATCTATGACGATTAACTGTTCGAATCAGTTGCCCTGTCCTGTTTGTTGGATCTTGACTTCCGATGATCATGGATTTGATTGTTGTCATGTATATTGCACATGACAATGGTCTACGACGTCCGGTATGACGTTAAACATGCGCTGTTATGACATGGCACCCTCTTGATGATGTTTCATTGTCCCTATGTTCTCCTCCTTGTTCTTTTGCTTATTCGCGCGGACGCGAATCTTGAAAGGGGGGTATTGTTACGATTTTCACCTTTTTGCCCCTGTCTTTTGCTTTGACAGCACGTGACACCCATACATTCCCACAAAGATGTGCCAAGTCCCACGCTCTGATTGGACGATACCTTGTTACCGAACTCTCGGGTTGACCCCATGTCCTCATTGGATGACTTGACGGTGCATAACCATTCATGCACGACCAGAAGCTGAAGGAACCTGAAGACAATACAATCTGAACTTGACCATTCCATTCTTGTCACAACCCATGACCGGTGTGCATACCCGGAGACAAGAATACTCCATGACCCAACCACCGATCATACCCAGCAATTGGAATACTCTGGTTCTCCGTCGACCGATCATATGTCCACATCCATATGCTCATGACATTGTCATTGTTCCTTCACAATTCACTGACATGGTTCCTTGTGCCTGTCACAGACGAATGAATAGCCTTGTGCCTGATGACCGATCGACTTTCCTATTTTGAAGAAGACCGACACGTCATCCCGATCCTCATGGTTACCTTTGACGCCCAGCTCATCGCCACGATTGTGATATGTTCTATTGGCATCTCCACCCTTGTGGGCGTCTACATCTATGCAACCTATATTCGGATAATGCAACCTCCCCACAATGACTCAGATATCGGATCCGTCATAGTTGCCGACAACCGATGACTCCTTTGACCTATCTTGGCTGAACATCTTGTTCTTCTTCACATGTCACCTCCACATTCATTCGCCTTTCTTCTCATCAGCTGACCACCGGTGCTCAGCTAACAACCCGAACTCGCATGTATGACAAGTCCCCTTGATGCTCCACAAAGACTTGCATTCCGATGTGTTTCATCACCTTTGTGTACCAGTCCACTGGTCAGGAATATCCATACCTAGTCGACACCCCAGTCATCCAGTACCCTGCAGCCAAGAAGGGTTATATGAAGCACCCTTGCTTATCGTACTGCAGGAACTACAGTTGCTGGTGTATGATTACCAGTGTTCATTGCATTGACCTCATCATGGTTCTTCCCCATCCAGTGATTCGCCTTCTCTCCTGCCTCCAATGATGAAGCATCATGTTCACCTTTCCATCCCGATCCCGCATACACATACTCATAGTCGTATGCTGCTATTGGCCAAGCATCCACTGCCAATGCAAACCATCAGGAAGACGAACCAATCTCATCATTCCCAAACTAGGAACTCAGCCACATGACATCCACATGGCCACCTCATGTTCATCATGTGCTCACTGACACATCTACTCATGGATTGTTCCACCTCCTTGCCATGAGGCAACCATGAGGCGCAGGGTCTGGACCCTTGATTGCTCCGAACCATTTCCTTGCAATCACTACCTGAAACACTGATGGACATGCTGTATCTGCAGGACAGCCTTATTGTTCTTACATTTCTCTTGGTTTGTACATACAGACCCGGTAGTCTGTCTTTCATGGCATTTCCCTAACTTCTTTGTATTTAAACCTTCATCTTCGAACTGTTCCTCTTTTTCCCTTCCCTTTCCTCACGTTTAGTCTGGTTTTCTCTCCCTGGTTCGCTTTCCTAGACTCTCTCCCTCCCCCAGACTGCTACTTGCTGTATAGTAGTGGTAGACCATGAATACACCATCCTTCTTGAGTTTCCTCTGGTCTGATCTCGACTTTTAGTTGGTTGTTGCTGGAGCCCGCTGATCTAGCGATCCATAACACTATGGAGCTGAGAAACAAAGGTCGGGTGGGTGGGAATCGAAACCAAGACAGGGAACGTTGTGTCTAGGGCGAAACGATGGCGGATCGGGTTAATCATGGGTGGAGAACGATGGCGGCAAGCGTCGTGGGTCTGCAAACGTGGATGGGTCAAATGCGGGTGCGTGGGTAGATGGGTTGGGTGCATGTGTGCGTGGTGGGTGTGTCTAGAACGAGTGTAGCAATGTGCCGGGTTCGGGTGCGGGTGTCGGGTGTAAGATGCGGGTTTGTCGGGTGCAGCGGGTTCTGCAAACAGGCATGTCGGGTACATCGGGTAGATAATGTGAGTGTCGGGTGCATGTAGTGAGTGTGTCAGGTGTATATTTTCTCTTATCTCTATATTTCTTTTTCTCTGTTTGTCTTTCTTTCTCTTTCGTCCATTTACTTATTTATCTAATTAATTAATTCTAAATGAGGGTGCTGAGATCATAGGAACGGGTGCGGGTATGTCAGGTGCGTCAGACATGTCAGCAACGGGAGCGGGTTTGCACAGGTCAGCCTGTCAGGTGCGGGTGATGCGTCGGGTTCGTAGTCGGGTGTGTTGGGACGGGTGCGGGTATGTAGTCGGGTCTCGGCTTGTCGGGGATGGGTGATACGTTGGGCATCGGGTCTGATGGCGGGTCAGCGGGTACGTCTGGTGTATTGGGACGGGTGCAGCGGCTTCGACGGCAACGGGAGCGGCTTCTCAAACGGGTGAGTCGGATTTGATGGGTTCATGGCGGTTTTGTACGGTGATGGCGGTGGGGTTTTCCTAATCGCAGACGTGGGCGGCATGGATTGCTGGGCGTTGGGCTTGTGCTTTTGGTGCCGTTCATGCGTTTTTGAGATGTTCTGGGTGGTGGATCCAACAACGGGGGCATTTTGACTAGCAGAGGGACTTTTCTTGGGGTGACGAAGGCGAATGCGGGGCTGCGTGGAGTCGATCGTGGGTGCGTGGGGCAATACGAAGCTGCGGGTGGTTGAGGGAAGCGGGTAACGGGTGGTCGAGGTTGGTGATATGGCATAGGGCGAGTTTTGATGTGGAGGTCGACGGCACGGGCGAATGGGGCGAAATGTGGGACTTGGGTGATGTGGTTTGGATCCGTGGGGCTGTACGAGGCGGCGAGAGGTCGAAGGCAGTGGGAAATGAGTCGTCGAGAATGGGGGTATGGTCTAGGGCGAAGTTGGGAGGCGAAGGTGGACGGTGTGGGCCTTGGCACTGGCGGCATGTCATTTCTTCCTCCTGAGGATGACGGAGAGGGCGTGGACGAAGACGGCGAGTCAAATGGGGGCGAAACGAGGGCGTAGGCGGCTGGAATTGGGTGGGTGGACGAAGATGGTGATGTCGACGGTGGTTTTGATGACGACGTGGGCGCGAGCGATGGCGACGCATCGTTTCTTGCATACAAGGACGACGGTGGGGGCGTGGACCAAGATGGCGGGTGAAATGGGGGCGAAACGAGGGCTTAGACGGCTGGAATTGCGTGGGTGGACGAGAATGGCGATGATGATGGCGTGTTGATGACGACGTGGACGCGAGCGATGGCGGCATGTCATTCCTAGCGTCTGTGGGTGAAGGAGGGGGTGTGGGTGCTAATTGCGGGTAGAATGGGTGCGAAACGAGTGAGTAGGCGGCCGGGAACGCGTGGGTGGACGAAGATGGTGATGTCGACGGCGTTTTGATGACGACGTGGGCGCGAGCGATGGCGATGCGTCGTTTCTTGCATACAAGGACGACGGTGGGGGCTTGGACCAAGATGGCGGGTGAAATGGGGGCGAAACGAGGGCTTAGGCGGCTGGAATTGCGTGGGTGGACGAGAATGGCGATGATGATGGCGTGTTGATGACGACGTGGACGCGAGCGATGGCGGCTTGTCATTCCTAGCGTCTGGGGGTGAAGGAAGGGGCATGGACGCAGACGGCGGGTGAAATGGGGGCGAAACGAGGGCATAGGGGGCCGGAAACGCGTGGGTGGATGAACATGGCGATGGTGACGGCGTGTCGATGATGACGTGGGCGCAAACGCTGGCAGCATGTTACTCGTGGTGTCTGGGCATCACAGAGGGGGCGAAACATGGGCGGCGGGTACATGGTGACGAAATGGACGCGAGACGATGCGGAACGCGTCAAGACACGTCTAAAACGCTGTCTGACGCGTTCGAACGCGTTCTGCTGTTCTAAAACCGCGGGGACGACGAGTAAGGGCGCACCTAGAGGTGCACATGCTATACATGTTGCACTGCACGCGTTTTTCCTTCGTGTACTGAGTCTCCGTTTGATGTTTCACACGTCGGTGGCGTTCCCTGTTGGACGCAGTCGTTGGGTCGGTTTTGGGGCTTTAGCGGTTGGATTTCGTTAGCGAAATGCGATGGGGGGTTGATTCTTGAGGGGTTTGGAACATGTAAACGAGTGTGAATGGGCTGTATGTGATGGAATTCGCGTCGACAAAGGTGTGGTTGTATCGTGGCTGTGCAAGTTTCCTAAAGCGGCAAGCGGTAAGCGGCAAGCGGCCGTTGGGTTGGGGCGGCACAAGAGCGGGTTCGAAGTTGTGAGTGAAACTGAGCAGCGATAGACGGAAAATAAAATAAAATGTTATCATAATAAAGCCCGAATGATGGTGTGATAGCTGGAGATCGGATGTCAGAGTGTCGGATGTCGGGTGTAAAGAGGTCGGGTAACGGGTGTCGATGTGTAGAGTGCGGCGGCAAGGCTTGTGGTGAGATGACCTAGGGAAATGCAAGGCTATGGAATGAATGTGTGATGACACTGAACAACCGCCTCGCGGTGGGCTCCAGATGTAAAGGCGTGTTCGGGGTGGCTTCGGAATGAATGATCCTAACCAAGGGGTGTCAGCGTGAAAGTGACTAGGGTAATCAGTGTCGGGAATAGTGGTAAAATAGTAATAAGGAATGTGGAAGGTAAAGCCGCCATGTAAAACTACGAAAATGGATAAATGACGATGAAAACGGCATAAAGACTCTGAAAATGGATGAAGCTGATAAAGGATGGACAAATAAAGGCAAAGCCAATGACAAACTATGGAAACCGATGAATAATAATGAAGCCGACGAAGCCGACGTTGTCGGGTGCAGCGGGTCAGGTCGGGTACGATGAACAAATAATAGAAACTAAGGCAAAGACGACGAGGTCAAGATGAAAGTCTAAGGGCTACAAGGACAAGCATATAAAAGCATTAAACGGGGATTCGGATTGTAAGGAAATGGGGGCCAATTCTATTCTATTCTGTACAGTCGTCGGGGACCGTTTTATAGTACATGGTTGAGTAATTCTACTTTTGGTCATGTCTACTTCGGCCGATGGGAAACTACAAAGGACAGTGGGAATGGGGATATGAAAAGGGGGGTTGCAATGCGACGAAGAAATCAATAATGGAGAGGAAAAGATGTAACAAAAAAGATGTAAAATAAGGACCTATCTCCAAAGAGGACAGGGGTATATGGTTTGGGCAAGTCCGATGTCGGTATAGGAACCCGAGATGTCACGTGTGATCAGTGATGTCGGCATGAAAGCGGCCGTGGGTGGAGCATGTCGGATTAGGGTTACATCGGGTTACGTCGGGTTATGTTGGATTCGAACGTGGAGTGTCGGGTTCGATAGAATACATGAAGAATCGACAATACGCACTCAGAGGGATGTTGGACCTCTACATCGTCTTCCTGATGGTTTGCATTGGCAATGGATGCCTGGCCAATAGCAGCATACGACTATGAGTATGTGTATGCGGGATCGGGATGGAAAGGTGAACATGATGCTTCATCATTGGAGGCAGGGGAGAAGGTGAATCACTGAATGGGGAAGAACCATGATGGGGGGCGATGCAATGAACACTGGTAATCATACACCAGCGACTGTGGTTCCTGCAGTACGATAAGCAAGGGTGCTTCATATAACTCTTCTTGGCTACAGGGTACTGGATGACTGGGATGTCGACTAGGTGTGGATATTCTCGACCAGTGGACTGGTACACAAAGGTGATGAAACATGTCGGAATGCAAGTCTTTGTGGAGCATCAAGGGAACTTGTCATACATGCGAGTTCGGGTTGTTAGCTGAGCACCGGCGGTCAGTTGATGAGAAGAAAGCAAATGAATGTGGAGGTGACATGTGAAGAAGAACAAGATGGTCAGCCAAGATAGGTCAAAGGAGTCATCGGTTGTCAGCAACTATGACGGATCCGATATCTGAGTCATTGTTGGGGAGGTTGTGTTATCCGAATATAGGTTGCATAGACATAGACACCCATAAGGGTGGAGATGCCAATAGAACATATGACAATCGTGGCGATGAGCTGGGCGTCAAAGGTAACCATGAGCCTTGGGATGACGTGTCAGTCTTCTTCAAAATAGGAAAGTCGATCGGTCATCAGGCACAAGGCTATTCATTCATCTGTGACAGGCACAAGGAACTGTGTAGGTGAATTGTGAAAGAACAATAACAATGTCATAAGCATGTGGGTGTGGACATATGATCGGTTGGTGGAGAACCAGAGTATTCCGATTGCTGGGTATGATCGGTGGTTGGGTCATGGAGTATTCTTGTCTCCGGGTATGCGCACTGGTCATGGGTTGTGACAAGAACAGAATGGTCAGGTTCGGATTGTATTGTCTTTAGGTTCCTTCGGCTCCTGGTTGTGTATGAATGGTTATGCGTCTTCAAGTCATCAGTAACAGGGTATTGTCCAATGAGAATGTGGGATTGACCCGAGAGTTCGGTAACAAGGTATCATCCAATCAGAGCGTGGGACTTGGCACATCTTCGTGGGAATGTAGAGGTCAATGGGTATCACGTGCTGTCAAAGCAAAAGACAGGGGCAAAGAGGTAAAAATCGTAACAAGCTCTGACTACTATCTAAAGAAGGAAATACCACTGTTTACCATCCCGAAAAATTTCTCACACATGTCATTACACCCAGAAAGCGCTGTAATGTGGCTGTCAGCATCAAGATCACAAATCTTGGATATTTGTGTACTGATTGTGTCCCAATGCTGTTATTCCACGATTCGAAGACTGGTCTGTTGTATACAGTGGCCAATGGAACTGTTTTGCTGGTTGGTGCTTGCATGTAGGGAGCTATGGATGCAAAATGAATCGGATTGGAAGAGCGAATAGTAAACTTGCAGGAAATTTGGGAGAATCTTTGAGACACAAATTTTGACATGATTGAGAATAGGGTGTAGCACGGGTGACCTGCAGGTCCCCAATCCCAACACCATACCTGCACCCACCATACCCTTACCCATTCAGATAATGGGTACACACAGTACCTGAATGAAGGCGGGTATGAAGGCAGGTACAGCGGTAGACCACGGGTACTTCGTGTACTTGTGGTGATTTGAGGTCCCTCACCTCGCATGGGCCAGACACACGTCAATTGATGTGTCTGTCACCCTTGCGAGGTAATGGGGGCTGTGGATGAGCCATGAGCCATTGTCATTCTTGTTGCTGGTGACCACGTGTATGCATCAGTTGACATGTCAGTGTGTCTTTGTGAGGTCTTCTTTCATCTTTGCGTCTTCATTCATCTTTGCAAGGTCTTCATCCTTAGTTCTGTGCTGGCAACTTCACTAATGATGTTGACACATCACTGTGCTTTTGCGAGGTCTTCGTGTGTGTCTCCATGCTGGCGACCTCACAAACATGCATTGACGCATCAACTGATGCATCAATGTCATTTGTGAGGTGTGGACTGGAAGGCAGGGGTTAGCTGATGTCGGTGGTGAAGGATTCGGGCCATACCTGTGCTGGTAAGTGGGTGCACCACTATCCCAGCTGTTTCCCTTCATCACCATGTTGTTGTTGTTATTGTTGGTTGGTGGTGGTGGTGGTGCTGGCAGCGGCAGTTTGGGCATAACTTAGTTATTAGATGTGTTAGATGAATGAATTAAAAGTAAAAACAAACTTACCTTTGGGGCCCATTGCAGCCCTCTGTGCTGACCCATGGATACCCGTCTACCACAGGTAAGGGTGTGCGGTAGTGCATGGGTTGCCAAATTGGGACACCATACCTGTACCCGATCAACCCGTGGCCTGAAAACTGCAGGTTTACCTAAACCCATGCTATACCCTAATCGTCGGCTTCTTTATTTCTCACCTGTTATCATCATATTAGATGGCAGCTTTATTTCATTTTCTCTTACTACAACTTTTGCTATGACTCTTGACACTGATTACCTTCTGTCACTTTTCTGCTGACACCCCTTTTGGTTAGGATTTATATTCCATAGCCACCCCAAACACGCTGTTCCATCTGGAGCCCACTGCAAGGATAATCAAGTGTCATTTTTATTTACTCTTTGATTTCTATAATGGCTAACCTCTTCAAGACCACCCTCCAAGAATTCTCTCAAATCTAGCTTCCCTCTTTCATCTCCACCTTCAAACATCAACCTACCAACCTCCGCCATCTAATATTGACCTACATATTATTGTCTTCCATCATCCGAATTATCATCAACCAAATTATTGTCAAACTATTGTCATCATATCGTCATCCAAATTATCATCATCCACATATATCAAAACACCTGACCTACGAATTATCGAACTATCATCCTACAAACCACCATCATCCACACACCTGACAATCACACATACATATAACCCCACCTGCTCTTGTCCCACACAATGTCTACCATCACCCCTCATCATACTGTCACCCACAAAATGCCTGCTTGTGGTCACTCAACCGCTCCCACCTTCGATGGGAAATTGCTCACCTTACGCTGCTTTTTTGAAGAAGTAGAAATCCTCACCGCTGATGCTGTTGATGATGCAGGACACATCAAACACAGTCTTTGATACGCCTCCCTCAGTCACCCTTCTGTGGGAGACAAATAAGTCAGCAATCAGATCTTGGATTGGCAAGTATGTAGAGGCAAATTTCATCTATGGTTCTGGGGCTAGGCAGCCCCATAATTAATGTTGCACACTTGTAATTTCTACATGAAGTTATGAACACATTAAATAATGCAAATTATATGAGACTAATAGATCTTGCATAGATTGTTCAGATGTTCTTGATTTCTTGAACGACAGATGAGGCTGCCTAGCCCCAGGACTGTAGATGAAATTTGCCTCTACATACTTGCCAATCCAAGATCTGATTGCTGGCTTATTTGTCTCCCACAGAAGGGTGACTGAAAACAGGTGAATTGTTTGGATGTTTTGTAATACATATAATATCCAGAATCTAAGCCTGGGCTGCCTAGCCCTTGTAAAGTAGATGATTGTTCCCTGTTACACCTTAACAATCCATACAGTATTCCATGAGTTATTTAGAAAATAATGATTTTGCTGAATTTGGTGCACATTTCAAGCCCTGCCAGCTTTACTGAAAACCACAATAATGTTGATCAGCTTTAAATACTTGTAATCTGAGTTTAAGATACTAAGACATCAATTGAGACAATAAATATGTGTGATTTTACTAACTGGCACTACCAGTATGGTTTGGTGCAGAGGCATGCTAGTAAAATGAAATCAACTGATGTGCTGCTGGTTCACCTGAAGAAGTGATGTCCTATTATTGTGTTCCATTTTCATGGTATCACACAGACTTGACACCTGCATCACAGTGTTTAGTACTCTAATGCAATGATAACAAAGAAAAGGAAGAAAAGGTACATCAGGTTCAAAACCGAAAAACTGCTTCAAGAGTGAGACCAATTCTGACATTGCCTGGACACAAGTTCATTGCACCCATGCATTGGACATCACATCTATGCAAGCAGAGAGCCAGTTCAGCACTTTTGTCAGCACAAGGAGTTGATCAGCAGCCAAATTTGATGGGGATTGTAAATGAGAGAAATGTGTCTGGAGCAAAAGGAAAGTTTTGAAGTGAGGAGCCTCAAAGTCAACACAGTCAAGTTTCATGAATACATAATCAGACATATGGCAGAGTAAAGCATCTGTGATGGTTTCAAATTCTGTGGAAGATGATACAACTTCAAGCAGCCCTGTGAGCTTAGATGTATCCTGTGATTGAAATATGATATTTGTAGTTTACAGAAATGATCTTGGCATACCTTAGATGCACTCAGTACATGTATAGATCCAGACTGGAATAAACACTCAACAATTCATTTTTCCTGTTTACCCAGAGCTTCATGGTAATATCCAATACCTTGCTGTAGGCTTTTCTCACTGATATACTCAAGGTGAAGCCACAAGTCCTCCTCCATATTCAAAAACCAGTTTGGCTTGTCATCAGCAGCACCATGCATAAGAATATTGTCCATGGTAAGCTGACATTGCTTTCAAGAAGGGACAAAAAATGATTACAGGTTTTGTTGGGGAACATTCTACAATAGCAAGATATGCCAGCTTTGACATGGAAATCATAAGAGACAGGAAATGTGGGATCATGAAACTCTGCAAATGAATGTCCATATCAAGATGGCAAGCACTGTGAGATTCAATCAGTGGCTGAATGACATAAAAAATTCATCACACCATGCTCACCTCATCGAGAAGTTGAAGATAGCATGAGATAGTATACCCCCTTGTAAAATACATCTAAAAGTCTGCTACTATTACTGTACCAAGTACTGTGTTCTTGGAAGAACTGGATCTCTTTCAATTCAACACACAAAGCTGTTTGAGTGGAAATATGAAAATTTAATCATGAAATGTGACAAATATAACAACTTGGACAACATTTTGAAGGCTATTAATAGACTATTATCCATTCAATATGCCAAGAGACTGCCTACATACCCAATTTATGGCTTTCAGGGGACAGTGTCAACTGGTGGGCCTTGTGTTGTCAAAATTGTATTTTTCCTATGCAACCTGTCACATAACACCTGGTAAGGATGAGAAAGAGCCACAGTGAATGACAACTGATTGTCACACTTGTGTGATGTTGTCTCAACCAGATGGAATGGTGTGATAAGGACAGTTTCCACTGATAAGCCCAACATAAACCATGAAATCAAAAAATGGGCTCCCTATAAATTGTTGTAAATACAGTCATTCACACCCAGATGAGACAAGAAAATGTAGTTAACCTTCAGACAATGCTATTCTTCTCAAAATCAAGAAATGTACAGTGGCAGATTTAGCAAAATGTATTCAATAAAGGATATTGCCTCAAAAACATGATTACAGGTTTTGAGCTGCAAAGTGAACTCCGGATGAAGGTGTCACAAAAGGCGTCACACCATGTGATCTTGGCGGGCTCGTGTATCACGTGCTATGATCGTTACCACAGCCCAAACAGGAATTCCTCATCTGCAACGTTCTTGATTCAAGGCGGTGTCAGACACTCTTCCACTGCTACCGGCCAACCCATTGTTCTGCGAGTTTTTGGACTGGACAGCTGGTATCCATCTAATATCAGAGAAATACCCTTCGATTTCGGATCGCGAAGTATTCCCCCTCATTCCTACTCAACTGGTTATACAAGAAATGAGATGACTGATTCGGTTCAAAGCCACCCTGATACTATGTTAGATGAGTACCGACGTCGTGCGGCGGAAAAGTCACCAGGCAAATTTACATATATTTTGTCCCAAGTAATCCTCCTCAGCGATCTTCTAGATTCCCATAGGCAATCTGAAGAATCACTGCCTGCTTCGATTCAAAATGGTCAAGCGTTTGACCACTCAAGTTTTAACCTGGGCAGCCATGAGCCTGGTCTGTAATCCAACCCATATTGTATATAGATCAATGTTCCTCAACGTCAGCCTTCTCTGAATTTTAGAGGCCGACTCGCCTTATCCCGAAGTCCGCTCCGCTGTAGCCAACTTTGACGATCCTACTATGCCAGTATCGACATTTCGTGCTTGGATCATGGGCATCTTCTGGGCCATTATCTTGTCTGGAATGAACCAATTTTTTTACTTCCGCTATCCTTCAGTTGCCATCGGAGGAGTCGGTTCATCGATACTTGTCAGTAATCTCAAATCTAATTTATTTTTGCAGCTTGTGGCGCAGTTGGTGGTGTTCCCATTGGGGCGAGCTTGGGCGCGAATTTTACCTGCCATCACGTTCTTTGGCGTTTCTATAAATCCTGGTCCTTTCACATTGAAAGAACACGTGGGTGGTAGATATTTTTACTCAGGATAATGTCAAGTGTTCAAGGTACCATGCAGGTGTTAGTCACAATTATGGCTACCGTTGGTGCACAGTCTGCGTACGCGGTGCGTCGATTCTGTCTCACGCTACCCTCGTCCTCTGATATCATCAAAATTAGACAGATATCGTTGCAGTGCAGAGAGTGTATTACAAACAATCCTACAACTTTGGCTGTGAGTTGTGTCTCCCCCGATTGTCCAATCACCGTTGTACTAAATGCCTATTAGTCAATTGGATGCTTGTTATGTCCACACAACTTGTTGGATTTTCTATTGGTGGAATTGCTCGACGTTTTTTGGTCGACCCCCCCTCAATGAGTAATGAAAATCATCCAAAGTATCCTCAGCTCAAGTTGTCTTTTGTTTTAGTTTGGCCGGATACGCTAGTCTCCTGTGCCTTATTCAACACCTTACATTCCCAGAACTATGCTGGCATCGGCCCTTATGATGGAATCAGCAGAGAGCGATTTTTCACATATGTTTTGGTTGCTGCTACCATTTGGTGTAAGTTCCAACACGAATTTTCCATTTTCACTTTGCACTGGGATGGATGGACTCGGTGCTCCGCAGACTTTATTCCGGGATATCTCTTTCAAGCATTAAGGTTGGTCGACATGGTTTTGCAAGTGGGATTTTCATTGACTTCTTGTACTTAATATAGTATCTTTACCTGGGTATGCTGGATAGCGCCGCGGAATGTGGTGAGCATTTTGTAATATCCACGCAACCATCGCTCATCTTTTCTTAGAAAATTAACCAGATATTTGGGTAAGTTGTCATGTTTTCCGTCCCGATGACTCGTGGGCGACGTTAATGCGGGAAGGTACCGGACCGGTCTGGGAATGTCGCTTTTAACCTTCGACTGGAATCAGATAGCATTTGTTGGCAGCCCGTAAGCTCGTTAATGATATTTTCATAATGCTAGATGTTCACAAACTAATACTTCAGACTTGCTACTCCCTGTCTGTTTCTCAGCCTCGTAATTTGGCCGCTGCTAACTTCTTACATTAGTTTGGGCCCAAGTGAATGTGATGATTGGGTTTTTCCTATTTTATTGTGCGTTTTGTATATCCTTTTGATACAGCTTACTTAAATTTGATGCAGGGCTATTAACACCAGCGCTCTATGTGTGTATAATCCATGTGACTTACTCATTCTGCTGAACAATCTCGTGGGTAGTACTCCAATGTGTGGAATGCTCAATATTTGCCGTCGGTCGTAGCCCTTTTTGTCAAGTCGTTATACTGACTGGATGGCAGTATTTCGTCCTCCGAAGCCTTTGACAATACTGGTCAAGCCTACAACTTATCCAGGATTATCGACGCGGATGCAAGGATGAATTTAACTGCCTATAAAGCATACAGCCCGTTGTATCTCTCGTAAGTTGTGATAATCGTGAAAACATAGTCAAGAATTTCATCCACACTTTGGCTATAGCACAACGTTTGCTCTGTCTTACGGACTCTCGTTCCTATCCATCTCAGCAACAATGACGCACACCATACTTCATTTTTGGACACCAATCAAGCTCCGATTTTACCCGACGTTGAAGGAACAACCTGATATTCATGCGCGTCTCATGTCCCGATATACTCAAGGTCTTCTTCCCTTTTATTACCCTTTGAATCGTGAGAAAGGATTGATCCCTCAATTTTAGTCCCAGAATGGTGGTGCGTTGTTAGGTTCATGCCTTAGTATCTTTCTTTACTCGCTTGTTAGGTATGCTTGTGTTTTTGGTAATTATTTCTCTGTGATCAAGTGGCCCAATTGAATTGACTGCTCTGGGATGAAGTGGTTACATTTGCATTTGCCTCGGTCTGCATTTCTATCTGGCCCACGGATATGAAAGTATGGTTGCTTGTGGTGGCGTTAGCTTTGGGTCAAGGCTTCATGATCTTACATCGTATCCGGAATGCTGATGAGTCTTTTTCCAGCTTTGGTGTATGTCGTACCCATAGGTGTGAACTCTTCGTCTTCTGGGTCCCACTATTCAAGCATACTTTTGGTCAGGAATGATTCAAGCAATCACCAATTTCCAGATTGGTCTGAAGTAAGCATGCCAAATACATCAATGCCCTCATTTCTCATTCATAATGTTCGCTCAGTGTCATAGCAGAACTTTTAATTGGATACTTGTTACCGGGCCGGCCAGTTGCTATGATGATGTACGTTCCCCTGCCCAGCCCCGACCAAATATTCCAGTTGATAAGTAGGATTTATTGCAGCTTTAAGGTAAATGAATTCGTAGTATGAAGAATTCTGTCTAAGGTATTGGTATCATTGTAGACATTTGCTTATATTACAATGTCTCAGGGTAATACCTGACTATGGGAGGTTCAAATGAAACTTGACGCATCTTTTGCAGCGATGCAATTTACAGCTGATTTCAAGCTCGGGCATTACATGAAAATCCCTCCAAGGTCGATGTTTTGGTGTCAAGTGTGTAACCAATCGATGCGACCAAATTTTTGACTAAACCGGCCGGAGTTGTTCAGGTTGTTGCCACCGTTGTGGCTGGCACCGTTCAGCTCGGCGTACAGGCTTGGTATGTTGCAATCTCCGTGGATGTGGATGTGATGTTGATGTGATACACACTGCAGGATGTTCTCAAACATTCCGTATGTGACTTTGCGCATTATCATCCGTCATACCTATCTTCCCAACAGGGATCTGTGTACGAAAGGCCAGAAAGCCAAGTACGCATCAGTGTGACAGTTGCCTTTACTGGTGTTGGTTAATCTCTACGACAGTTTCACTTGTGCATCCACACAAGTTTTTGGAATTGCATCTATTATCGTAAGTGTCACTTGCTTTATCCTCTGTATCATCTGCAACTAAGGCTGCCAGTGGGGGGTTATTGGCCCTGCCCTGCAACTATCGAAATCTCATGGGTATTATGCTTTGGCTTTTTTTTTCCTGATTGGGGCTTCCTGCCCAATTATCCTGTGGTTCATCGCTCGGAAGTACCCTAACTCCGCTCTTGATTATCTCAAGTCAGTGTTGAAAGCTCTAGATATGTCTTCGGCGACTGATATTCTTTCCAGTTTCCCGTAAGTGGTCAGGAATTTGTTGATCATCTACCTGGCCAACCCAATCTTGTAGCTTGATTTTTGCCGGAGCGTCACAGATTCCGCCAGCTGCCGCTGTCAACTACGTCCCATGGGCGATCATAGGGTTCATCTTCCAGCATGTCATACGGAGAAGGAATTTCTCATTTTGGGCGAAATATAATTGTGGGTTCTGCCCTCCTCGTGATACTCCATCTCGATTACCCCCAACTAGACGTGCTTTCCGCTGCCCTCGATGCTGGGACTGCGATGGGCTTGATTCTTGTATATTTTTGGTCAGCCTCTACCTCGATAGTCAAGACAGCGACACACAACTGATAAGGATTCCCTTCCAGCTTGCAATACCCGCTAAATGGAACAATTGGCTTTCGCAGTATTCAGGCTTGGTGGGGCAACACAGTATTCCAGCGCACGGCAGATTGGGAAGGCATGCCCCTGAGAAATCTCCAACCTGGAGAGACATTTGGGTGGGTATTCCTTAAGCAATACAGGGTTGACGCTGATCATTGAGAAGACCAAAGACTTGGTGAAAATAGCCCACTGTATCAGTGGATCTGGGTTCATAGGGAAGATAGTGTAGATAAACATTTAGGATAATTGCTATGAATGTTGTACATCAAAAAAAACCCCATTGCTAATAATGTACATCAGCGAAGGGGATTTCAGTTTGTCTAACTTAGTCTGATTTACAGGACTTAGTTCAAAAACAAATTGACTGAGTTGCCATTAAGATCAAGCTGAACAAACTAAGTAGACTAGTAGGTCACCATTATGGGGCTGGGCTGTAGGGATAGGGATGGGGATGGGAGGGATGGGGATGCCAGGAAATGTTAATTTTGCTCATTATATAATATAAGAGGCCACAAATGGGGTGACTTTATTATTATAATTTATTATAATTACCTTATAATTACATTATAATTGAGCCCTGTTTCCTTATCAGGCTTTTGTAAGGGTCTTGTATGAGTCTTCTAATCAAGCTTCTTCAGTTATTCTTTTTTGAAAAAAGGGAGTAAAGGTGTTCTGCAGTGCTGCCCTGTAAGTCAGAAGCAAGGGCCCAGACCAATTATTTACAAAGTACATGGCTGTGTAACCATAAAAAGATACTAAGAATGATTTTTTTTTTTTTGGTTCTGGGATGGACAAATACACAAAGATGAGATGAAAGGGCGATGGGGAGGAGTGAAAAGGAAAAGTCAATGACAGGCAAAGAGTAAAGCGGCTTGTAAAGTCAGGTGGTGATGGATGTAGATCTGCCAGGCATTGGATGCCCAATGGCCAATACTCTGGATAAGATATGGTGGGACACCAGAGTTAGTGAGGTCAGTGGCACCACCAGAACTTAGCAAGTGTCCACCAAGGCCAGGATCAGGGCAGAACAGATGAAGATGGCCAAGGAAGCAGGAACATGTTGGGACAGACCCATTGGCACAAAGCCACAATTCAGGGTGTGCCAGGAACAGGTGGTCGTGAGAATGAAAATGGGTCAGGAATATGGCTAGGGGATCATGATGAGCTTGCCGGGAATGTATGAGGAGGACCCAGCTACCTTCAATAAAATGGTTGGCCTTGTGGCCGGGCAAGTAAAAATTGAAAGAAGTGTCATGGACCTGAACAGTGTTGCATAATGGTGATGGTAGCAGCAAATAAATGGTTGTCATGGGAAGTGGAGCCCTGCAAAGAAGAGGTGATGTTGTGAAGTTCAATGCTAGTGAGGGGGCATTTACACAATGTCCCAATGCTGTGAAGCTTCTGGCACCCTGCCAAGTTCTTGACCACAAGTGGGTGGTGGTGAGTGGAGCGGACATCAGGATAACAAGGTTTGAGTTGGTTGCATATGCCGGACAAGTAGTTGTCAATGGACTGGGGTTTGACGTGGTGAGACATGTAAATGACAAAGAAACTGAAGGTGTCAGGATTGGGGGTAGCAGGTAAGGTGTGCAAGGCACAGAATGATATATAAAATTCAAGGGCTGAAGAGTAGGCAGAAGCAGTGCTCAGCTCAATTGTGTAACCAATAGTAATAGCACATTCGTGCCTGAGCTTATCAAGTGATCACAGCTGCCAGGATGGTTGCCTGGTCAACCATTGTCTACTGACTAACATGGTGACTGCCCCTGCATCAATTGAGGGGGTTCAAAAAGGCTGATGGTAAGGCCAGGGAAGAGAGAGCATGTGATGCTGTCACAATTGCAGGAGAGGGCATCAGCTATGTCGTTGAAGGAGGAAATTGACACAGAAGGAGAAGTGATGTCAGAGAGCCAGTTGCACAGCAGTGAGAAAAATGGGGTTGTACCAGGGAGAAGCATGGAGGGACTTGAACATGTCAATGGTGTTGGTGTTGTTGCAGTGGATGACCACCCTCCAAGTGGTGGAGTTCAGAAAGTGGATACTGTTCAAATGACTGATCTCATCTGCTAAAACCATGAGAGTGCTCTCACCATAGTGCTGTTGATCCAGATCAGCTTATGAGGTGAAGACTTTCCAGACATTTTCTCATACAACATGGAAAGACCAGGATGCAACAAAGGGTATACATTAAGTGCCCAATTGACTCATCCAGCCATCTTCTGAAATTCACAAAGAGGGCAATGGCAGCCAATAACAGCAAATGCTCTGATGGTGGTGATGAGCTCTGTTTGACGCTCAAGGTCCATAGTGATTGTCATTGTGTTGGGGTCAACCATGAAACCGATGATCAAGAGACCATTCTTGTTTGTGCTCAGCATGAGGGATGCCCAGTTCATCCCAGAGCATGAGAAAACTAGCTTGCATCACTGGCATGTGCTTCTCATAGGGTTCATACCATGATGAGTTGTCCATGAATTCCCAAGAGACATTGTCATCAACATATGTAAAACTGTCAGAGAGCATGAGGACAAAGATGGCAATCCAAGTCACTAAGCAAGCAAAACTACTGAAGACTCAGCCACTGGCACCATTGCTGAAATGGTTGCAATGATTGACATGGCAGCTACCATCAAAGGTCATCACTTGACAGATCTGCCAGTGTGGTGCCATTGGCATCAATCAGTAAGCTTGTGAGACGTCAGATTTGAAGAGAACAAGTGGGTGGCCAGGGTGATTAGCAGGGACAGTGCAAAGAGTGTGATCAAGGTGATGAAGGTTGTCCATGTGGACAAAATGGTCTTCTTTAGGGATTAAGGAGTTCAGTGAGAAAGGTTCAGCACTCTGGTCCACAACCATATGAAGGTCGGATGAATGGGGCTTGAGAACGACCCCAAGTGGCATGCTGTGCATGCCTGGGAGCAGCATGGTGCTGAAAGAAGGGGATAACTGTACCAAGGCTACCTCAGTATCCTGTTGACTTAGAAGGAAACATTGGTGCAGGGAGTCTGTGAGCAGGCAAAAAGAGTTATCATGGGTGACAGGGTACCCAGGCACGTCAGTGTGAGCTCAAGGCCAGAAACCTTCATGTAAACTACAGCATACAGAGAGGACAAAAGCACGATTAGGGTGTGTTGAGAGATAAGACTCAAAAATGTCAACCTTGATGGGTGTGAGATAGTTTGGCCATGAGATTTCTATGTGGTTGATATCATTAACTGTTTCTTGGCATGTGAGGAGGTTGATGGGGTGCAGGTTGCTCAGGTTTTTAGCAGACACTTCAATGTCTCCTCTTGGAGCTCTACTTACTATGAGAACAAGAAGCAATGGCAATCCACACCACAGGCCATCAAAGACAATGCTCTCAAGTTCAGCTAGAGGATTGTGGTCAGTGTTTGTCATAGGGATTCCTTCCCAGCAGGGAGGGACCAGTGCATGCAAGACAGTGGTAGCCTGTTCAGCGAGTATTAGCACACAGAAGAGCTCAGATTAAATCTAGGCACAGTTCTAGCTCATTTCTATCCTTACAATTTTTTCATGCCCTTGTCCATGTCATTCATATTGTTTGTATCATTCATCCATGTAATTGTTGTGCAAATAAAACATTGCTCACCAGAAAAAATATATTGCTATGCTTACAATATAGGCCAGCTACTGGGACCTCTTACCTCCTTTCCCAGCTTGGCCTTTGTGATCCAATTTTGCTGCAAGGTCATTTCATCGAGCATAAGGTCATACTTGTCCTGTAACATCTTGCCACATATCACATATAAGCCACCAACCCAAACATTTGTCTGCTCTGCAATAGATGAATTGAAATATCAACACCCAGAAGCTTGGGGAACAATGCAGGATTGCAATTCTCTTGGCAGAATGTGTCACTTTCAGCATGTTTGCATTTGAAGTGGAATACATCAACCAGGAGAAAAATGTTGGTGAATGCTGGATCATGCTTGATGGCTTCTTCATGGAGCACTTGTTGTTGAAGGAGATGTTATGATTTTCACCTTCTTACCCCTGTCTTTTGCTTTGACAGCATGTGACACCCATTGACCACCACATTCCCATGAAGATGTGCCAAGTCCCACGCTCTGATTGGATGATGCCTCATTACCGAACTCTTGGGTCAATCCCACATTCTCATTGGATGATACCCCATTACTGACCACACATGATGACTTGAAGATGCATAACCATTCATGCACAACCAAAAGTTGAAGGGACCTAAAGATGATACAATCCGAACCTGACCATTCAGTTCTTGTCACCAGTGTGCATAACCAGAGACAAGAATACTCCATGACCCAACCACCAATCATGCCCAGCAATCTGAATACTCTGGTTCTCTGCTGACTGATCATATGTCAGAGTCCATATGCTTACGACATTGTTGTTGTTCTTTCACAATTCACATACATGGTTCCTTGTGCCTGTCACAGATGGATGAATAACCTTGTGCCTGATGACTGATCAACTTTTCTATTTTGAAGAGGACCAACATGTCATCCCAATCCTGTTGGTTACCTTTGACGCCCAGCTCATTGCCATGATTGTCATATGTTCTATTGGCATCTCCACCCTTGTGGGCATCTATATCTCTGCAACCTATATTTGGATAATGCAACCTCCCCACAATGACTCAGATATCGGATCCATCATAGTTGCTGACAACCAATGACTCCTTTGATCCATCTTGGCTGACCATCTTGTTCTTCTTCACATGTCACCTCCACATTCATTCACCTTTCTTCTCATCAGCTGACCACCAGTGCTCAGCTAACAACCTGAACTCACATGTATGACAAGTCCCCTTGATGCTCCATGAAGACTTGCATTCTGACATTTTTCATCACCTTTGTGTACCAGCCCACTGGTCAAGAATATCCATACCTAGTCAACATCCCACTCATCAAGTACCCTGCAGCCAAGAAGGGTTACATGAAGCAACCTTGCTCATCATACTCAAGAACCACAGTTGCTGGTGTATGATTACTGGTGTTCACTGCATTGTCCCCATCATGGTTCTTCCCCATTTAGTGATTCGCCTTCTCTCCTGCCTCCAATGATGAAGCATCACATTCACCTTTCTACCCTGATCCTGCATGCACATACTGATAGTTGTATGCTGCTATTGGCCAGGCATCCACTGCCAATGCAAACTATCAGGAAGACGAACCAATCTCATCATTATCAAGCTAGGAACTCAGCTGCATGGCATCCACATGGCCACCTCACGTTTACCATGTGCCTGCTGATGCATCGACTCATGGATCATTTCACCTCCTTACCATGAGGCAGCCATGAGGTGCAGGGTCTGGACCCTTCATTTTTTCGAACCATTTCATTGCAATCACTCCTTGAAACACTGGTGGAAATGCTGTATCCTCAGGACAGCTTTATTGCTTTTTGTTCCCCATATTTGTATGTACAGACCTGGTAGTCTGTCTTTCATATCTGTTCACTATTTAAACCTTGATCTTCGAACTCTTCCTCTTTTTCCCTTCCCTTTCTTGATGTTTAGTCTGGTTTCCTCCCCCCAGTTTGCTTTCCTAGACTTCCTCCCTCCCTAGACTGCTACTTGTTGTATAGTAGTAGTTGACCATGAAAACACCTCTTTCCTTGTGTTTCCTCTGGTCTGATCTTGACTCAGTTTAGTTGGTTGTTGCTGGAGCCTGCTGGTCTAGCAATCCATAACAGAAGATGTGTGTTGGCATGTGTCCATGGATCTGAAATGTTTGTTTTATCATTTCCTATAATGATGTCAATCTACCAATAACTGTAACTGATTTCAGATAATGACCTACTGCTACCATGGTGACAGCCTTGGCACCATAGAAGGTCTCATGAGCGAGTATCATTCTGCATGGAGCAACAATCAATTGCTCATTGTGTGTTCTTCTCCTGCCAAAGTGGGCATGAACCTTCTTTGCATGGGGCAAAACTTCTGGGTGGTCATCAGGAACAACCTGGTTGTCCCCATTGATGTGAAAGGCTTGTTTGGGTTCATAGGATTGTATCAATTTCAGTGGCTACTGCATAATTAGGATGTGCAACTTGTGCATGATTGAGCCATTCTTTGAGCTGGAAGAACACTGATATACCATATGATCCTATGCTCCAAATATGCAAATCAGACATACTCTAACCCCCCCATTGACTATACCCTGATACCACCCGATCTTATGACGTCCACAAACCCTCCCAACACCTTTCGACAATTACCAATAACTCCCAAACTTGTCGCACCACCAGAACAAAGCCTTGTCACATTGGACCAATACTATTTCCATCAGATTCATTCAATTTCATTCAATTTTACTCTTTGCCTCACGTTGATACGCTATAGGAAGCTGTAGAAGGGGAGATCCCCAAACAAACTACCTAATAGGTGAATGCGAGGATGCGAAGATAACTACTACACGTAGAAAGGTTTGGGAAGGTATGGAAACCACTATTAAGTTTCCGAACAATAGGAACGTACATGCGACAGTTGTGATCAACTGTGTGACTTCGCGAACACGGTCGCGACAATGATATCAATATCAGATGACGAAGACTGATAGACTCAAGACTAAAACTTGAGTTTGAGCTAAAGAGAGCTTTAAAGCTCTTAGACTAAGATTGCAAGGGGGGGAAAGTCGTATGTTTTCTCTGCGAAGGAGGAGGGGGTCTGTCTCTCTATGTATCTAAACTACATCTCTTTTTATACTACTTCGATCGGAGGATCAGAACAGTATAAAATTGATAGAAAGGAGTAGTAATGATACTAAATGGAGATGGGGAGAAAGGGATCAAGAGGTGAAACATAATATGGAAACAAAGAAACAAAGGAAGAAGAAAGGTAAAATAGAAAAGAAAGGGAAACTACTATACAAATACATCCAATATGATTGAAAGTGAGGTAGGAGGTGGATGGGATAGGGGGAATGAACCTTCGATAAAGGCGGGATCAGTCCGATATGAGATGGCTTTGTCCTGGTGCTGCAACAAGTTCAGAAGTGATCAATCGTTGTTGAGAGATATTGGAATAGTTCGCAGATGTTTGTAAGATCATGAGGTATCGGGATATGGTCAATGGCAAGTTAGAGCATGTCCGATTCACGTATTCGGAGCATAGGATCGTATGATGCATATCAACGTTTCCATCATATATCTTATTTTATCAAGTATCACACTCTCCTATTCATCCCTTTCTTCCTTCTTTGTGGTAATTTCATCATTATTAATAATTCCTTTCTTCACATTCTTACTTACTCCTATTGATATACCTTTATCCAAGAATTCTTTCTTACGTTTACCCCCATCTCAATCATTTATTTCTGACCATTCCAACTCTCCAATATTTCATTCCAACTTTCTGATTGTTGTAGTATAAAAACTCATGTAATTTAGCTATACCTGCAGAGAAAAACACAACATTTCCCTCCTCCTGTCATGAAAATACCTCACCCCCCATACATTTTCCTTATTTTTTATATTTTCATGATGATCCCCTCCAGACCACTGGATCTTGACTTATACTTCACACAATATGCGGAGTGGGGCGACGCAATACAATTACACCCCCTTGAAGGGGACAGAGCACTACTGATCTATAACTACAACACCCCTGGGCCCCAAAGTGGAACACTACTCCATGATACAAGGGTCCACCTTGGACCATTCCTCAACCCCAACCCTAGATTCCTTGACACAACCAGTATCGACCAAGAGGGAACCTTTGCTGATCATATCTTGAATGGCCTTCTCTAATGCCTTCTCGACCACTGCCTGACAATTCCGAGTAAACCTATCAACGAGACCGAACTGATAACAAGGCTGGGACTTACGATATCCCAGCCAGAGATTGTCTTTGGAGTCCGCCCACGAGACCATCTTGAGCAAAGGCATCGAGTCCGACGGTAACAGAGAGGGGGGGAATGCATCATCCAACACTGAAAAGAGACCATCAGAACATATCCAACAACAAGAGACGAGACACTCACCATACGGGTCCTCCAGTAACTTGCACAAAAGCCTTTTATTGCATACAAAAGGTGGGCAACACTCCATGCAATGCTTCACCTTCCTGCAGGCGAAACACCAACCAGTAGCCCAATGCAAATCCCGATCAGAGTCTGTGAGTGAGAGGGCATAGTGATGCATAACACAATTAACCGCAATAGGGGGGGTTGGAGAGAACAAAGCGGACATCTTGAAGAATGTAAGACAGTGAGAAGAGTGGGGAAACATTGCATGCTGAAGAATGAAGACCAAGAAACAACAAGACTTTATACCATCAGCATATCCACTCATATCCGGCCCCTTCTCTCATAATCCCACAATCCATCCACATGACCAGAAGTTGAAACCCCTGACTCCCACGCTGTCTCTTTCTCCATCAAACCACCATCACACAACGCCCCAACCCTTGGTCATGATTCAACCAATCACCATTGCAATCCTTATCTTTTTTCTCATCCTTATCCTCGTTTTGGCTTCATTACTATGGGGAATACAACAAACTTATGACACTGCTGACCCCAAGATCCCCCTGACCACCGTTGTATTCTGCCGACCCTCCATGATCCACAGTATCGACAGGTCATATGGCAACGATAACCCTTACGACAAATGGAGAAGCCATGATGATGCGTACCACAAAGCATATGAATCTGCTGATGCATCCACAAGCCAGAACGGCACGATTATGAATCACATCAATGCTGAAGGCAATGCAATTATGAGGCAGGAACAACACAAATGCATCAGCCCTCCTTCCCATTGTATGATGAAAAGTGAGTCATTTCTATTGCGACTCATCGATACTGCAGAGGGGGAGGAGACATATAAAAGACATCGAAGTACGAGTAGTTTATGCTAACTTTGACCTCCTGTACCATCTCCTGGTAGTTGTACAACAACGCCGATAGAAAGTTCAATTGAAACCCTTATTACCCCTCATTCTCAAACCTTATTCTTGAAGTCTCGAACATTGATCGAGTCTCACGCATAAGCGCTCATATCCCTGACAACACCCAGTCGCCCTCACCCTATAGCACCTATCTGTCAGGCCAACCTCCAATCTCCAACATCATGCAACCCTTTGAGCGACACCAGATAATGCAGCTACTAGTTGTGACACCTCCTACTTCTAGTATCAGCACCATATAGCCTTATATCACTCATGCTCAAGTTATAACCTTGCAATATTGTTGTCATGACTGTGTTCACAAAGTCGCATAGTTGTTTGCAACTGTCACAGTGTACATTTTATTGTTCAGAGACTTTGTAGCAGTTTCCCCCTCGTTCCAAACCTTCATCCATGTAGTAGCTAACTTTGCATTCTCGCATTCACCTTTTAGTAGTTTGTTAGGGATCTCCCCTCTTATAGCTACTTCAAGCATATCAACGCCTGCCTGGACTGAGTATGAACATGCTTGATCTCTTGAGGGGCAGGATTGTTGCATGTCTTCTTGCTGATCACCACTTGAGAGGTGCAGTCTACAATAGCACAGACAAAGTTGAGCTCATCATGCTGTGGGCAAAAGTGGCTGTGGTTGTTCACAAGGGGGATATGGCAGTTCTGTTCAGCACAACAGGGCTAGCTGATTGTGACTCCATCAACAACCACAACTGTAGCCATGCATTCCGTTGTAATCAAATGTGAGTAGCTATTTCAGTGACCAATGTGTCCTACTTACCTTCACCATCAGCATCTTTAAAAACACAAATGCATTTATCACAGAAATGTCATATCTCAGGTTGGCTGTAAAGGTGAATGTGAGCATTTCATGCCTGCATCACAGTGGTGAACTGGTCTCACTGTTCACCTGTATGTGGGACGGCAAGTGTTGACTGGTGAGCATGGTGATCTTTCAACAACGAAAGAGTAATAAATGCATCATATACATGTCCTGGCTTCAGCACAAAGCCAAAACTCCAACCAGCAGGCTTTTCACAGTCTTTTCACAGTGCTTGCTCATAAGATCATGCACAGTTTGTGGCCAACTTCCAGGCAAGGATCATGTCTGTTCACCACATGTGGATAACTTCCTGTTCAATAAACTGGTGATATCCAACCTGAATAACATCAGGGACATTGTTGTACTAGGTGCACATCCCATTTTTCATGTAGCATTTGGTGGTATATGACAAACTACATATATATAAATAAGAGAGAAGTGCAGTTCATGTGAAATACAGACACACCCTCACAGTACAATGGTACATTCCACACAGGGAGTGCACTGTTACCAAGTGTATAAAAGACAGCCTGTAGGGGCTCCACCTGCTTCAAACTGAGGCCCTGTCAGTGTTGATCACAATCAGTGTTGAGGCAGTGGTGTTGCCATGGCTTTGATGAACTTGCCAATTCCCTGCAGATGTGCATGTATCTCCTTTACCAGCTCTCCCTTGTCTAGCAATGAAATATTCCAAGTGCCATAAAGATTAGAAGGAGGTCTTTCCAATCAGCAATGAGTGAGGGTGACCATTGGCAGGTCTTTTTTGCAGTGTGGCTTGATTTCTTATGGGGCTGTGCTGTTTGCAGGGATGCAGCAATCCAACCCAGTGTGGGTAATATGAGGTATAAAGGTGTAGATGCATCTTCATCATCCCCAGTCTCTGTTGCAAAAGTTCATCACCTTCATAGCATTTATAGCCAAGGCCATTCTTTCACTTTGGACATAAGATGTTGGTGGCATCTGCAAGAGCTGACCTGGCTGCTTCAAGTGACAGTGCAAGCTCAAATTGGACACACAGCTGGCTTGTCAGGTTTCTGTTGTGAAAACCTGGTCATTGATGTGAAGAGTATATGTATGCAGTGCACACTTTCCAATCATCATTGTTATCAGTCTCACACTCTCATCAGTTTCCTCTTGACTTGGCATCTTGAAGAGCTTGTTGTCCAAGTCTACAGAATGATCATTCTTTGAGACTGCATTTCATGTCAACATAGTGACCTCAATCATCATCCAGCCCAAGTTGGCACACATCAGTAGATCTACACATTCACTTTTCATGCTTTTTTAAGCTCAAAAAAGCCTTATAAGTTCAAAAAGCAATAAGCATGCTGTGCTTAAATTAGTGGGGTCAATCCGCTAATTTAAGCTGGCCTGAGCTTTTCTAAGCTTTTCTAAGCTCGAAAGCACAATCAAAAGATGTCATTTTTCCCTTGCTTTTTCTTTCTTTTTTGAGATGTTGTGTAACAAAACAGTATTGATATTGTATATATACATTGTGGTACTTGTATAACAGTCACACCACCTCTCTCTGCTATTATTGACACCAGCACTGCTGGTGTAGATGCTATTCTGTTGTTGTCACCATCACTGTTGTCCTCATCACCTTCAACCCAGTTGACATTTTCTTCATTGCCATTGTCATCCTGGATGTGATGAATTCTCAAAAAATACTCACAAGTTATTGATAGGTTTTTATCCCTGCTATAGGGGGCTATGTTCCTGATGAAATGATCCATGCCCTCCATTCATTTATGAACTTCTTTTATTATGTACACCATTCTGTAGTTGACGAGGGCACACTCTGCCTTCTTGATGCTTCCCTTACTGACTTCCATTGTGAACAACAATGCTTTGTTGACACAGGTGTCTGAGAGCACTTTGTGCTTCCTCATCAACACTCACTGGACTAGTGTTGGGGAAGTTCGGTCTCAGACCGACCCAAACCCGGTTTAGACCAAACTGAAACCGGCGGTTTCGGTTCCGGTTTGGGAATTTCTAGCGGAGACCGAACCGTTCGGTCTCGGTTTGGGAGATTTGGCCACAGTTCAAACCCAGTTCAAACTGAGTTTGAACCGAACTGATAAACGACAGCCGGCGACTCAAAACTCCATCCACAATGCCTTGAACAGGCCCTCGGCAATGACCACGGCCATAAACACCACAACCAACACCCCCGATGTACGCGAAACGAGGACGATGGAGCAACCAAGGTCGACAAAACGGGCGGCGGGGTACTCCCTGCCGCCCACGTATGTTTTTATTTATATTTATTCGAACTTAACTAACGCATTAACAGATTACAGGATGACGCACCACCACCACCATCACCATCATCATCACCACCACCACCACCACGGCGACTGCCACCACGACGGCCACAGCAGCCATCAATGCCGCGCCGTACACGCAACACAACGCCTCCAATGAGTGCGCGCGCAAACGAAGGTGAACGGGGCGGATTGGGGCAGAATGAGCAGCGGGGTGGTGGTGCATCCACCCCCGCTGCTTCATGGTATGTTATTTTTCATTAAATTCTTTCACTGATTTTATTCTCATAACACAGAATGCGACACCGCACCACCACGATCACCAACACCAACACACCGTCGTCACGATCACCACCACCGTCGCCACTACGCAACCACCGACAAGGGTTTGACCGACCTGTTGTCGCGTGTATGACGCGTCGGGACACCACCACCACCACCACCTGGACGCAACCGAGGTGGAACACACACGTTGTACGCGTGCGTTTCGCCACCTCCCGAAGATGCTGGCCCCAAATCCCACACACCCATGCAACCGAGGCGAGATGGAGTAACCGCCCCCCAATCCCACCTCGCGAAGATGCCGGCCACGTCGATTGACGTGCGCGGCTCTCCTGCGAGGTCAGATGGCGTAACAGCAGAGCACCGCAGCACCCCTGCCCCCCAATCCCACCTCGCGATGATGCCAGCCACGTCAATTGACGTGCGCGGCTCTCTCGCGAGGTGGATACTCGATGGTCTCGGTTTAGACCGGGTTTGGACCAAACCAAACCGACGTAAACGGTTTACGTCGGTTTCGGTTTCAGTTCCAGGAATTTTGGCAGGAACCGAATGGTTCGGTCTCGGTTTGGGGCAAAAAGACCCCAAACCGGACCAAACCGAACTTCCCCAACACTACACTGGACCACTACTGATGGAATACACAAATGTATGGAGCCCTCAATGGGCTTTGTTCATCAATTACAGAGTCAAAACACATTAAGGCCGTCAAAAGACCATGGCGACACTCAAGTCGATGGAAAGTGCTTGGACAAATGCTACTTATCAATCAAAGAATGGACAAACTCGCAGCATCAAGGGTAGATTTCATGAATCGTAGGATGCTAAATACAGGATCTCCAATCAACATTGCTGATGGTGCCCCCCTTGGCTGATGCCAATGCCAACCCCCCATTAGATGAGGATGAGGATGGCGGCCCTGTAGACTGTGAGAAGTATGAGGGTGAAGTTACACTTGCAAGATCAGTCGGTATGTATTGAAACCCTATATGTTTGTGTCTAAACAACTCAACAGCACAAGGCTATCCAAGAGATCTGAAGGACCTTATGTGTCATATCCATCAACCATGCCTTCAAGAATACATCAGGCGGTTTCTTTACTCCACATACAATCCTGATGCTGTTATTCACGGAGCTGATGTCCCTATTAATGACTGTTCCAAATTCTCTGGGCAAATTCATGTTTATCACTCAGCTGTGTCTGTATATCATGCGCCAAGCGATGTTTGCAGCATTGGTGGTATGCACCATGAAAGGTTTGGTCAATGAGGTCATGGTATGGAGGCCCAGCTAGACATGATGTAGTGTATGTAGTGATGGACCAGGAACAAGAGGGGTTCTGAGGGCTGGATGTTGCAAGGGTTGCACACTTGTGGAGTGGTTCATTCCATCTGACTGCTATTGTTGTAAGATCCGAGAGCGAGCAGCAAATGCTCGAAGGTGAACATTTTTAGTATTTTTTATTGTTCTTACTGCACATATTAGCTTACTGGATGTATTCGGTACACTATGCGTTTGCTACGGGCCCAGCCAAACGCCCCGTTCACCCGTCATCTCGCAACGATTATTCCAACACAAACGCATCACGGTTAGCTCCCGTTCACCACTGCCACGATGTCTGATGATACCACGTCTCGCTTCCCGAAGCTCAATGATGCAAACTATGCCGAGTGGAACCTGCGAATGGAGGCAGAACTCATTCGCAAAGGCCTTTGGGGCATGGTAGAGATCGCTGTGGAGACCGAGGGGAAGGATGACGCTACGATTGCTGCCGAGATGCAGACGAAGAAGAACAAACGGACCGCTCAGAAGATGGCCGAGGCCAGAGCCGAGATGATCCTTCGTGTTGAGGCTGGGCAGTTGGCCCACATGCGTTCGAAGGACCCAATGGAGATCTGGCAAACGCTACGGAGTGTCCATCGTGCTCGCGGATTTGCGACAGCCCTGGCTTTGCGCAGGAAGTTCCTCACCGCGAAGAAGAAGTCAAACCAGTCGATCCAAGCATGGATTGGCGAGATTAGGAGCCAGGCATTCGCCATGGAAGAGGTGGGGATCTTGGTGAGTGATCAAGACAAGATTCTCGCGCTCACGATGGGCCTGCCGGTGTCCTACGATGCAGTCATTATCAACTTCGATTCCACCCCTACCGACCAGCTCACGCTCGACAATGTCATCACTCGCTTACTCAATGAAGAAACACGGCAAACCTCTGAAAAAACGCGATTTGCTTCGCCTCGAGCTGAGGATGCACAGGATGAAGCCTTGAGCGCAATATCCACCTCTCGACACTCTCGCGCCGCTCCCACCTGTCATTTCTGTGACCAAAAAGGACATTTCAAGAACAATTGCCCAGAGCGAAAGAAATGGTTGATTTCAAGAGAGACCGCTGCTGCCGCCGTTGCTGAAGAAGATTCGGATGACGAGGCCTTTTAGGATTGAGGGGGTGCATGTACCCTGCTCGCATTCTGCTGTTCGAGGGGGTGTATTGTTGTAAGATCCGAGAGCGAGCAGCAAATGCTCGAAGGTGAACATTTTTAGTATTTTTTATTGTTCTTACTGCACATATTAGCTTACTGGATGTATTCGGTACACTATGCGTTTGCTACAGGCCCAGCCAAACGCCCCGTTCACCCGTCATCTCGCAACGATTATTCCAACAACTGCCAGCCTTGTGATGTCACTGGGATGTGGATTGTGAAGCCCAATATGGTCTGTGGGCAGCAAGTTTCATCTGTGATCCACATTGACACCATTTTGCATGGTGCACACTTGATGCCAGTATTCAGTAACAGACCTTTACCATGTAGTTTTACTTTCCATTCTTCATTGGACACATTCCATTCCTACTATGACAACAAATACATAGACCACCATAGCCATGAAATTGCATTTTGATGTTTTTATTTTCAACATACCTAATTACAAAAAAGCATTACAACAAAAGAAAAAAGCTTGAGAAAAAAAGAATAAGATTAAATGAAAAAGCATAAGACAGTAGAAAGTATGGAAAAGCTAAAAAAGATGCAAAAAAAAAAGAAAAAAAAAGAAAAAAAAAGCTAAAAGTCGAAAAAGTAACTAGAAGAAGATATGTAAACTTGCTGATGCACTCAGTGCCTTCCATTCTTACTATGTTAACAAATACATAGACTATCATAGTTTCATGAAATTGCTTATTGATAGTCCTGCTCACTGATCAATTCAAAAGCTGAAGTCCAATTGAATAAGCAAAGAGCATTTGAAAAGCAAGTCAGGAAAAGTCTGTTGATAAAAGCATAACCTTGATTAAATAAGCACAAAGCCAAACAAAGCCAAAATAAGAAAGTGTAGATCTACTATCCAAGAATGTGTGTGATATATGCTTGAGAGCAGTTGATGCAGTAATTTTGCATTCAGAATTGATGAGTGATGATATCTTTCTGTAAAATTTGAGAAAAAGTCACAATATAAAATGTAGAATCACATACATTCTCCTTCTTAGCTTGCTTGGTTTTTTTCACTGCAAGATTTTGGATGTGTGCTGAGTTTGCTCAACTTCTTTTCCCCATGTCTGAAGTCCAGGGGTTCTGGGGTCGTACAAGTCACCTGAAATTGTGTTTGTGGTTCCAATTAAAGCTCATGCTTCACTGAAATGAAAAATATAATCCCTGGGACCCCTCAAGATATACATTCCATGTTTCCCAGGAGCTAAATTATCTAACTGAGAGCTTTCAATCATGTGATGTATCTTGAGCCTTATCTTACCCGAAACGCAAACTACACAACTTTGCAGACGAGATCCCTCACTGCAATGCTTCCCACACTTTCTCTGCCACATCTGCCATCGTTTCCCTCCACTCCCGTTCCGCGTGCCCGTTCCCATCCCCTTCCTGTTCGCTTAACACAAATGGCACTCCCGCGTCCGAGTAGGTCCCAACAGCTGTCACGAGGCCTAGTTCTCCAAGCACCTCGAGCCCTAGCCGTCTCGCCGTCGTGCGGAATGCTACAGGGGCTCCGAAGAGAGCGTGCGCCGTATTGCATGCAGGGCAAGTGTAATGTGCGAGGTTGAGGAGTGTGCCAGTAATCTACGGAGTTGAATCACTAAAATAAACATAGAGATAGACAGCAAGGAACGGTGAACCGGAATGCTGAGCTTCTTGAACATCGCAACGCCTTTGCGCACATCTGTCAGCGCAACATCCTGCGGCGTGGACACGATTACCGCGCCTCCGGTAATGCTGTCAGTTACAAATTGAGAGCGAGTAAAAGCAGGCGCACCGTCGACGATAACGAGTTGCCCAAGTGTCAGAGGGACATCGCCTGTCCCGGGAGGCATGTCTACTACAAGCACGTCGAGCCCTGGGCCGCCTTCGAGCGCCCAGTCGACATCGAAAAGTAACTGCTGCACGGCCTTCTGCACCATCAGCCCGCGCCACACAATTGGTGTGTCAGTGTTGGACGGGAGAGGGCCGGCGTCTGTGGGGGCATCGGCACTCCGGGGCAATGAGGGAACGAGGAAACCCATTGACATGACGGGAATACCGTGGTTCACCAGCGGGAGGATGGCCCCGTCTAGTTCAGCTGTTCGAGTGTTGTGAAACAGGGAATGGCATGACATACCGCTAGTGAGGGATGGCTCGGGGGTATTTTGGAGGCCCATGAGAGTGGGTATGGAGGGCCCGAAGATGTCAAGATCCAAGACCCCCACACGGAGGCGACCGTTGCGGCGCAGCGCGAGCGCGAACGCAAGATTTACTGCCAGATTATTGGGTCAACGTAGTAATGATATGAGGTGTTAAGATGGACCGGCGATAGTGCTCTTCCCCACTCCACCCTTCCCGCTCGCAACAGCTAGTACCTTCTTGACGTTTGGGATGGGGCATTTTTTGATCACGCTGATCCTGCGCGGAAGTTCCGGGTTTGCACCTGGCACCCTTGGAAGACCCTGGCATATTCGCGTGAGGACCGGGAAGAACAGAATGAAGGCTTACGAGCGGATTTTCGTGGTGATTTGGGTAGGCCTTGGATAGACTTCGAATGACGGAGTGTATGTGTCGATGCATCGGGTTTTTGGCTCGAAACTGACTCAGATGTCTGTTGCTAGTGTTGTTGGCAGAAGTCTGCCATTCCGCCACGCCAAAAGCGGCAATTGCCTGGCAGTGGCAATTGCCAGAACTCGGCAGAAGTCACATGACAACCTCGCGGATTGAAGTTCTATATAGTTGTCTACATCTATGCACTAGGGAAGCACCGACTTCATCGGAGAAAACCATGCTTGGCCAGTGATTACAAGACTGGAACTTACAACTGGTGATATAGTAGTAGTAATTCTATAGTGATTACAGACTTGATAACTGAGGGAGTGTTAAAAACACCTAGAGCAAATTTTTAAACACTGCTTCTGACTAAGTACTAACACTCAGCATGAAGGTGAGACTGACATCCTGGAACTAGCACTGGTGAGTTTTGATGTATTTTCTTTTTTGAACTGTTTTCTACAGATAAATAATGACCCCAGCACATGAAAATAAACACAACAGCGATGTGAAAACAATGAAGACAATCATAAAGACAACATCAGCAATGGATGGGGACAGGGATGGGGATGGGACCAGGAACAGGTTTAGCAACAGTGGGGACTGGGCCAGTGCAAAATGAGGGGAAACAACCAGGAGAGTGGTGCACCCCCAGTTGCCAGTGAGTTCCCCCCTCTCATCAACTTTATTCCTCATAACTAAGAACTCCTGTCCACACACAGGATGCTCACCTGCCCCCCTCCCTGCCAACACACCCAACGCCTGCGAGGACAAAAAGGTGGCATAGAGAATTCATGTCTGTAGACATATTGATTGTTATTACATAATTAAGTAGTATAATTACATAATAAATGGAGATAACGGGTGATATGGTTTTTGGCTTCATTGTAGGGGTCCCAGTACCACCTTGCCAAGCAAGGTAACTGAGTTTGTAAAGAATCCGCATGGCTTACATTAACACAGGTGGGCCTGCTTCCTCACATTGTCATGGCACCCAGCTTGAAAAGGTCACAAATAAATCTGGTCATTACTGGTGGAAATGCAACCACCGTGATGACAATGGACTTGGTCATCGCATTCAGGGATGTGACAAACTTGATGAAGCTTTCAGGGAACTGGAGAGCCAATCAAAGGAATTTGATGAGAGTTTGGATGGCAGAGAGGTGCTGTAAGGTGAAGTAACAGTTTTGAGAAGTTGGGGTGTGTAGATCAAGGCCTAAGTTACTGATTCAAAGAGTCGTCAGCATGATTGGAGGGGGATGAAGAGGCAGCCTCAAATTTGTGGGATGTCCATCACATCATGTCTTCTGAGGGTGTTTCATTTCTGTAATGCTCAATGGACACCCTACCACCACTTGTCAACTACTTGTCAGCTGATATTTGAACTCAGAAATGTTCTGCCAGATTCTGCCACCATCTGACCAAAAATAGTTCTGCCATGTACACTATCTGTTGCCTGATGGTGACTACTATTCTTGGACCACCTTTCACTGCAATTTTGACCTAAATAATGCAGCAGATTATGTCAGTATTATACTGAATAATGCAGGCGTAATGCTCAGATATTCATTGTATATCACCATATCGATTATTCCTAGCTATTACCGGATAACACATACATAATGCTAGGATATTGACTGGGGTAATGCAAGAATAATGATTGCATCACTTAACGTCACTTATTTCTGATCAAAATAGTATATTATTACTACCTACAGCTGCTACCAAGTCCCACTCCCAGCCAGAGCATGGCCAATCTCCCTCCCCTGTCTGTCCACAATGCCTCAAGGTAGGACAACACCACAGGAAGCTACCCTGCCCAATGCTGTCAACAAGCCGGTGACCAAACAAGGTCTGGGCCATCTGAGGAAGCAAGCGAATGGGGGGGTGCACAACTAAACCTGGCCCAAAGGATGAACCGAATAAACACAAAGGAAGCCAATCAGAACACAGCCGCTGATTCACATAAAATGCGCATACATCGAAGTGGCCATGCGAAGACAATTGGAGTGCTACTTTGAAATTTCTCGACCCATTTGGAAGGGAACAATCAGCCAATAGGAACTAGTGCAGGACACGGGTATACCCGCAGGTTATGGGGCCTGGACTCATACCCGTACCCGCCACGGGTATGGATTTGAGGCCACGGGTACAGGTTCCATGCAAGTTTTGTGCAAATCCTGCAAAAAACATGCAAAAACGTGTTTTTGAGGTAGTATTTGATTTCTACAGGATTAAATACTGATCGGATCGTCTTGATGTAAACTGGAGAACTGTTTAGAACACATTAAAGAGTATTGCTGCATTTTTTAGGGAATTTTAAGAGCTACTGGTCCCATGTTATATGCAAGAAATGGTGAAAAAACACCAAAAAATGAGGTTTTTGGTGTTCTTATCCTCCAAAAGAATACAGGCAGTACCCATGAGGGTACTTCACGGGTACTGCGGGTATCTAGACCCTAGACTTGGACTTTACCCGCACAGTACCCGTACCCTTAACCCTTAAGGGTACCTGATACCCCTGACCTGCACTAATAGGAACGAAGGGGACCAAGCTGAAACTTACCAACACTATTGGGAACCATCTTTCAATGTTCAAGACTCCGATTGGATGGACTTCGAGAGGTACACAGACTCCTAATGTGAGAGTTCCCAGTCTCAAGAGCTGCCATTTCATTCATCCATTCATAATGAGAGTGTAGGGTATGGCAGCAAATATAGGAAATGGACCCATAGAAGTTTCATATTGGAACCAGAGCAGTGGCAAAGTAGGAATTAAGTTGTCTGGCGTTGTGAACTCTGCACAGGAATAGACATCCATGTTGAAATGACAGCGTAAAGGGAGAATATTTCAGCGTACAAGTAGATGAATGAAGATGACCTCACCACACAGGGTGCACAGTAGCATACTATGTAACAAAGTATGTTGAATGTATTGGGAAAGTATACTAAATATTGTTATCATATTGTTGCATACAGTATGCAAAGAGTATTCAAAATGATGATTCAATATTTTGAAACAAAGTACATTACCAGTACTGAATGACAATTTTAGAGTACTGCTTCAATAACAAGACATTTATTAAAATTATTGAAGCAGTACTGTAAAATTGCTCTTTGATACTGGTAAGGTACTTTGTTTCAAAATATTGAATCATCATTTTGAATACTCTTTGAATACTGTGTGCAACAATATGATAACAATATTTAGTATACTTTCCCAATACATTCAACATCCTTTGTTACATAGTATGCTATTGTGCACCCTGTGCCACCAACTTTGTGCTGACATTGAATTGCCCCAGCTCAAAACTTTTGCAGACCAGACTCTGGCAAGTCTGTACTCTCCATTATTCTAAATGACAATGGATGACACAGGCAAGGGAAGGGAGATCGACATGTATGTAGTGTGCATGTACCTTTGATAGCTCAGTAGCTTGGCCTCAGCCATCCTTGTCAGTGCATCAGCACTGTTGCCCTTGCTGTCCCACATTAGTGTTCTTCCTTGCTGTTGTTGTTTCTGACCTTGTCGTGTTCATCATTCTTGTTGGCTTTTAGTCACTCACTTCGTTTGCCTTCATCCTGGGTTCGTATGCAATCCAGCAGCTTGTGGAAGCGGCGGTGTACTTGTTGCTGTGTTGTAAAAGCCTGCATTACATTGAGTTCACCATGATGGGTGATCAACATTACTGTTGTGGAAGAGCCCAATGGTCATTGTCATTGTCGTTGTCGTCAGGGTCAATGGTTGGGATCCATTGGGACTTAGGAAGATTTACTAGCAGTGGTGACTGGTGACTAGTGACTGACTGTAGTTCAAGTGATCATGAACAAATGTTTATCTTGTCCTTATCTGACTTATTCGTTATACCCAGATTACTTGGGATTTATTCCCCATTTCACTGGTATAATCCCAGGTGTTATTTTGACTGAAATTGTTGTGTTTGCAAATTTTTTAGTAAAACACTTCTAGCTCCCTCATAACTTCATCTACACCTCCAAAACTTGGTATTTGGCAGTACTATCATCTTGTCAACAGTTCTAGATAGTATTTAAATTTTTATACGAAGAGGACATGTTGTCGGGCAAAGGCCAAGTCAGTGGTATCAAATTTGGGGGGTGGATCAGGTTATGCAAATTTTATGTCATGGTTAGTCACAAGGCACCACAGCCTAGAGTTGCCGAGACAAGCCAACATTGGAGCATGAAAGTGTCATGGTGCCATTGTGCACACCACTGTTTACACTATTTTATGCTCACTTCCAAGCAATAGCTTCTCAATAAATGTTGTTATGAGATTGGCAGAGTGTGTTTACTAAGGTCCAGGTCCAAAAATGAGAAAGGATGGGCTAGATCTCTGGGATCTGAGCCCAAGAAGGTGTTACCCTGCCACTTTTTGACATAGATTGTGATATATTATTTTTTCACTTCAACTTTTCTCAAACTTGAGCTGGTAGATCATGATCTTTATGATCTATCTACATTGGTTTTTTTTTGTGTGGTGAATGGAGCAGTGGAATGTGTTGTACTTAAGAATTTGCATAACCTGATCCATTTGCATAATCTGACCAAGAATAGTACAGTGCTTTCACGATTTCATGTCTCATGTGTTCAAACATTCCCTTGCTTGCAAGGTTGCTGATCCCTGGAAAAGAAGCACATCAGGGTTGGATATTGTAAATAAACATCAATAGCAGACATTGGTCCGATCGTTCCATATCACACACTCAACATAGTCTTGGCATTTCTTCATGTATGAGCCGTACACTTCAGTCAACATCCTGTCCAGTACACGAGTACACACCACATCCATCAAAAGATCTACATTGTCTTATTTTGGCTTAGTGCTTATTTAATCTTGCTTATGCTTTTCTCAGAGAACTTTTCCTAGCTTATCAAAGCTTTTTACATGCTTCTTGCTTTCTTTATTGAGCTTATGCTTTCATATAGAGTCAACTGTTAAAATGCAATTTCATGACTATGGTGATCTATATACTTGTTAACATATTAAGAATGAAATGCATATAGAGTGTGCTGGAAGCTAAAATTATGTGGCAAACACTGTTTACCATGGACAGCTGTCAAATGAGCACCCCGCAGAATCATATCTGTGTGTATTACTGACATCACCCGTTGCCCTCTCATGATATGAGGTTTGACAATCCACATCCTGGTGAGCTCACATGGCTGCAAATCAGAAGGGATGAGCCATTCAACAAGTGCACAGGGGTACAGAACATTGGCAAAACGAGAGAAAAAAGGCATACACATCCAACATGTAAGCCACAGAATGCATCCTGTTCCTGGTCTTTGGCAATAAAGACTGTCGTATTGTGCTACACCTTTATACCAGGATGGTGTGGCTTGAATAACCTCCCGGTGCATACCACTAACTCCCAAGACATCACTGGGTGCATAGTAGATCGAGGTGGCAGAATGATACACACGTACTTGGCCTGAAAACAATGGACAGTCTTCTAGAGAAATGTCGGCACCTAGAATGATGAAATCCGGATGTAATACATCATAAAGGAAGTGGCCAATATATTCTTGAAGGTGTGGTTGCTGGATGTAGAGCATGAGTACCTTCACATGGCCCAGATAACCTCGTGCTTTCCAGTGGCTCGATTGTCACCAGGGATTTTTGACAGCCTTTATGTGTTTTGACTCTGTGATTGAAGAACAAAGGCCATTGAGGGCCCTGAACTGTTGTATGCCACGTCAGTAGTGGTCCAGGGAATGTTGTTGAGGGAATATGAAGTTGTTACGGACACCAGTGTCAACAAAGACAACATGGTCTCATTGGAAGTTGGCCAGAGCCATGTCAATTGCACATAAGGTGTCCTCGTCTACAACTGACTGGTGGACATAATAACAGAAGTCCATAAATGAACTTATTGCATGGACCATTTGGTCAGGTACATAACCAACAATTGCCGGCAAAAAGACCTGTTGAGAGCAATGAGGTATGACAATTTGATAGAGGCTATAATATATCTTCATGAGTGCTTTGGAATCATCACCAATCCATTGTTTGAAGTTTATTCAGCCCTGGTGGAACTGATGTAGACCAGGGAAGGTAGGTGCAGCTGCTATGCAATGGTCCAAGCATCTCACATGCATTGGCCAGTGTGTGTGTGTATTCAATATAGTCAATGACCCAGGCTACAAGGTGGTCCTTGAATAATCCTTTGATGACTTGGTGGAGGATATCAGGTGACAAGAGCTCATGGATATTGGCCCATGGGAAGTATACTGTGAATGGCTGTTTGATTGGAGTAAATAAAGACCGCTTTTAGTGACATTGGCTAACATACTGTGACATCACCAACCACACCATACTCATTCCATAGTTCCTGAGTGGTGAACGCCTCTTGAAGTGCATCCATATGCATGTGTGATCGAAGCCCACATGGGTTCCCCTGAATCCGGTTGATCTGCTGGTACAAGACACCTGAATATTCAATCAGCAAAGTGTATGTTAAATCATGACTGTAGACTTACTTTGGACACCAGCCCTGAACTATACAGGCCAGTAATGCCTGTTCAGGGTAATCAGCAATATATGGTCCCACACCATATATGACATGGCAGAAGTGCCCATCACCACATAGGGTGATGTGTGGCTTGATCATATGTGGTTTGATGGATCGAAGAATATGTGCCAGGGATGTGTGAAAGAGTTGTCGGTGAAAGCGGCAGAAATCTGGGTCATCTTGAAACTTATGATCAGCTGGGCCAGTGACATTAGTTACCAAACCCAAGGACAACAAAAATACACACTTTTTGCGATTGCTAGAAAGCCAACTAATGTCACAGCATTTCGATACGCTCACCAGACATGTGTACAGGTCCAAGTGATGCATATAGTGGATAGTATTCATTCTGGCCAGTTGCGACAGACACAGTTGTTTTATCACTGCCTAACACAATAGGTGCAAACATAGCACCATGATTTTCTGGATCTTCGGCAATGAGGTCCTGTCATTTTAAGGGTTGTTAGTTTCAGTTAGATCACCAAGTGGGTGGCTTACTGCCTGCTCCCATGCCCAATTCCCAGAGAACAAATTGGTGTACTGTCATTTGGCAATCCTGTAGACACGTTTGGGGGCGTAGTCCATCTCTTTGGTGAAATCAGGGTTGCTGATCTGGGATTCCATCACATCCAAAAGATCACAATGCCAAACATCGTAAGTGGCCATCTTCCAAGGTGGCAGATCCTCTGCCTCCATTTCACCACTGTATTCTACTTCAAATGACTTCCATGGTGCATCGCCAAGCTGTGTAGCATCTATGGTAGAATATAGCTCCTTTTCATCCGCAAAAGGTGGATCTGAATCAGGATATAAGGCAGCTAGCAATTCCATATGTCAGTTGATTTTATCCACAGACATCTCAACATCATGGAACAGAAAATCTGCTAATTCAAACTTGGCCTGGCCCATGTATGGTGAATAATTATTTATAGCTTTGATAGTAGATGGGAAGCAGGAGTATTGGGTGGAAGGTCATCATCACCTTCAGGATCACAAGGGGTGCCTATCATATTAAGCATCAATATGGCAAGTGCAAGCATATCTGGAGTTGACTCACTGTCGATGATGGGGTGGTTAACAATAAATTATCTGTCGGCCATCCACACATGAGGGTTAGGTGAGCCAAGATTAAGATCTTCATAATTTGGTGTGGCATCCCATTGAGAGGGGGCATCACAAGGTGGTGTTTGAATGGGGGGGGTTGATTCAGCAGTTGTTTTGTGTGAGTATTTACAGCCATTTGAAGCAAGCTTGACACTTTTTGAAAAATTTTGATCAATTGAAAAAATATGGACTTGATGAAAATTTCTGTGCTCCACTTTATATCTCATGAAATACTGCATGGATTAACATGGTTATGGAGGGAAAGTTGTACTATTTCTTAAGGGCTATCTACTGCTGTAATTACATTTGGACAATATTTAGTGTTTGGTGACTTGTGGATGAAACAAAGGGTAAACCAGTACATTTTGACTCTCAAAATGATTTAGTCAAATTATGGCATCAAATGAGCTCCAATGAAAAAGATTGTAGAGAGAAAATTGTTCATTTTCTCAAGGGCTAAAAGTACATATACCGTGTTTTTGTTTGTCTTTATCCTTTGAAGCAATATTTCATCTATACTATGATTGTGTGCATTAGGCATGAAATGCCACAAGAATAATTATTATGGGCTCAAAAGACAAAAATAAAGAAAAACACGGTATATGTACTTTTAGCCCTTGAGAAAATGAACAATTTTCTCTCTACAATCTTTTTCATTGGAGCTCATTTGATGCCATAATTTGACTAAATCATTTTGAGAGTCAAAATGTACTGGTTTACCCTTTGTTTCATCCACAAGTCACCAAACACTAAATATTGTCCAAATGTAATTACAGCAGTAGATAGCCCTTAATAAATAGTACAACTTTCCCTCCATAACCATGTTATTGCCGTTTTCATGAGTCATGACCTTTTGAAAAATAAATCTTTTAAAGAAGAAGACCCTAATGAAAATGATAACTCATGAAATACTTCACCAAATTGCATAGTTATAGAAGGAAAGTTTGTCTATGTTCTAAGGGCTATCTTTCTCTGTATTTACATTTTAAAAATATATGGTATGTAGAGAGTTATAGGTGAATTGTTGATTTCAGTCATTTCAACTTGTATAATGAATATCTCTGTAGAAAATGCTTGGATTGACATGGTTGTGGAGAGAAACTTGTTCTATTTTTCAAGGGCTACAAGGGCCCATACCGCGTTTTTCCATATTTTGAAGGTTTGAAGGAGAAGTATACAGAAATGTGTGTTCTGTATACTTCTCCTTCAAACCTTCAAAATATGGAAAAACGCGGTATGGGCCCTTGTAGCCCTTGAAAAATAGAACAAGTTTCTCTCCACAACCATGTCAATCCAAGCATTTTCTACAGAGATATTCATTATACAAGTTGAAATGACTGAAATCAACAATTCACCTATAACTCTCTACATACCATATATTTTTAAAATGTAAATACAGAGAAAGATAGCCCTTAGAACATAGACAAACTTTCCTTCTATAACTATGCAATTTGGTGAAGTATTTCATGAGTTATCATTTTCATTAGGGTCTTCTTCTTTAAAAGATTTATTTTTCAAAAGGTCATGACTTATGAAAACGGCAATAATCCATGCAGTATTTCATGAGATATAAAGTGGAGCACAGAAATTTTCACTAAGTCCATATTGTTTCAATTGATCAAAATTTTTCAAAAAGTGTCAAGCTTGCTTCAAATGGCTGTAATTGTCTTAATTGTCTCAGTCTCACACAAGTAAGACCAAGTAAGACCATTAAGACAGATAAGACAACTAAGATAGGATAAGTAAGTGGAGTAGTGACTCTAACTTAGAGTCAGGATGGGGATGGGGATAAGAGTGTGGAGGAAAATGGAGAGGGAGTTGGAGATGGGGAGGGGGAAGAGGGAGGGGGAAGAGGGAGGGGCAGGAGGGGGAGGAGGAGGAGGAGGAGGAGGGGGAGGAGGATGATGGAGAGGGAGGGCAGGGGGAGGGGGAGGGCAGTGTGGAAAATGGAGAGGAAGATGATGGGGGAGAGGGAGGGTGATACTATGGGGAATGGGGAGGGGTAGGGAGCATAGGAGGAAAATGGAGAGGGAGATGGGGAGGGGGACTAGGAGGGGGAGGGAGACAAGGATGGGAGGAGGGGAGGGGGAGGGGGAGGGGGAGAGGGGAGAGAGGGGAGGGGGAGGGGGAATGGGGGAGGGAGATGGGGTAGGGGAATGGAGGATGGGGATGGGGGATGGGATGGGGATGGGGAAATGGAAATGGAAATGGAAATGGAAATGGAAATCAAATCAAAATTCTGCCAAGCCCATATTTCCAAATTGAGCACCATGTGAGTACATCAGTCACCTGTGTTTCAACAAACTGCATGTGACATGTTCAACTTGCCTCTCTCTCACCTTGTTGAACCTGACGTGAACACTACAACCAGGTGCCCACCAATGCAGCACAGTGGCACCCCATCAGTAAGTTTTTATTTCACATCTTGTTTTTGTTTTACTGACTAGTTCTACCTATGCCTATGACTCCAACACCCACATCCACATCATGAAGGACAAAGACCTGGGGCAATACCTGGGAACAACGGCAAGATGGCTGTCCACAATAGTCTCAGTGACTGCTAACTTCGCTGTTGTATTCCAAAGTTGACGATCATCAACCAGTTGAGGTTTCACAACAAATGAGGATGAGGAAGCGGCAGCAGCAATGGAGGTGGCAGCAACAGAGTATGTCTTCTTTTTCTTAATTCTTCTTTTTTACTGAGTATTTTTACTGCTTATGCCCATGACCATGCCCATCCCACACCCACACCCACTACCATTCCCTCAACATCCACATGGCCTCCTCACAGATCTCCACTACACGCAGCTCATATTACCCCCCCCTGCCTCGTTCTGGGTGAAAACGAGAGGCTGGAGGGTCCTAGTGCCTTGTGCTGACATTTTTTGCCATGACCCAGCGCCAGCATTTCAACACCCAATTCAGGCCTTCCCCTGTGGTTTTTGACCACCCCAAACTCAAGTACACCCCCCCATGTCTTGTTTCCTGTTGAAGACAAGAGGCTGGGGGGTCCTAGCATGCTGCCCCACCATCTCTTGGCCCAACCCCCATCCTATCAACCCCCATACTGCCCCCGCCCTGCAGTTTTCAACCTGCCCCGCTCATACAAGGCCATCATGCCTCATTCCCATTGACAACGAGAGGCCCAGGGCTCCCAGTCCCTTGCATCACCATCTTGTGCCTCAACCCTATAGTTTTTGACCACACCCGGCTTGTAAAAAGCCCCCGCCCTTCATTCCCATTGAAAACAAGAGGCCAGAGGCTCCCAGTGCCTCATGTTGACATCTTTTGCCCCAACCCTGGCCTTTTGCCCATGTCCCCCTCCATCCTTTTGCCTATTCATGCCCCCCCCTGACCCATGCCGTGCCACTGCTATTATATATTCTTCTCATCATTACTAGTTTTGGTCATTTTACTGCAGCCTCCCTATACCCCATCCATACCACTTATATGTCTTGTATTAGCATTCTCTCCTTTACACTAATTGATTCATTTGTTTTTATTCTGTCCAAATAAGAGAAAAATAAGATGAAATAAGATGAAGTAAGAAAAAATAAGTGGAAGGATTGTCTTATTCCGTCTTACCTAAATCTTGTCTTAATTCGTCTTAATTCACCACTAAGATAAATTAAGAACATGGTAAGATGAAGTAAGACAAATTAAGAAGACCCATGTTTTACTGATGTGTGCTTTGAGAGAAATTGAGACTGGTACTTAAATAAACACACTTAAGTTTGATTAAGCACATGTAAGCACATAAATGTAGTCTCAGGATCAGCTTTTTCTACTTAGTAGCTTTTTTCTGCTTAGTTACAGAATTAAGCAAGATTAAGCAAGATTAAGCAATTTTGAGTTTTGCTGATGGCCAGCTTGGATGGCAGATTGTGCCACATTGAATTTTTTTCTCAGTTTGTGAAATCAGGTGTAGGCACACACATTTACAGTTATACCCTCTGCTAAATTCCTGATCAAGTTGTTGCACAATCAATATAATAATTTTCCTACATCCCAAACATAATTTACTATCATTATGCACACATCACAGCAAGCTCCTTGGTGATTACTACTAACATAATAGTTCTCTATAGCTAGTAAGCAAACTGAAACTACATTTCATTATTCAGGAGATCCCTTAAGATAGGTCTTCCTCTCAACAGCGCCACCTGGGCTGCTGGCATTTTCATCTTTAGCCTTTTCATCGGTCTGCATGTGCCATTTGCCAAGTTTTCCCTCCCGGCTGCTTCCACATCCTCTGCAGCACGTTTGCCGGGACTGAAAACGGGCAGATAATGGCTTTGGTCTGCATCCCTGGGTAACGAAAGGATCCAACGTCGGGTTTCCATCAGAGTAAAGAACTCCTTGAGTAGAGGAGCTGCCTGGAGTGTCTTGCGAGACCCAAATATGATGAGTTTTGAACGTGCACGGGTGAATGATACATTCATCCTCCGCCAATCCTTCACGAGGTCGCCCACCTTTATATTCACAGCGTCAGCATAGCATTTCTGAGAAACGCGTAACCAGAGGTGTGTCGTACCTGACCGGCGTCATTAGCACGCACCATGGAGATGATAATACAATCTTTGTCCCTTCCTTGGCTACGATCTGCTGTAAGGAGCTCTACATCTTTACGGTTCTGCAGTAAGTGGGTAAGAAGTTTGATTTGCTGCCGGTAGAGCGAGATGATTCCAATCTGGTGTTGCAACACACCGCAGCGCAGCATCGTCTCAACGACTTGATACACGAGGTTTGCTTCAACTTCATTTTGCACGAGGTCGCCCACACGCGAATCTTTCGCCGGTACCAAGTCAGTGTCAACGAAAATTGCCTTGCAACTGAGAAAGTTTCATTAGGTAGGAAAGTCGTGACCTCATTGCGCTCGGAATTCACCTTTCGGACATTAACTGATCAATCCAACATTGCCCGTGGCACGAAGATTTTCTGTGTGTATGAATGTCATGGAGGAACTTTCGGTCAGGTATAGCCAGGGTCCTCTTCGCAACGGCCTCTGACCCACACTGGAGACGTCCCCCATAAATCAATTTATTTGATAAGAGCATGATATCTTCGTTCATTCGATATTGATCTGTGAGGTCGATCACTGCGTGTGGATGGGCATCCGAAAGACGACGAAACAAGGATATGTCGAGGCCTCCTTTCCGTGCGCTGATGCTCCGTACCTGCACAGAATCTTCAGCTGAGAGTTGAAAAAATATGGTTGATCGATGCATACGAGTGGGGGAAGTTGAAAATGGTCGCCAACGAGCACAAATTTATCTGCAAAACGCAGCGGCCCGAGACAAGTCGGCAGCGTGATTTGCGAAGCTTCGTCGACAATGCAGTAGTCAAACTTTCTTCGCGTGAATAAAGCACTGCTTGAGAATAAGTTGGGATACAACAACAGCATTCATTGGATCTTACTGGTCGATAGATAGGCAAGTTGTAGCAACCACTGGGGGCGTCATGATCTGATGGTCCAATTGTTCTATTGTTGTGGCCGCTAGTCTTGCTACCAGAGTAAATTTGTGAACAGCTCGATGCACCTAAGCCACAGAAATCAGCCTGTAATAAACCCGGCCAACATCATTTATCAACCTTGTCCAAATTTCCGAGCCGGAGTATACCGAAGTCAGCGTCATCCTTCAGCTTCAGCAGGATTGTATCAACGGCAGAATGGGTGTACGAGGTTAGTAACACAGTCTTCCCCATGCCTACAAGGGTCTGGATTATTGAAGCGATCACGGTGGTTTTGCCTGTCCCCGGCATCCCCAAAATTAAGGCGTAATCTTGTGCGGAGAGGACTTTTGTAACAGCACGTCGTTGAACTTTGTTCAGACTCACCGAACAACGATCAAGACACTGAACGTCACAGTCGCTGTCGTGAAATCTCGGTGACTTGAGGTCGACAACGAGCTCCAAACGTCTCGAATCGCCGTCCGCAAGAAAGACTTGCGCAAGATTGTCGCGAAGTCGGCCCATCCCGCCGAAAAGTTCATCCTTATCGATACGAAATATAACCGGTGAAGCCTCCTGTCCGATTTGGCGCCCGCCACGTCCCACAATAGCTAAACGAGTCTTGATGGTATCCAGGTCAAGAATGTGATCGGTACGAACCACTACCTCTTGTGGAGTAAGTCGTACAATGAACCCCCGTGCTAACGCCAACAAATGAGGCTCAACGGACACGGTAATAGCATCTCCACAGCTCATATGCCCATTCAGTAACGAGGACACCCCTTTGCCTCCACTGGACCGCACAAACTTGTACATATATTGGCGAATCTTGTTGTCTAGTGAATCGGATGATTGGGATGAGGACACAAAGGAAGTATCCATGACCATGGAGCTGAAGCATCGCCCTTTGTCTTCGCGCTCCTTTGCGTCCATTGTCCATAATTCCTTTTTGAAGCGGAGGAGGTCTTGTTCTTCCAGAGAGATAAGCGCTTCCCATTTTTTGAAGAAGGAAGCTTGAGCTGGTTTAAGGTGGGAAGTTTTGAGATCGAACGCATCAGCTATCGGTGATGTGTCGTCCGTGATGTTTTCAACGGCCTTGCAACGATGTTAGAGGGCAAACAGAGAGGAATTTGTGCAAATATACCTTTCGATAGAGCATGCAAATGTCCAAAGAGTAACACTTCTTGCATATTCTTTCGTCGTCAATAGTGGGAGGTAAGAAACGATCCGCGTCTGCCACGTTCGCCACATTGTTACCCACGTCATGCCGCCGAGAACTGCTTTTCCTTCCCATCAAATGCCCCACCATTTCATTTCTGGCGATGAACAAAGCCCTAAGTTCATTCCGGCTCGTCGGCACGTTAACAACTTCGTTGGTTTGGGTATAGTAAAGTAAGCCCGAAGGCACCTCTACACCATACCTCTCCGCTGTGAGTAGAGTGTATAACATCGTTTGTGCACGATGCTCCATTCCAGCGACGGTTCGACCAGTCTTGATCTCAAATGGCTTCGGGCCACTGGTGATAACAGGCTTGGGGGGAAATGGGGAGGAGCTGCGATCGCAGATAACGGCCTCCACGGTAGCGTCCAGCTTCCCTTTAATTCCGTAGGTGGGAGACCAGATGTCTTCTTCGAAATCGTGGAGTCTGGATATTGCAAGGAGTTTAGATTGGTCGTGTCTGGATCTTGTGTCTGTAAGGATAGCGTCGGGCTGAAAAAAGATGTTAGACGGAAATTTAACTGTGGAAAGGAGTGTCGGACCTTTGGTAGGCTGGCCATATACTTTTGAGAAAATGTGCAAAGTCCTTTTGCCCTCAACCTTAATTCCCTCCTCGCTTCTTCTATACCTATTCCTATCTTGAACAATTCTGTAAGCCCTTTGATGATGCTATCGTCGATGAATCGATGAATCCAGGCTTCCTCCCAACGCCCCGAGCTCAAACATGTCTGCATTATTTCATGCAGCATATTGCCCCACAGCAATGAAGGCGTTGTATCCGAGGAAGAACGGACGAGGGTAGACAGAATAGGCTTTCGACGACACTGGAGAGCATTGGAAAGGGCAGTCACCGTTATCAGGTTGTCGGGGTGGTGAATGAGGAGATTAGATTTCGAAGTAATGTTTATCATAGACTTAATAGACGATGGGCCCGGGGAGGGAGAGATTGGGACAAAATCCCCCAAAATGTTTACAATATCACCTGCAGGACCATGAGATGGCGATATTTATGAATGAGAAATACGAACCGACGAAAATGTCTGCTGTTGTCCAGTCGTCCAGCAATGTAACAGAGCGACGCTCGTTGGCTGAATCAGGGCGTACAGTCAAAGCCTGAATGTCCAACATTGATATCACCGGTTGTTGATCCAGAATGAAAAGGTACGTACCTTTTGAAATTGGTTGTTTTTCTGGATTTCTGCAACCTCTTCCACGGTGCAGCGCGTACACGTCTCCCGTGAATGTGTGGGTATTGCTATATCTGCGGTAGCAGGCTACCGTGCACGGTATTATTAGCCAGTCGCCATATCTAATTGAATGTCATACCGTAGTATTGGCCAATTTCTTTGGTGTCAAAAACTCAGACTCCATGTCTCCCCAGTCCCAATCTTCCGCCCCACTCATCAGCGCGAGCATGTCGATATCGGCCGCTGTTAGTATTAAGATCGAGATATGTGTATAAGTACACGTCTGGCCAACAGATCAACGCACAACTTATTCCAGCATCAGCGGGAATGAATGGGCTGGAAACGCGAGGTTTCGCAGGTGACCGTTGAAGAGGCTTCGATTTAACGGGAGTGACTATTGAACTTGGCTTGAGAAAGTGCTGTTCTGGAGACGGTGTTAAGTCGAGCAGAGCAACATCCAGACCAGAGAGTAATTCATTCATAAACGCAGACTCCTGCTCTTCCGAGGGTGTTGCAAGAGACATAATGCAGACGCGCCTTTCACGGTCACGGGACTTGAAAAAAAGTTTGTCACAAATGAACTCTCTCATTAGCAAAGCGGACGCTGTTCAGCCTTTAGCGAAACACCGGAAAACTCAGCGTTCGTCGCGCAATGGTGGCCAGATACAGGAAAAATGTGATGCAACATTGACTTCCATCGCCAAAAACGCTGTTCTACCCAAGTCTCTCCGCACGCCATCAGAGTCACTGCTCCCCGAAAACGTTCCTACACACTCCCACATTGCTAATAGAAAACTTCGGACCCAATTGACCCGCACTTCTGCACATGTTGCGCGCTCAAAATCATTGTTGAAGGATGCCGAATTGCTGCTGACAGATGAGGGTGGTGGGATGGTCGTCGAGGGGGTGATGGAAAAGACATGGAGGGTAGGTCAGGACGAAATTGTGAAAGGAGCTGGGCAGGAGGCTGCGAAAGGTCGGCGGGAGTGGAGGTTGGAAGGTGGTCCTTATCGGTCTCGGTACACCAGAAACGGAAGGTCAGTCGACGTCTGCACTGCTCCGGTGTCTTCCTTTATGGACTCAATCTATATGTATCCCAATCTCCAAAACTCAGCCTTGAACTGACATGACCTTCTGACCCAGATGCCTTGCTATAGCAGGGAACTCGGGACATGTAGCTACTTTCGACTGGCAAACAGGAACACTTCACGCCGAACTCCAGCTGCAAGAGACATGTCGAGATATCACGTATGGGTGATTTCACAATTATAGTCCGGTGACGATCTGAAGCAACATTTCTTTTTAAGGTTCCTGCACGATCATTCACATTTTGCAGTCGCTCAGAAAAAGTATGTATTCATATACGACCGGGATGGTGTAGAGCTTCACCGCCTAAAATCACATATCGAGCCCACTCGGCTTGAATTTCTTCCATATCACTGGCTTTTGGCTAGTGTTGTAAGTGCTCCGTCCATGTCTTCCTCGAGTTCTAATCTCACCACGCCATCAGGGTAATGCGGGTTATCTTAAATTTCAAGATACCTCAACAGGACAACTCATCGCCGAACATCGGACAAAACTCGGCTCGTGTACGACTATGACTCAAAACTTTCACAACGCTGTAATTCATCTTGGACACCAAAATGGCTGTGTAACTCTCTGGACCCCTAACCTTCCACACCCTGCTGTACAGCTTCTTGCACATCTGGGGCCCATATTAACGGTAGGTGTAGACCCAAGTGAAGGCGGGCGGTATATGGCAACGGCTGGCCAGGACGGAATTGTTAAGGTGTGGGATTGCCGGAATTGGAAAGGGGCTGTGAGGGAATGGATAGCTAGGGGTGGCAATACAGAGCTGGATTGGAGTGCCAAAGGCTCGTTGGCGGTGGCTACTGGTGGGATGGTAAACGTAAGTTCCCGTGAATTTGGAAGAGATTCATCTCAGTAAATTTTTGATCCAGGTTTACAATTCTCCTGCAATACATAATGCGTGCCCCGCCAAAGTATCTCCTCCACTTTACTTAACACACCCCATTCCACACCGTCCACTGACCTCTGTACGATTCGCCCCATACCAAGATATCGTCACTATTGGCCATTCTCGAGGTCTCTCAAGTATCCTTGTGCCAGGGTCTGGAGAACCCAATTTTGATAGTTCCGAGGCCGATCCTTTCGAGAATAAGAAAGCGAGACGGGAGAGAGAAGTCAAGGCTTTACTCGACAAAGTACTTGATTATTTCAGAACCCTTGCTAACCTTGCCTGCGTTGACTGTTCCCTTTGGTCGTCTAGATTCAACCGGACATGATTACCCTCGATCCAGATTTTGTCGGTTCTCTAGCACCACCATCCAAATTAACCACTGTTCCCAATATAGATGGGAAACCGCGTACGGACATCCCATTTGCACGACTTCCACGTTTACAGCGGTTACGTATTCAAGGGACTGCCGATGGAACTGAAATCGCATACGATAGTGGGGATGATAAGGATTTGGAGCCAAAAAAGTACACTCGGGAAGAACGAGAGAAGAGGAGAATGAGGGGAAAGGGCAAGAGCCTGAAGCGGTTCGTTGCTTGTTTACGACAACTATCCCAATCTCGCATCCTTTTCTCAACTCTGACCCTGTAGATATTTGCGAAAGCAGCGCAAAAACATAATAGACCCCACAGTCGTGCGTCGCCTTGGTCGTCGTTCTAGGTCATACAGCTCACTTCCTCTTTCAGGTTGCCATTCGAGCAAAATTAGAAAAACAAAGGGCGGAAAAACGTAGCAAGGCCGCCGCCGCTTGTAAGGAAGGCGAAACGAAGAGGTCGTCTGCTTTGGATCGGTTTATGCGGAAGGAGTAAGCTCTGATCATGTGACTCTCCCTTTGTTTCGATGCTGCTTTGGCGGTGAAGCTTTGACCTTCACTGCAATTTATGCGAGCTTTGACTTGTGTAAGACGGTATAAAGGTGTCGACAAACGCCTTGACAATGCCACTGCTACTTCCATTTGTTTCACCACTGTCGCTTCATCAGCTTGATATTAAGTCTCAGCCATGGCCAATTTGGATGTTGAACAACGGATTTACTCATTGAAGAGATACCTTGAAACCGTATGGTTACCCGCCTTCCAAAGTCTCTCTGCGCCCGGTATGGCTGCACCTGGCAGAACACGCTCGTGGCCTCGTTTTGAAGAGCTCCTACCTCGTTTAGGCGAGGATGGCCTCCAAAGGGTGACCCGGATCGACTTAGACGTCTTCCACGACCAAACTTCTCGCTGTGAGTATTCCGCACGGAATTTCCATTCATCCCCCAGTGACAAAGGGTTTCCCGAAAATTTCCCCACTTTCATCCAGACTTTGACGGCTTACCAGATGTCCTCATTGAATGTGAATCCCACGGAAATTCCGGTCCACTCATGCTACCCAACCCAGATTTGACGGAAATGGATGCTGATGATTATCGATGCTTTCGCCATATCGAAAACGAGGACCAATTCAAGGGACTCGTAGAAGTATACGTGCTCGGGACGGTTTCTGAAGCTTTGAGATTGATACATCGCTTGTCGTCTGACGTTCCCCTTACAAAGAGCCTGGAATTTCGGAATGGTGTCGGTTTCTGTAATGTTCGGAGACCTCGATGGGACATGCTCTACTTGGTATACTTTTTTTTTCAAAACTTTCATTACTATCATGATGTGAAATTATGGTTCATCTAGCCTGGAAGCACTTGTGACCAACTCAATCTGGCAGTTTTTTGCGTCCCGCCGTGGGATTTTGGGTATCTTGACGTTGAAGACTTCGTCGACGAGAAAAGCGTACGGAAACTTTTTTTTCTATATTTATTCGTTCTTTCTCAAGCTCATACGGCTTTACCACAAACCAGTTCTTGGACGAGGACAGACTGTTTACCAAGCCACACAGTGCTTCCAATAAACTATGGGCTGCAGTAAGCTTGGCTCCTTTTCATTGGGTTATTTGATTGACCCATCAGAGAACCACATAGATTTATGACGTCTGTCGAGGAAGATGCCACTATTTTGTCGTAACGACGTATCAATTTTGGATCTTTGGCAACTTTACTGAAGGTAAATACTTATTTTCTCCTCGCAAGTACAACTCAAATGTGTTTTTGGCCATGGGCTTTTAGATTGGAACATTGCACGGGTCACGTCATATCTTCAGACACCTATTCGACCACTCAACGGGGCTCCTTCGAATGTGAATTGGGAGGGGCGCAATCTGATCGAGCTGATCATTTATTGGATTCAAGTCTCTCGCGGCGCTGCAGCCCCCCTGCACCTTCCCGGGGCAAGGTTATTGCTGAATCCTGATAGGATTCGCGTGAGGGCTTGATGTTATATGTCATAATACTATTGAGGGACACCGCTTCGTCGAGGTGTTTCGCGAACTTTGAAAAATAATGCAACCTCCAGAACCACATCACATTTGCTCTAGTTTTCTTAATGAGTGTCAACCGTAAATTGAGACTTCCTTACACCTATGAAAAGCACTGTAAAGCAGTCACAAAACATTAAAGTTTGGTTTCACATTTAGAAATAACTCCAACTCGTGGTCGAACTGATTCTGGTGTGCGAACTGAACAAGCAGTTATTACTTGACAATTGGGTTAACACCTCTAGCCGCCAAATAGTCCTTTGCGGCGCTCGTGGGCTACATATACTTATCAATATATCAACAATGATGAAAGGAATGCAGTACCGACAAGTGCCTTAATCTGTTCATAAACACTCTTGTCGTGATAGCGAAGACGCGTCGCGGGATCTGTATAAGGAGCCTGTGTATAAGAGTCAAAATCTATAACGTCCGGAGAAAACTTTTGCTTTGATATATACCTCTAAGCCCGTGATATCACAGTAATGTCTTTGGGGTAGTACTGAGGGGGGCGCCTCAATAGACGTGTCTGAGTGTATGGTACAAAGTTAGCACGATTGTGGAATACCGTGGAAATGGATGACAGACAAGTGGGCATGTCATCCTCCACTGCACTCTGGAGAAGACTTTCGCCATCAACAACCATACCCTCTAGCCTCTCTTGCCTTCTCCTCTCCCTCTCGACACGCTCTCTCTCGCGCTCTTGACTCATTATTGTCTTCAGGTTTTTCGTTCGTCTGTTCACATTTTTGACATAGTTTGGGTTTTTAAACGGACGTGGCGCATGCAGGTAGGACATTTGCTCGGCTAGAGTCTACGCTGCCCATGAAAAGGCGGATAAAAACCGGGAAATCACGAAACGAACCGGGATGTGGGGTGTAGTTGAGCCATCACTCGCGGCAACGACCTTCTTCTTGCCGCTATTTTTCGGAGGCCTAGATTAAAACAGAATAATGACGCGAGGGAAGGCACCGAAGTAGTATACGCACATTTCGAGATTCAGACGGACCCCGATCACCCCAGTGACCGTTGTGCAAGTGACTGGGGTCTTTGAACACCCCAATCGGATTGACCTCATCCTCTCGTTAGCCTGCCTTACCGGCCAATGCATCCCTCACTAGTATTATTAGCTTGTTTTCTAGCAATCCCGGTCCCCCCAACACTCGCTCAGTCTCCTGGTTCTTTTTCCGATGGCGGAAACACCCTCGTCAGCGCAATGATGGTACAGCAATCTCACCTCTCTTCGCTGCTTCTATCCCTCACAACTCCTCCAGCTCTTCCTCGGAAACACACAGAAAGTCTACATCCTCGACAAGGCAGAGGGCAATCCTGCCACCATTAACCAGCATCCCGCCTGGGGGGCAGTATGGCGAGTCTTCTTTCCAACCTTGTTTCTCTCTCCGTAATCCCTTCTTCTTTTCAGGGATATACAATCCCATCAAGCAACAGTAATGGACGTCGCCACAAATGTTTTTTGCGCATCAGGCATGCATCTCCCAAATGGTTCATACGTCACTTTCGGTGGTAACAACGCAGTTGGTCCTGGAGGCGTCAGTTCTGGTGGCTTCGACAGCACTTATCAGGACTACGACGGCACAAAGTCAATACGCATTCTTAACCCTTGCACTTCCGCAGATGATTGGACCTCTCCCAACTGTCAGTGGTTCGACAACGCTTCCCTTATCGCAATGCAGAAGCAGCGCTGGTACTCTGCAGCTGAACCTCTTGCAAACGGTACAATCGTTCTCATTGGCGGTTTTGTAAATGGCGGCTACATCAACAGGAACTTCCCCAACACTGATCCTGCCTTCCAAGGTGGTGCCGCTGAGCCCACCTACGAATTTTACCCCAGCAATGGTGCTCCCGCCCAAATAATGCAGTTCATGATAAAGACATCCGGCCTTAATGCGTACGCACACACCTTCTTGCTTTCTTCTGGGAAAATGTTTGTACAAGCAAATGTCTCTACCAGTATGTGTCTCGTGCTACTGTTTATCCAATTCCATCGTCATTGATTCTATACCATTCCCTAGTCATATGGGACTACAACAGCAACATCGAGACTGACCTCCCGGACATGCCCAATGGTGTTGTTCGCGTATACCCCGCGTCAGGCGCAGTAGCCATACTCCCTCTCACTCCCGCCAATAACTATACCCAGACCATTCTCTTTTGCGGTGGGACCGACATGCCCGCTGATGCGTACGGTGATTATTCTCACCCCGCAATCAATACATGGGAATACCCCGCCTCTCGTGACTGCCATCGCATCACCCCAGAACCGGCAGACGGGTCGTCACCTGCGTACGTGCAGGATGACGATCTGCTTGAGACCCGCACGATGGGTCAATTTATCATCCTTCCAGACGGCAAGATGCTGATTGTGAATGGTGGAAACAATGGGACTGCAGGATACGCCACCGCGACTGGACAGACTCCCTCGCTAGGCTTCATGCCCTTCGGTGAGTCATTAGCGTCTGGGCCCGTCGGCACACCCGCCATCTACGACCCCAACGCCCCAGCTGGCAGTCGATGGTCCAACAAAGGCCTCTCTTCATCGAATACCCCCCGATTATACCACTCGTCCGCCATCCTTCTCCCTGACGCGTCCGTTCTCATCGCAGGCTCGAATCCCAATGTAGACGTCAACATGACGACCGTGTTCCCTACTACTTACCAAGCGGAAATCTTCTACCCGCCCTACTTTGCTGCCGCCACACGTCCAACGCCTTCTGGCGTCCCATCTACACTCACCTATGGTGGCAATCCGTTCGACATCACATTGACCGCAAGCTCGTACTCCAGCTCCGCAAACGACGCTGCGGACAAGACGATTGTCGTACTTACACGCGGTGGGTTCACGACGCATGCAATGAACATGGGCCAACGATATCTCCAGCTGAATAACACGTACACGGTCAACAAAGACGGGACAATCACCCTGCATGTCGCCCAGCTCCCGCCGAATCCAAACATCTTCCAGCCTGGGCCCGCACTCCTGTGGGTCGTGGTGAACGGTGTGCCGAGCAATGGTACAATGCTCATCGTTGGCAATGGCCAAATTTCTACGCAGCCGTTGCTGCCCGTGAGCGTTCTCCCAGATAGCACGCAACTGACAGCAGGGTCGGGGTCGGGATCAAACACTGATGGTAGCGGCGGCGACAGCAAGAGTACTGGTGCCTCACGCGCGCCGGCGATAGTGGGCGGGATTGTTGGGGCCATCGCTGTGATTGCTGTGGTTGGGGTGTTAGTGGGCATGTGGCTATCGCGACGACGGCGGGCAGTGGGTACAGGGCCCGGTGCTATCGGCTCGTATGCAATGGGGAGCACCGGAAGCACGGGGGCATTTGGTGGGAAGGGTGCCGGGGCGGCGGGGGTGTATGGGCACTCGCGGGATTTGCGGAGCTCGGATTCGAGTGCGTTCATGCCGCTGGGCCACGATAACCAGAGCATGGCGTGGAATGGGAGCAATGTGAGCCTTACAGGACATGGACCTCCGCAGTCACAGTTTGGGTTTGGATATGGGTATCCTGGATCGTACCGAGATGAAGGAGACGCTCGGGAGAGTGGGACTGGGATGAGTTTGGATTTTGATCCGTATGCGACTGTGCCGAGGACACCGACTGGACAATTTTGAGATTTCTTCCTGTATAATTGATTTGTTCACTCACTCATGGAAGTACTAGGACTAGTAGAGACACGCAACAAGGACTCGCGACTAACTTAGTATCTAGGTATTTTATGATATTATTCTCTACAACATGAAGCTGGAACGCAATTCTTTAGACTAAGTAATAAGAAATGTTTTTCAAGATCCGACAGCAAAACCCCAATGGCGGCCTTGCCGAGCATCGGCATTGCATCACTTCTGCCAACGGGATTCCAACCCCGACGTTTATTCTCTGGTATTTTTTAGCGCAACCACTCGTTTTGTGCCCTTCCCTTCCTTTTGCTGCTGCTGCACGAACGCTTTGTGTAGCGTCTCGTACCACTCCTTACCCATGTTTCCTCTCCTCCTCCTCGCCCTCTGCTCCACCCTCCTCTCATTTTCCGTCTCTGCCCAGACAGCCGGCACTTTTGCTGATGGCGGCGACACCCAAGTCAGCGCCATGATGGTACGCTTGCGCCAGGTTCTGGTGTGCTCTGGCTCATTTTTTTGTCGCTAGATGTTCCTTGGCAACGAGCAGAAAGTGTACATACTCGACAAGTCTGAAGGCAATGCTGCGCAGGTCAACGGACATCCCGCATGGGGAGCAGTCTGGTTGGTTTAAAAACTTGTTTTTTGTGGCCTCTACGTCTCTGGGCTCGTTCGGGATATATATATAACATTGGTTTATTTTCAGGGACGTGAATACCCACCAAACAACCGTCATGGACGTCAAGACCAACACCTTCTGTGCTGCTGGCATGCATCTCCCAAATGGCTCCTTCGTCACCTTTGGCGGGAACGGCGCCGTCGGTCCTGGTGGGGCTATCGGCTCACAAGCTAGCCCGGGTGCTGGGAGTGCTTCATTTGATACAACGTACCAGGACTACGACGGCGCTCGGTCGATTCGCATCCTCAACCCCTGCAAATCCTCCGAGGACTTCTCATCACCTGCCTGCCAATGGTTCGACGATCCCTCCGTCCTCGCAATGCAGAGGCGGCGATGGTACGCCGGTGTTGAGTCCCTCGATGATGGTTCGGTCGTCCTTATAGGAGGGTTCGTCAATGGCGGATACGTCAACAGGAACATCCCCAACACTGATCCTGCCTTTGAGGGTTCAGCTGCTGAACCCACATACGAGTTTTTCCCAAGCAGAGGCGATCCGCAGATTATGCAATTCATGGTCACGACTTCTGGCCTCAACTCTTATGCCCACGCTTACTTGCTAGCTTCCGGGAAAATGTTCGTGCAGGCCAACCTGTCAACCAGTGCGTGCCATTGCATCATTTTATTGACAATGATTAATCTACGAACAGTCATCTGGGACTACAACAACAACATTGAAACTCCCCTTCCCGACATGCCAAACGGCGTCGTACGAGTGTACCCCGCGTCGGGCGCAGTCGCCATGCTCCCTCTCACTCCCGCCAATAACTACACCCAAACCATCCTCTTCTGCGGTGGTACTGACATGCCAGCAGACGCGTACGGGGATTACGCACACCCTGCCATCAACACGTGGGAGTACTCCGCCTCCTCCGACTGCCAGCGCATCACCCCAGAGCCTGCGGACGGTTCCCCTCCGGTATACGTCCAGGATGATGCTATGCCCGAGCCTCGCACGATGGGCCAGTTCATCGCCCTTCCTGACGGTACTCTCCTCGTTATCAATGGCGGTACGAACGGTACCGCTGGCTACGCCGATGCGACGGGGCAGACACCCTCATTGAGTCAGATGCCATACGGGCAGTCTCTTGCCGCCGGCCCCGTTGGGACACCATCCATCTACAACCCCAACGCACCTGCAGGCAGCCGGTGGTCCACCCAGGGCCTTGGTGCATCTACAATTCCACGCCTATACCACTCTTCCGCGATTCTTCTCCCTGATGCATCTGTCCTCATAGCCGGGTCCAACCCCAACTTCGATGTCAATACAACGACTATTTTCCCTACTACATACAAAGCTGAGATATTCTACCCGTCATATTTTTCCTCATCGACAAGACCCGTACCCTCCGGTGTGCCCACGACGATATCGTATGGCGGCACCCCATTTGACATTTCGCTCTCTGCGAGCTCCTACTCGGGGCCCGTGAACACTGCCGCCCAGAGTGCACTTGTCTCACTCGTACGCCCCGGTTTCACGACGCACGCAATGAACATGGGCCAGCGGTACCTACAGCTCAACAACACGTATACAGTCAACAAGGACCGCTCGCTAACGCTGCACGTCGCACAAGCTCCTCCAAGCCCACAGATTTTCCCCCCTGGCCCTGCGCTACTCTTCGTCGTCGTGAATGGTGTGCCGAGTAATGGGACCGCTGTGATTGTGGGAAATGGCCAGATGGGCGTGCAGCCAACTGCGCCAGTGAGTATGCTGCCGGACAGCGTCACACAGAACTCGGAGACGGGCGGCGATTCATCGTCAACAGGTGTGGCTTCGACGGCAGCGTCGACGTTCGGTGGTGGTGCGGCACTGATATGTTGTATCTTTGGTGTACTACTGGGTGCCATCGGAGGCGGTGTCCTCGTTGTGCTATAACGGTAGTAAATTTGCTCTTGATTTTCCGTTTTCTTTCTTTTTTTAGCTCGGACTAAGAGATTATTCTCGTATTGCATGGCATACCAAACACATTTTTCCTGCCAGACTAATTCCTTTTTTTTTCGTGATCGCAATGAGAAGTAACTGACATTATGAATCTAATAACGCAAGTAACGGTGTGAATTTGTGATGGGCTTTCAAACCTTTTATTGCGCTGACCATGATGGGTAGGTAGGTCCTGCATATGTGTAATTGGGCATGACATATCATTTGCACTGTAAAGGTCACCCGTGTATATCGCATAGCTAACATACCATCCTGTGTACACACCATTTTCCCCTTAGCCAAACTACGTACACCGTAGTAGGGCAACTTGATACACAGCACGAACACGAACATTGACTCGTTGCATGAGTGTATGTCAATGTCGTCATCATGATATTGTGCATTAATCAAAGATCGGAATCAAATAACGAGAATGAAAAAATGAAAAAAAATGAAACATGAAACGAAAACATCAAGGCGGCGCGACTTCGCCACATGATGCACACTTTCGCACCGCCTCTTCCTGTTTCCAGCGCTCGATAATGGGAGCCAACTCGGTGCCTAGGTCTGTTAGGTGGAACGACTGCTCGTGTATGATGGTTGGGGTGGAGTGAGTGGGGTTGGTGCAGTACCAGCGGAGGGTGTCTAGGGTGGAGGGCAAAGGGGTCGGGGGAGTCGGGGGATGGTCATCGGCAGTGTAGAAGTAGTGGGCAACAACAAATGTGGGTCATCGCAGTCCGAACATGGAAACCAATTTGAGAAAGACTCACCGAGCGATTCTTCCGGACGGACGCGCTCGATCACGAGGCCGACGGTGTTTGCAAAGCGAATGGGGTTATGTGGGATGTTGGCTGTGAGTAGATATTGGCGTGCAGGCGTCGTCGATAGTGTGATTTCAACGTACCTGGTAACAGGAACATTTCGCCTTCCTCGATGGGCATATCTCTGAACTTGGGCGCCCCGTCGTCGTCCTCATCGAGAACCCGGAGGAGCATCCCACCCTTGTACTGGTAGAACCATTCCTGTGATGGCAGCCCCATGCATATGAAGAGAAGTGGGCGTCAGTTATCCGCTTCTTGGAGAAACGTAGATGTTCAGCATTTCACGGACTTCGGTTTCGTTGATATGATAATCCGACCTCGCATTCGGTCCTCCTACAACCATTACCACATAATCTTTCCCCTTGTACAGACAAAAGTTGTTCACCGGGGGTTTGAGACAATGTGCATTCTCCGACAGCCAGAGTGGGAGACTAAGTGGAGGCAGCAAAGGCATTCGAGATATATCTTGAAGCGGCACCGAGGTCACGCACGGTGCTATCTGGATCACGTGCTCATTATCACGTGCTCGTTTGCGGGGAAACAATATTAATATTGGCTTCGAGTTGGATCGCACAAAAAAAAAATACCACCAACCTCTTCACCAGTCTGCAGTGGGTTTGAAGCTTCAAGGCTTCCCAAAGTACAACGTCGCACCGGAATTCGGAGTTTTACCTGATTCAACATGGTAAACTCGCCATCTGGGCCGGTAAACGACCTGGAGCAGAAGAGACGGAAGCAGACACTGGAACGGGCCAAGGCCAACCATGTACGTACTTTTTTCTTGGCCCTAGTGTCTCTCGGAAGACGTCTGGAAAAGTCATCTTGCTCGTCGCGGTGTTTCTAATACCATACGTCGGGACACTATATTAACATGGACGAATCATTGTTGTGTAGTTGTCTCGACAACTCCAAATGCGGCTTCAATACGCCAAACTCAAAGTCGACCATGGCTGGGTACGCCTCGTCCGCTTCGTCCTCACACCCTTGTCCTAAGAATCAAGCTATATAGCAAAAACAAAACCTCAACGAGGTGGAAAACCTCTACTTCCACCATTCCCACATGCGAGGGCCCCGACCGTACCCCGCGCCTATGGTAGCCACATTTGCGCATCCAACGCAGACAGCATACCCTGCGAACTCGCACTCGGCGCAGTCTAATCTGTCCTTTCGACAACATCTGGGTGGCGTGCGAGCAGGCATCACTGCTAATATAGAACACGGAGATGCTAACGACTCTGAATCGTACACCCAAAACTCAGCACCCCAAACCGGGAACCCTTCGTCCCCAGCCATCGATCACGAGCTCCTCTCATCCGACGGCGAGCTTCTGGCGGGAATGGTGGACCCGAGTCAAGGTCAGGACCCACTGGCTACTACCATCTCTATCCCAACGAGTCCCAGGAACAGGAGCACACCCCCACTAACTCGTACCGATTTTCAAAGCCTGGCTCGAATTCCGCCTGTGACATCACCCACACGATCGTCCAAATCGAGACCGAGACTGAAGCCAAGGGCGAAACCAGGCCATTCCATGTCCCCTGCATCGTCGTTGTCCAACAGCCCACACAAGCAAAATGCTACGCTTGATGCTGATGCACTAAGCAACTTGCAGGGAATGAGTGGGGGACGCGGCTCTCCATTCCAGGGTGGCGGTATTGTTGCGATGGGTCATAATATTAACGATGGGAGTAGTGTAAAGGGAAACGGGAATAATGGCGGATACGGATTTGCGAGTTCGATGACATACGACTCGTTCTGGTCTTCGCACTCATCTACGATGGGTCAGACTCTGCGGGATGTAATGCGTGGGAACTGAATCTGGACAAAGCTTTTTTTAACTAATACTAATACCACATCAAACAACCACCACCCGACCAGACTGTGAGTTCTCCAAGGTCGTTTACGCGTTCCCCAAGGTCGTTTACGCGTCCTCACCGTGGTAAAGGTAGTCATGTCGAAGACTGGCTTACAGTAATGAAATTCGTGAGTCCAACACACTATGTATTTCGTGTAGTTCCACCGCTGCTTGGGCTACAATCACTTTCAATAATTGAGGGACGTAATGAGCAGCATGTTCCCGAACTTGAATAAACTGGGATAACACCACGCGCCGAGTACTTACCATTGATACCCAGGTCATGTTTCCCCTGAAGTTCAGGATGAACGTATTTGCCTGAACTGCAGGCAAAAAACAAAAGTGTAATTTGCAATTTTATTTCGAAGCGACCCGAGGGTCCCGAACCTTTGGGCGAGCACGGAAGGAACGTGCAATGGATCTTGAAGCTGAAGCTTGTTTTTTTATTTTACAAAGACAGGGTTGATCGCGCTTCTAATCATTCCACTGGCCATTGGACCTCCTTTGGGTCAGATTTCAACAACCTCCTGAATCCCGACCCCGGCTGGGTCTTCCAGGATTCCATTCAACTTCCTATAAACATTGTTGATTTTCCGATACTTCGATGGGGTTAAGTAAGTAGGAGCAGCGTGTCAGCAAACTAATACTCATTTACTGTCAATTCTTGTTCGGCCTTTCAGAGATCCAAGTACTTCGTTCCTATTTCAATATATAGGATTTCGCTGGCACTTGCGACGTGGAGGTGGTATGGAATTGTCGAGTAGAGGCTCCCATTTACACGACGTTCGTCCTGTGTACGTCCCTTTTTACCAGCCCTATTTAACGTGGCCTTGCACATTTCATCCGGTCATGACCGACGTCACAATAAGGATACATATGATATCAGACGCCGCTCTCGTTTGCCACCGAAATCATGATGAGATGGTGGATCGATGGCAGCGAGGCTCAGACGCGGGACACTCGTTTGTTGTCAAAGATGGGCTTGAGGGCGAACTCGAAGGAAAGACGGTTACGATCCATGGAAATCACTTCGACGTCCAGTACCAATCGGTTAATGAACTTACTCGAAACAGATCACGACTTTCTCATTCCCCGTTGACGGAGCGGACGCCGCTCTTCATCGCAGCCTTAATTTAAAAAATTCAAGGTCCAGCCGTAATAGCCAGGATTCCATATACTGGATCACCGTTCCCAGACCCGGAACATATACATTTTACGGGTATCACAGTAAAATAGGAAATAGGAAATAGGAAACAAAAAGAAAGATCCTCTTCGGAGCCGCGATGGCGCTTCGTGAGAACGTCTTATTGTCATCCGATTGCTCTTCAGCGCGACAAATAATCACGAGCATCCAAATCATCATCGCACTGCGAGCGTACTTAATGGCGCTCTCCATAATATCGATGGCGACCGGATCAAGCGTTGCGTAGTTGGCGGCTTGCTGCATTTTTGGTGGGGCTAACCATGGTCCGTTTCAAATATTAATATTTTCCCAACAATAAGACCGGTGATCGTGGCCTGATATTAGTGTCTGAAACGACCGACGCAGCCCCGTGAACCATGGAATTTGGGACTCTAATTCAGTCAGTGCCAACCTATCCGTTGCGCTCCTGGGGCACGGTGTTCGCCGGATAGGCACAGAACACCACGCGGAATAGGTCTTGCTCGAATTCCACGCTGTCTACCACAGATGCCGTAATACTATCTGAACCCCAAAGGCAAGTTTTCTTCGGACGTATATGAGAAACGTGTAAACGGTGATTTGTGTAGGTATTATTACTTGTATCAGTGATGGTACAGGGCCTCCGAGGCTGTACCCTTTTATTTTCCCATTGTTGTGTCAATCGGGATCAGTAATTCCGGATGTGATACTACTATGACTCGGGGCTTGGTCGTTGCCCAACACGGCGAACGGGGTTATCGTCGACTGGAGAATGAATCTCGAAACTCTTAGGCTCTGCTGGTGGCGCGCTGACTCACATAACACTCTGGCAACTATATCAGTTCCGCAAGACCGAACATGTCATGGGAACCCTGACTGGTCTAATCTCCCAAAGGCAGGTTCAAACCACACGTCGAAAGGATATCGTGAATGACCACTAGGCCTGACTTGGTGAACGTATTGCACTGCCCACCATCTGCCTCCGGATATAATACCTCTTCATCCTGAAACTTTGGTACTCGACGCAATGAATACCCCAACCTTGATCGCACTTCTACTCCTTGTTTTTGCCATTCTTTGGGTTCGGAAGCCATCGACCCCTCGGTCAGCGGCACCCCTTCCCCCTGGCCCCAAGCCTATCCCATTTCTTGGAAACATTCGTGATTTTACAGCTAAGGAATTCTGGGTTACGGCTGCGAAATGGGCCAAACAATACGGTGAGGGTCGTGTGCCCAGGTTATCCATTGTTCCTGATGGCGTTCCAGGGGACGTTTGCCGCGTACACATCCTAGGTCAAAGCTTGATATTCCTCAGCAGTCCCGAAGCCACCTTCGACTTGCTGGATAGGCGCGGCTCCATTTATTCCGACAAACTGCACCTTGTCATGACTGCAGATCTGTGCGTGTCTTCCATCTCGTAGGAAAGATCCTTGTTTTGCTGACCCCATCCATCTATACAGCGTCGGTTGTGGGCGAATGGTAACACACAATAAACTTTCTTTGGTTCACGATACTAAATTTAGAACAGGTTGTGTTCACTGGATACGGCGAGACGTTCAAGCGCCAGCGAAGACTCATGCATTTTGCCCTTGGTCCCCAAACCATACGAGCATACGAGCACTCAATGGAGTCTGAGACAAAGGCCTTTTTACATCGTTTATTCCAGGACCCGACTGACTACCTGGCCAATGTGAGGCGGTAAGCAGTGAGAAAAATCATATCACCTACAGTCAAGCTGACCGGTCGATTTATTTAGATATACCGGTGGTCTAGCATTGCAGGTGCTTTATGGTTACAAAGCACATTCAAACGACGACGAATTTCTCAAACTGGCTTCGGACACTGTCGACATACTCGCAAATCGTGTCGTCTCTAGTGTTGGCATATGGCCCGTTGACGTTTTCCCACCCCGTGAGTACGCAAATCAGTATCCGAAGCTTGCTGGACTAAAATAATAATAATAGTCAGGCACATCCCGATGTGGTTTCCCGGGGCCGGGTTTAAGCGAAATGCCGTCATATGGAAGGCAAAGCTAGAGGAATTCGTTTCTCGACCCTATGACTGGACAAAGGCGAATATGGTAAGGCTCTCACCCTCACTCTTCACAACTCTAAATCTTTATTCGGCCTCTAGAGATACAATGAGGGTAACCCGTCATTCTGTGCCACATTATTACAGCAGGACTCTGTCGACGAGCAAGCGGAATTGGATATCAAATGGGTTGCAAATTCCATGTATGCAGGTTCGTTTCCACTCCAACCGTCGCTCGCATTATCAATGCATACTCATCTCTGCCCCCCCGAAAAACAGGTAGCATAGACAGTGTATGTCTCTGATTTTTGGACAATTCCGCATGCACCTGACTTTTTATTCGTGGCAAGACCAACGCCCTTTTGTCACATTTCCTACTCGTCATGATGGCGAACCCCGAGATTCTTGCTAAAGCTCATCAAGAAATTGATAATGTGATTGGAAATGAGCGTCTTCCAACCTTCGAAGACCGCCCGTTCTTGCCCTACATCGAGTGTATCATGAGCGAAGCATTGCGATGGGCTGCTCCAATTCCGCTGAGTATGAATTTATATGTCTGGTTCCAGGAACTCTCTATGACATTTGGTCCTAGATCTTCCCCATCGATTAACGGAGGACGATATTTATCGAGGAATGCTGATTCCGAAGGGCTCAATAGTATGCCTCTCTCCCTCCTACTCATGAAATTGCCTTTGCTCATGTCGTACTCTTTGTCAGGTCTTTGCCAACATCTGGTGAGCATCATGCAGCCGGAAAACGAAACTAAGGAAGACTAATGAAACTTGGTTCAGGGCCATAACGCGAGACGAGACCCTCTATCCCGATCCCTTTGTCTTCCGCCCGGAACGCTTTATGGAGCACGTTGATAAGGAAACGGAGCGAAGGAGGGACCCACGTACCTACGTTTTTGGTTTCGGCCGCAGGTCGGTCCACATTGGTGCTCTCGACTCTTTTCTTCTTTTCCTGACCGCTCTCTCCCTCTCACCTTGACAGACGGTGCCCTGGCGCGCAATTGGTTGACGCAACCATATGGCTGTTAATAGCCTCTATACTAGCGACCGTCGACATCTCCAAGGCCACCGATGAAAATGGAAACGTCATCGAACCAGAGGTCGAATACCATGACTCCATCTTCCGGTGCGTTAGTTCTCCTGAAGTTGTATCTATTCCCTGACAAAAAAAAACGTGCTTTGGCTCCTTCACTCTCACGTTTATACAAATCCAGCAAGCCGACTCCTTTCAAATATTCCATCAAACCCAGATCCGAGAAGGCGGCTGCGCTTATGAAGCAATCCGCTGACAATTGAGTGCTTGAATGCTGAATATGCATCTTCTTGGGTTCTCTTTTTCTTCCCCGGTTCGTCACAGTTATGCCTATCAATCGTATTACAAAGGAGTATTATAATAAGTAGGTCCTTCAAGTAAATATTAAGTATTACTATCATTGCATGTTGTCATCCTTCTTGTATTCAAAACTTAGACTTTACCAGTAGTATTCCACACAAATATCTAGATGCCGAAGTGGTAAAAGCAACTTGTGAGGACCCTTGATACTGAATGGATGACAACATCCAAGGAGGGATTCATCAACCCCATGCCGCGGTGGTACTGTGTAGATAGCGCGTAAAAAAAAAACTTCCAGTGATGCGAACGAGTACTCCACCTATAGTTCACAATCAGATGTCCATCCGTGGCAAATGACTTGCCCATGTTGTCAGCTGGTAGTGCCGTCGTGAACATGGAAAATGATTTACCTTGTAGAGATTGGACACCGTATCGTCGGGGGCAGGTGAGAATGCCAGATTGATATAGGTGAACTAATTGTCCCTATTACTTCAAGACGTTGTAAGCAATGAAATCATGGGAAACTGACAAGCGGGTCTCCAGCTTTCCACGCCAGCTCTTTTCTCAAAAACTGAATAACTGCCTGAAAACGATTGGAGGCCGTAATCTTGTAGAAGTTTTGCTTCATTATGGGGGCATTCCCGACGGCTTTGAAGCGCACTACAACTGAAAAAAGCCCATCCATCACGACCATTTTGAGAATTTGGAGGGACGTTTACAAACCTTTGGAAGGATCTTTCCTCTTGTACGTCTCGAGTGCTTGAAGAACTTCGTTGTTATCCTCGACAGGCTCGGGAGCTCCCCAGGACGGTAAGAAGCGTCCTGGAGTGTCTGGACTGTTGGTTGGTAGGTTCATGAACAAGCAACTGAGATTGATGCAGAGGATGCAGAGGAACGGCAATGGCAGGCCAAAAGTTTTCGCACTTCAAAGGTGATTGGTTCCAATGATTTTGAGGTGAGGAAGTGAATGTCGAAGGCTAGTGACAATCGCTTTACGTGCATATCTTATATGCATGCTTCAATATATTCTCAAGCCATGTCCACTGGCACCGCCGCCGTTCTCATCGACGATTGGTGGAGTACTACTATATATTGGTAGTGATGAAAAAAATCGTTGATTGCGATACAGACAATGTTGTAATAATGCCACTCAGCCCGTCGCCGACTCCTCAATGGACAAAGCCTGGAGAAGCGACCTATTTACTAGCTCAAAGTCCCGGCAAAATCGAACCAGCGATGTTGCATTGTAGAGCTCAGCACATTTCAAGACTACACACCGCTTAGCGTACCGGGGCTACAATAAAAGACGAAAATTGCTCACCCATAACGTAAGTATCAGGTGAAACGAATTTCAGGTTGTCCGCTATCAGCCATTCTATTTTAGCTTTTAGTTCTTGCATATTCCAGAGTTCAGCAGTTTCGAGAAGCTCAAGGAGCTCTTGCAAGACACTCATTGCCTCATCTCCGTCATGAAATTCTTGGATCATAATTTCACCAGTGTACACAAAATCTGACATAATTGTTAGCTCGGACGAGTTATTCTCGATAGGATTGTACTTACCAAGAAGAGCACAAGCACCAAAGCTACTCCCATCGAAGGGAATTTCCCTTGTTTTGCTCTCAGTCCAATCTCCAAGAAGGGCTGGTCGCAGATGGGGGATTGCAGCTAACAGAAAAGAAGCGTGGGCCTGCAATTTGTCCAACGCTACTTCTGTGTCGACGAGGGTTGGAATAAGCACTGTGTCGGTCAATTCGCAGTGTTTGCGCATGCGATTGAAAATTCCTCGGATTCTATATTCGTCAGATTTTAGTTCGTTGGAAACGAACTCTGGATCAGATAAGTTTGTTACACCAGCCGCAAGCAGAAGTTGGCTGAATGGAACAAGGAACGTTCGGACACCGACAAGGCCCTTTTCGTCGTAGTGGAGATTTAATACCATCTGCTTAGAGGAATGCCATTCCCAACACCCGCTCGAGTCGTCCACATTGAGAAATAGTGCGTCACCCTCATGTTTTAGAAGGTGGATGCGTGCATCGTCAATGTGTCCATTGAGCCAAATATATGTCGAGTAAAGGTCCTGTAATAAAGTAGGGTCCTGAGGGTGCTCGGGAGCAATGTGGAGGGCAAGCACGACCAAATGAGCGACCTAAAACGCAAGGTGTAACATCGAGTAACCGAGAACAGGCAGAACTCACCACTTCTTCAGCAATTGGAACTCCAAATAATGGGTTCAGCGCAACGAGATTTGTTGGAGGTTGGTCCACGAAGAGGGCACGTTGTGTCCATGCAACCGATTCAAAAGCTCCTAAGACGAGTTCCGCAGGGGAGACAATGGCGGGGAGCTGCTTGCAATACGTCTCTATGGGATAGGAGGCGCCATGATGGCGACGCATCTCACGGGGTACGAAGCGCAGTCCATCAAACTGCTTCCACTTCCTTGAATTACTCATAACCTGAGATGGAAGCTCAGAGCTATAGTATCTATATATTAGTTCAGCTCGGTTCACAATATTGGGATCGGCAGAGGTTCCCTCCTTGTGTCCATCGTAGTGGATCTGCTGCGCACAAAGCAAAAAGGAATCAAAGGTAATGACGTGGAGGAGGCCCACAGTCCGTAGGCGATTCTGCAAATCCTGGAAGTGCTCGTGAATATGTGATGTTGCCCGAGAGATCGCAAAGGCCGCGGCAAAGACGGGTATTGAATTGTCATACAATTCGGTGACTGGAACGAAGGTTAGCTCGCCATTTGGAACCATCACGTCAACACTGATCCCCAGGTTTGTAAGTGAGAATATGACGTTCAAGAAAGCATGGAAGTCATTAAGCTCATTCAGGGGAAGTTTGGCGGGATAAATGAGATGCTGGGTAAGCTGGACAGAACCCATTGGCCCACGGTTCAAACAACGACGCATACAAGCTTTCAGCTCTGAAGAGTGTTCCGCGACTGTAATGTGGGGGTTTAGATATTTGGAAAAGACATCAAGCGAGGCGCCAAATGGTAACATCTTTATGTCAGTTGCAGGAACGAGCCGCGATGATCCGTTGATCCGCCAAATTGGCAAACAGGATAGTACTTTCTTGAGCATTTTTGGGCTATGTTTAAGCCCCAAGAAGATTGTTGATTGCCCTCGGATCCATTCTGCGATTTTATTGTGTTCGATAGACGGCAAATCCGACAAATTGGATTCCCGACCCCCGATGCATTGCAGAAAACCACTGAAAGAAAATTGGTTGGATAAAATGGATGTGAAGGGCTTCTCCTTAAGCACCAGGATGCCTAATTTGACGATTATGGGCACGAGCCATGGCGAAGAAGAGGGGTATGGGAGAACGGTATGATCCCTGCAATATTCTAAAGAAAGAAACTCGGAATCGTCGTAGGTGGGAACCAAGGGAAGATTGCCAATGTATTTGTCCAAAGGACCTGGTAATTCACTGTAGTGTTCCCAGAAGTATCGAATCCAGCGTGTATTTGATGACGACAGCGGGCAGCGTGACACTACTGGAAGCTTATCCCGGATCAGTGCAGACACTCCCAAGGCGTCAAACTTCCTGATATTCAGGTGAGCGGCCTTTAGTAGGAGTTGAACAAGTTTGCAGTCGATTTTAGGATGGATAAAGCGGGTGGGTGGAAAGATTGATGATAGATCCTGATCTGAGTGATATATGATAGGATCTTCGGAACTTCTGAAGGTACCTATGGACCCATCGGCAAGGATGAGTAAAGGAAGGCCGACCAATGACGTGTTGGCCTCTAAAATAAAACCAACGACGGCGTCTATATCATGTAAACTGAACACCTCATCTTTGAATAGGTCCATAAACCTAGTTCGGCCGTGGTGAATTGCGGTCCTTACAAATTCGGCATTTACAGTTGGAAGTTGTGTCTCCAACAGATGTTTCTGGACTTTTCGACAAAGTGGGACATATTTAAGTGCATTGAGCTTTGAAAGGACGTGCACAACAACTTGGGGTTCTGTCCCTTGAAAAATTGCTTCCTCCGGCAAGATCAAATGACGAGAAGCTGTCCAGCAGATGCGACTTTTGGACGTTGGTAAACGATCATAGAACGAGCTGACCATTTCTCGGGTCATCTCATCGTTAGCATCCCCAGGCCACCACGGACCGTTGTCAACATCCGTTGCCCCATGACTCGAGAGTGAAGCGATGTGGTGAAGACTAAACATGTATAATGGGGGAACGAGACTGCGAAGGATCCATGCATTATAGGCAGATTCTGGGATGCAATGGCCTGCACTGTCTGCTGGGTCAAAGCGAATCGAACGACGATCTGATGCAAGGGCAAACCGGCTGTCCAGATGCAGCGGTAAGGATATTGTCTGTGGAAGACGAAGGCTGGAGAATAAATAGTACCCGTCACCTTTAATCGGACGGTGCGGAGTGGAATATAAGAATGCCATCCGAACGGGAAGACACGAGACTAATTTGAGCCCACAGAGTACCGCGTTGTGTTCAATAGGCACGGAGGCAAGAGGAGTAGAAGAGGCTGTGATAAGCCAATCTTCAGTGGCGGTGGCAGAATCAGGGGTGTCCAGGAGAATGGAAATATTCTGCCAATGGAATGACGTTCCGAATGTCGATTTTTCGTGCCGTGTGACAGAAACGGACCAGAGGGGTAAACACTTTCCCAAAGGAGTGTGGTGTTCCGCAGAGATCTTGGTCAAGTTTGTGAAGAACAAAGCGTTTCGTGCCAGATGGTAGTATGACCCCTTCAGCAGATTGAGGCAGTCTGATCCTCGGAGACATTTCATCGACAATGGACTTTTCATAGGCCGCAAGGGAAGACGGAAGAGTGTCTACAGTAGGCATCTCATCATTGGATTGGCTGAGTTGCAATGTAGAACATTACTCTTACCCCATTGTATTCTGAATCAGACAGTGAAAAACCATACAGTGATTGAAAGGGAGACATTTGATCATGATACTTTCTGTACGGTAAGTCAGCATCGCCAAAGTCAAAAAGGACGTATAATACTTGATGAAAGTAGCCAGTGGCCTTTTACAGCCGTTTCCATAAAGCATGGCACTACCCGCGGAATTTCGTCTAATTAGGAAAGCATGTACATACAGTGTTATAATATATTTTCACCGTCACCACAACTATGCCCCCTCCGAAAAAGATCATCCTTCTTGCCCCCAATGCACCTGATAGCAACCAGATTCAGGCCGACGAACTTGAGCCGGATTCTGAATGTTCTTCGGGAGAAGATGGATTCGATACTAATTCCGACTCGGAAGACATTGATGAGGCCAATGGAAGTGACGAAGGCATACAAACCAAGCTGTTGACTCCACCCCCCACCTTGGCAAAGCGAAAGCGCTCAGTGAAACTTGTTGCGAAAGATGGTGAGCACCATGCTTTGGAATTGAGATCTCACTGGCAGCTGAAGAGGCTTAGCTTCTGAGCTCACACCCACGAAGCCCACGGGTAGAAAGGTCATGTATGTTCTCAGCATATTCTCTGCTGCTGAGATGGAAAAGGCCGCCACGAAACGATCCTCAAAAAATGCTTCTCTCCGGCTTGAAACAGACGAACCTTGGGACACGATGAAGGCGCAGATCCTAGTTCAGGTCGAACAAGCCCTCAGCCCTCATCACTTAGACTTTAGCAAGTACGAGGTGATGTTCTATATCCCACGAGTTCTCCCAAAGCCTGGCCTTGTCCTTGCGACCGACACCGATTACAACTATATGGTAGAACGTGCACGCAACATAAAGACTGCCGATCCGATTATCAACCTTGTAATTGCAGAAAAGAAGGATCCAGAGAATAAGGAGAACATACCAGGCGAGAAGGGAGCTGAGGCAAAGCTGAAGAAGAAGGTGAGCACGCATATATGCATGCATATATATAAATTTGACCTTGTATCAAGACTACCAAAGATCCCGCCACTCTCCCAGGCAACGTCAACAAGAACAACAATATCTCTTTACTTCAAGAGCGCTGGAAGTGCCAGAAACGACAGGAGACTTGTGTCGGAGTCTATTGCTACCCTGACGTCGATTCAGGTGTTCATATGTCGCTCAATCATGCTCGTTTGGATTGTTGGGCCTCAGCGATGGTGGGTTGTCTTGCATGGAATTGATGGAAACTGATATTGATCGTCTTGTAGCTCAAAGGTGAAGAGTGTGCGACTCTAGACAAGCCCCCGAATCACAAACTCTTCGACAAGGCTCAAACACAGCTATCGCCTGTTTTACAGCGTCGCCTTGATACTCAGAAAGCAAACGCAAGCACTGCAAATGCACCAGTATTCAATTTCACGCTAGGGAATGACCTCCTTGGTCTCTTCCGCCCCCCCGTCCCCGAACGTATTGCCCAAACTCAACCATGTCTCACTCTTGTGGATCCGTCTCGCAGCCCCGGCCAAGATATGCCTCTCGATCAGTTTTGCCAGCAGTACAATCTTGGTGCAAATATCCTCAAAAGGCTCCATGATAATTCTTACACGCACGCTCGTATTCTCCGCTTTATCACGATAGCAGAACTAAATGTGATGGAGTTTCGTCTAGGGGAAATTGCCGCGTTGAGAGATGCTGTCGAAAGTTGGTCAGTTCCGAAAGTTCTTTGATCCTTTGTTGTCTATGCAATAGGCAGTTTGTTGGCCATCTGTATTCTAGTGTTCGTGCAGGCCATTGTACTTGTATCGCTGTTCAGAAATCAATTCCCATTTGTAATACCGGTACAATTTGAAAACAAAAAACAAAAACCTCCTAGAAATAACCAGCGTGAGCAAAATAGGAGGCAGCGTCGTCTGCTGTAATTATATCCAAAGCCTCAAGCATATCAAATAGGATTCCGTCACCTTCGGTAGCCGAGTAGTAGTCCTGGTGGCGGCGTAGGAAGTGTTTGATCTTGGAAAATGACTCCTCGATTGGGTTCAAATCTGGGGAATATGGTGGTAAATATTCAATCCGTACACCTAGGGACATGAAGATGATGTTTAGAACCAATAAGGATGATAGAAAACCTACCGAAACGATCTACTAGCTCAAGAATCTCCACTCCGTGATGGATCTTCGCGTTGTCCATCACAAGAACGCTGAGAGGTCCTGGATATGCTGAACACATGGGAAGCTGCATGAAGAATCAATTTGAGGCCAAAAATATGTAAGGAAGGACTAACCACAGTGAATTCGAGGTAATGCAAAAAAGTCAGCTTGGTCATAGACCCCTCGACAACAGTTCCCGCTGTCATACCCTCCATTGTGAGTAGTGCTTCAGTGGAAGTACGCCGCCCTCGAACAAACACCTGCTTCTTCTCAGCACGCCTCCCTTTCTTGGACCTCCCATAGCGCCTTCCCACTGACCGCTCATCCTTTGAAACCTCGTCTAAGAAACCCAGCTCCTCGGGCAAATACTGTGCCATGCGAGCAATGAAAGCTGCACGCCGACCCTCATTACATTCCTTAGCAACCCTCTTGAGCTTTTTCCGGCTCACTCCTGCTCGTTCCAGTTCACGGTGGATGGTATTGTAGTTTACTGAGATAAAGCGATTGGTTTTGATAAGGTAAAGCAATTCATCCAGGAAGTAGTCTGGGTTCTGACGAATCAAGCGGAGGAGGTATTCAACATCGTTGTGGTCCAGGAGACGGAGGCGGCCACGGAGACTCTGTCTAGGAGGTACAACATCACCAGTCTCCCTCCACAGCTTCAGAATGCGGAACCAGGTTCGTCTAGAGAAACGGCAGCAGTCCAATATGTCGTCTAAGTCAAGTAGCTCGCGTTCGTAGAGTCGGATTGCTGCGATTTTCACGTCGCCACTGATTTTACGGTACATTGGAAGTACAAAGTACAAAGTACATGCTTTCCTAATTAGACGAAATTCTGCAGGTAGTGCCATGCTTTATGGAAACGGCTGTAAGTGATGTCCGCTTTCTCTCTTTTCGGAGTGGAAGATGATTGGCGTGTGGGTCAAGAAACATGACGTGTCGTCCGGATACAAGCATTGGCACCTAATTAGACAGGTCACCAGCGATTTATTTTAGAGTTGGGTTCATCCAACCTCGCTGAAATGAAACAGTGATATTGCTCCGAGACCAAATCTGCCGATGGTATCCGAGTGTCCAATCTTGCCCCCTTGCCCAATTCGAAGCAACCCCGAAAAATCCTTTTGACTAAATACGCCATCATTGAACAGTACGAGAGCCGGCCCACTTTGGAATTCTGCCATTTCGGGTGAAATGATCGTTTTGTTCTCGAACGACCGTTCATCAAGCATTATGGAAAAGTGTGATGCACCCGCATCAGCAGCATTAGCAAGAAATTCATTCAATGCATACTGGATGTCATAATCATTTAGCACACCACGAATGCGTGTTGTTAATTCCTCTCGCATATCGTCGTCGTCGTCATCTTCTTCTTCGTCATCTCCATCTTCGTCAAGCTCTAAAGAGCTCAAAAAGCGAATCGAGAGTCCATATGCTAGGGATTTTGAGATGGTGGAGTGAGTAGGGGAGCCATGAGCGTAAGTAGACTCAGCGAATGCGGTCGTGTCATGAAAATAAACCTCGTCAACATTGCGAAAAATGCCAAGCGCATCGGGAACAAGAAGGCGCGCACGATGACCTTCTGTAAAGGTTGGCCGGTGGTGCGTTATCTCTTCTAAGATAGGTAGCATTTGAGAGACATCGCACAGGGCAGTGGCTAAACGCTCAGCCTCGCTCAACAGACATTCCAAATTGGGTCTAGCAAGGTAATTCATCCTGTGATGGGACCGGATGAATGCTAACAACTTACCGCTCAGTACAACCCATACAAACGAGGAAGTTCCGACACATGTATTCTGTAAGATCCCACGGTAAGTTCTTGAATGACCCGCCCAATGTGACACCAATGGAGAGGACAACGTGGTGAGTTGCTACCAAATCGTCTGGTGTTACAGGGATCCAAGGCCGGCAATCTGCTATGCTTCTCAAAGTCCCCAAGTCGGTTTCAGAAATGCCTCCACTAGCCGAGTATGCCGCAATGGATTTAATGAGCTTCATCAACCTTTCTCCTCTCCCTCGGAGACGCACATCATTTACCGTCAGTCTGAACTGAGAGATAAGCACGTCTAACGGTATACCACCAACCCAGCCAAGAGCTTCGCGAAGACCCAACGACGTCAACTTAGCATCAACAACGTCTAAAACAAGATCAAAGAGGCAGCAGTCATCTTTCATATCTCGACACTGATCCGGGCGACGGAGACATTTTTTGGTAGTCGGCAACCAAGCGGCCGTGGACCCTGAAATGGCATCGGAGAACTTGGGCGACCAGTGGGTATCAAGCAAGTTCAATAAAGTAGTGGCCTTGTTGAAGGTCAAAGGGTCATCGGTGCTAGATTTAGTCAAGTAGCGGATACGATCCACCACGATTTCGGGCGTAAGCATTCTCTGAAAGAAGTTCTGAGATTGCATGACTGCAAGAAACTGTCCCCTGAGAAAGCGGCCCACAGGAAAGCACGCAGCTTCCCCATCAAAAAGTGGAGCAAGCACAGACTCGGGATCGATTGTGTTCCTTGGTGCGGATCTCTGTTCTACTCCGTTGACTGGAATAAACCGGATACCCCGTAAATTTTCTTGGGACTCGGGGGAAATGTCCAGTATGCGGGCTACAATGCGAACCCCAAATGCGTCCAAGAGGGCCGGCGGTTGACATTCAAGATATGGAATAGCTATTTCGAGAACTCCAAGTTCGTCGTATGCATCACTGACAGCATTTGAATTGATGGCTAGCGCGAGGACCCGTCCGTTCCCGGAAACATCAACGAAAGTCCAAGTCCTGTGATTTGGAGCAATTGGCAACGGGCAATCATCACTTACACGCACAAAAATCTGTTCGCCCAGCACAGGGCCCATGTCTCGTACAGTGGGTGTGTGTTTTGGGTTGAGGACGGGAACACGGATCGGAAAGATCGGCAATTGGATAAGTTTTGCGCGATCCAGCTTGACTGGCTTTGAAGCATTCTGGAGACATTGGATAAAGAACCTCTGAATTTGCAAGGCTGTTTGGTAGTCTCGTGAAAGCTTGTCCACAGATACGAGATCAAGCACAAATGATAGGACCTTGTTAGGTGGCACTCCGCACACTGTAGAAAAGAAAACCGAGGGGGAGATAGAAGAATGGAGGAAAGGCACGCCAACTCTACCCAAAGCACTGACTGCGGATTCCCCGATGTCTGCCTGGAGTAAAATACGACCGGAAACCTTCCTAAGTCCTCCTTCCGTGGTAGGGAGTAAGTGAAACTGCTGGATATGAGGCATTAAGTCCTTCGCCTGCTTCCAGGTGTTCATCCACGTCCAGAAACCGATGAGCCACTCGACTTTAACCGCGGCCTCTGCACCCTCGACTCCATTGACTGTAGGGTCAAAGTGTCCAAATATGGCATGCAGGTACTTGGAAACATGATCAATGCCTAGACTAACAATATTGACCTGTGGACCTGCTTGGGGAGAGCATAACACTGTTTGCACTTCGTCTGACATATCTGTCAAGGAAACCATCCATTCCTCGCATGTACGATACAGGCATGCTTCTTGAGCTGAAGTGAGGACATGATTGACAGACCCAGTCTCGACCCATCGCAAAGTTGCCCGCTTGCCGTTGACAAGAGGGATCAATGGAAGTCCAACGATGTGGCCCAAAATTTTCGGGGGCATGAGAACAAGATAATTCAAGATAACATCTTTGTGGGCCGAGGAACTGGAACCGACTTCGGCCAACCGATCCTACCATGCGTAAAGGTTTAGGAACATCCGGACTCTGGACACGCGGAGCTGAACGTACCAACAGCGCGTTGTGGACATGCTCAGGATCCACGGGGTTGAACTCAGACTTCTCCAGTAAACGGTAAATGTGTGCTGGTGGTTGGACGAGAGTAATACCAACACCAGTCAATGCTGCCACTAATTCAGGACTATCACTTGGTGCTGCCACCAAAGCGTCATCCAGCGAAACATGTGATTGAATTGAAGATATTTTGGGGAAGACAGGAAGACCGGAGGAAAGGACCGCCTGCAGTAGCTTCCGGGAGGTTCCGCTCCAATATGATGAAGTACTCGCGTGGTCTTCATCCATCTTCTGCGGCCAAGCTGACCATATATCTGGGACCTTATCTTCTTGCACGAGAGTAGCAAGTAGTTTTGCCCACGTAGATGGAACGAATTCATCGAAAACGATGTGGTTCCACTCTACGAGCAATCTGAGACACAATTGAGCATAACATTGAGCATAAATTGTTAAGTTTGTTGCACTTACTGTTCACGAGAATGCGAGCTCATCCCAGTATCTTCTTTATTCCGAAGGTTTTGCCGATCTGGGGTGAGCGCAAAGACCCCATGGATATGTAAAGGGAACTCGGGGTAAATGGGGAGTGGAAGGAGAGTGAACAAGCGTCCCTTAAAGGACTGGCCGTCGAGGGGAATGGCAAGCGCAACATGAGAGAACAATTTATCGTCGACAAGCTTACCGCCAATATCATATTTGAGACGAGCCGATATGCTCTTTGACGTTTCGGCTGCATCTCGCACTGAATCGTATATACGCCAAGTTGCACCATCTGAGCAGTCAGTTTTGATGCGAATCCTAAACGTTTCGTCACGAGGTGCGACTCCACGGGATGCGGTACGTGCGTTGAGATCATTTTCATCGTCCACGATTTTGACCACAGTTCCGATGATATTCATCTTGCCATCAGGAGTGATTTCCCGCAGTTCGATGGATTTAACATGTTTCAAGAACAGGGTGGTCACACTCAACTCATTTTCAGCAAATTTGACAAAGTATTGACGAATATCATCTGAGACGGTGGGTGTGGGTTTTATTCTGCTTCTACGAGCTTGTTCGGGCGTGCGTAGTGGTAATCGTACGATGGTGCCCTTGAATGGGGATGTTAAATCAGGTGCGACCGCTCCGAACGCTGCTAGCTGGTGAGCGTAAAGGTGGCCTTCCGCCAGAATATCGATTGTTACTCCGCCTTGGAAAGGTGCGGACAGCTCATCGTGAGGATCAAATATTACGAGTTTTCGGCCGGAAAGTATATGTGGATTGTCGGTGGCCTGTGAGACCGACTCAGATGACAAAGATCTCAAAGAGGAGGACAACCGTACGTGGTAGCATGCTCTAAATCCTAGGCCATACTTTCCGGTCTTCCTGCGTTCGTGATAACGTTAATGATTATGTGTGAGAAATGCGAGATGAAAAACTGACATCTCGTCAGTGACTTTGTTTGACCCATGCAAGGTACGCAGCGCCTTCCAGTCGTCTTCCCGAAAGACTGTATCGTTGACTGCAAGTAACGATGGACCTTGCGTGTCTTTCAACACCGGATCAATGAGTGATCGCGCACCGTGGGTACGAGTGTCGAGTACAAAAATCTATGGATGCTTGTCCGTGAGCGTTTCTTTCGGGTCTTCATGATCTACGTTAGTACTGACCTGGGAGGTTGCCCCAGCGTCATCGGAATTCTGCAGAAGCTCACGGAGAATGGCATTCTCTGGATAACTGTCAATGATTCCTTTGATGAGCTTGGTCGTGTCGACGTTTTCTCTGCAACCCTCTGGCATCTTGGTCTCCGGAGGTCAAAGTGGTGTGATTTTCACACTGATGGTCGACGAGAGAGTCATGAGAGAGTCATGAGAAATGACTCTCTCATTCCTAGGAATTACTTATGCCCGTCTGCGTCACATTTTGGTGCCTATGTAATGGAGGGTTGTATTTCAAGCGGACGTCATAACTTATTATTTAATTATGTCTCGTGACTTCATCTCCGCTTGAACATCCCTCCCTAACTTATGTTATCATTGTTGTTATTCAGTTCATATTGGATTGGCTTGTAATCAATTCCAGTACATTAGGGCTAGTCTCGTCCCCAGACGTTCTATACAGCGAGACGGATGAAGCCGTGCGCAATGGTATGACATTAGAGGCAGGAGGGCGAGTTTGAGGACTTTTCAGATTTGTAGCTCACCGCAAAGCCAGGTTATCGCTTGTAAGGTTTTCTCAATCTGCGACAATTGTTCAAAAGCACAGCTAGATTCCAAAGCCGGGCCTCTACGCCCTGTCTCCAGTCATCAAACGAGGTTCCGAAAATATCACAATGAGCGAACAGGGTTACAAACCGTGTACGGAGCAAATATATACCTATCAAATATCAAATATCATAGTAATACAAATAAAAGATACAGAAAGAAACTCCACGAGTTATTCCTTTAGCTATTCGTGATCCTAGTATCGATACCGATTGTTGAGGCACCAGTATCTGCACCGAACGAGCCATGTTCAACATCAACGTGTTGTTGCTTGTCAGTTGTAAACGAGACGGTTCCAGGGTCTGCGAAATTGAGGGCAGTGACTTTTGCCGTGCTGGGACTGAAGGTGGAGACCCTTGTTTTGTTGGTGTCGATAGCATTCCCCATTCCAACACGAAGAATGATCAGCGCCGGCGCGATGCCCTGTTGCGCCCAATAGTCAGCAAGAAAATTCGTGAGAACAAGAGCAAAAAGTATACGAACATATAATTGTAGAGACGCGCATGTTGCAATGTTTTGGTTCGGGTTATTGAGAACGAAGAGTACGCAAGAAGCGATCTGAGCAACGACAACGAGTGCACCAGATTCAACGATCACAGCCATAGCTGCTTGAATCGACTTCGAGGGGAGTAAATCGGGCGAGCCTCGGGAGACATACCACCAGATCCGACCGGTGATCAAAGACGTCAACAAAATGTTTGTGCCCAAGGGGAGTCCAAGGGCCACTTCCGCAAAGCGGTAGACTGCCGGCGGAGCAAAAGGCGCATTCGGGTCGATGCTGATAAGAAGTCCCACAGCGGACAAGCCACATGCTAGGGAACATGATCAACTAGACGGAAAAAAAATCGTGATGTTGAACACACATAACGAGGTCAATGACATAAGCAGAGGGAGCACGACGATATAATAGCGCTTCTGCCATACAAGCCAACAGCGATACGTCTAGAAGTAGGTGTGAATGTCGGCGATACTGAAGGAGCTAGAGTGTGTATCTTACCAGAACCATTTGGCTCAAGGAATCAGTGATGAAAATTATGAGATCAGCACCTATGAGGAGGTTATCTTCGGTGCCAATCGAATATTTCTGGACCATCTGTGAAGAGGAATTAACAACAACAGGAGTTTGAAGGAGGGACAATCCCACCAAACCGCGGTAAACATTGGTGAAAATGAGTGAAAAGTGTGTGGTACAAAAGACAAAGAGCACGATCATCGCTGTGAAGAGAAAAATGCTCATGGGCCTCCGCTTTCGATTCATGACAAGGACCGAAAAGGCGAGGGTGAATATGACAATATGACACCCTGTGAGGCGCAACGTCAGGACTAGTAGAACAATATTGCAACAGTGAGGGAGTGCTCACCCCAGAGAACACCCTCCAATGCAAAGGCTACGAAGTACCCTCGGTCGAGTTTGACGGTGTCGTCGCTCATGGTGTGACTTTGAGGGGCAACCCATCCCCATCCCCATCACCTTCAGATTTATAGCCGTATGAAAGTCCCCGAAAGGATTTGGAAGATCGTGTACATATCCTAGCGAATGGGGATAAGATTGATGAAACCGCGGCCCTGAGCTAGTGACTGTGGAATCTCGGGCAGCTCCATCTGCAAAATGCGATAGAAAACCCTACCCCGACACAAACTATTCATCGAGATTAACCATTGCCATACTCCTATATCAGCAAAAGTGAATTTTTACGATGGATCCTGCCATTGGAGAGGAATTGCTTTGTCCTGGTACGAAGGCCTTCCTGACTCTGAAACATTTGGAATCCCTGAATGCCTCCTTAGATGTATGATAAGGTATTCTGGCAACTGTCATGGAGTCAATTGACACATACTGATCATGACCCATACATCGGACACATTTGAACCCCGCCCGGCAAAGCGTAACAGACTTTCACCACAGACTGCATTTCATACCCAAGAGACACCAATTTCATGTAGTAGACTCGGATGTCGTGTGTCAAGTTTGGTGTCGATTGAGCTGAAATTGAGCAAGAAATTCAAAAGTTGTCGAAAGATAGGTCATTCCGATGTGTGGGGAACTGTGGATCTGTGTATACGTCCTGATTCTGTGCACTGATCGAAATTTAAAGTTGCAGTCAACAAGCTTCAAGTTGGAACAGGAACAGTCCCCAAAAATAAATGCACGTGAGCCTGGCACTCCCACAGATTAGAGGGTACAGCCCGGTTGCAGTTGTTGCATCCCCATCTGATAGGCAGTTTCACAGTCTTTGACCTTCGTTACAGACCTAAACACCTGTCTGCCTTGGCTCCGTGATATGGATTCTGGAAAGTTGTGTTCTGATGTCGCGAGAGGAAAGTTGATGAAAATTCAACTGATCCTGTGTCCCCAATACATGTTATGGCCATGAATAGCCTCCGGGCTACGGCCTCCACATAACCGCTTCCGCACCTCGTTGCATTGTGCAAGCAGTCGCTGGCCAATCTAAACAGTTGACGATTGATGTCGGAGGCAATTTCGGTTGCGCTCCGAGCTGCCCTCACGTTCGCACCCTCTCGCCTAACTGTATTTTACTCACCACTGTAGACAGTTCTGGTTAATGATAACTTCAGATGAGCGAGTTCATGGTGACAGTGGTATTACGTGACTTTCCCTGATAACAGTTACAACGGTGTGGATGTGAACAGCTAATTGAGGTGCTTTTACTTGATCTCACCTTCCGGGATGTTGTGCTGGTGTGTTCCGTTCCCATTTGTGATTGATGTCCTGCTATTCCCAGCACATTGATATTGGAAACTTGATACAAAGACTTGTCATAAATATTTCCGTGAAGTTCATGACGCAAAAATGTTATTAACCATCAGTTTTGGCTACGGTGTTTGCTGGTAATATATATAAATCCTGTCTGGCGAAGTGGACACATTAATTTGAGATACGTTGATGTTCAGAAGTGGGACGATAAAGAGTGCTGGAGGTAGCGGATGCGAGCACAACGCGTTATTCCGAAGTGAATATTCGCAGTAGGAAACGGTGGTTCAACCGGTAACTCGACGGCCAAATAATCATACATCCTCCCTGTCTTCGTTCCAGCCGGCTACAAGTTTAAGGCCTATTTCGGCTGTGTGTGTAGGAATGCGGCACAATGAGAATGAGCGGGGGTAAAGAAACGCAAAGGTATTAGGTGTCGAAACCAGTCGAAACATCTGTACGCATATCATTGTAGCAGAATCCAGGGGGAGGGGAGTGAAAAATCGATGTCCAAATGGTCCCAACGAGGAAGCTATTACAGACCTGCCTAGCCTGAAATCGTCAACAGTGTTGAGAGGTAATAAGCCAAGGATCGATAGAGGGCGATGTAAGTCCTGGGATGTTAGGTAGTTCATGCTCCGTGCGAGGTACAGAAAATGATGATGCGGATGCCGGGCAAGTGGGGGTAAGAAAAAGAAACATCGACAAATAAAGGAGATACGAGAGAGTGGATATCGGTAAGGTATGGGCACTAAGAAATAGCACCTGTGCTCCTATACGAAAGATGAAGGAAATATAATGTAGACAACGTGGTCCGTTGTGAGGGGCGAATAGAGACTAAGATGATGGAACCAGCCAGGAATATACGGCGTCGCAATCAACCAAGAAACACGATGTTGATCGACATCAAAGACCTTGGATCTGCGAAATAAGAAATTGCTTCTCGTCCTATCGAAGCATGTTCAACGTCTTTCAAAATTTCGGGAGAGAACAACTTACACTAAACTGTTCATCTAGAAGGCAAAAAGGCATGTTGTAAGTATTGGGGCGAACAAAGAAGAGTGGGTCACGCACCTTCCTTGTCGTTATGGAAGTTCTTGAGGAAAACCAGGAGTTTGTCTTTATTTCGACGGAGGATTGTCTCGATCTGAGGTGGCTTCTTTGGGTTGGCAACAAATACCTACGGAATGAACATTCGCCATTCCAGGCGTCTTCCTCACAAAGTAATCGCTAACTCACCTTAAAAACATGGAATGCTTCAAATTGAATATTCTTGCTCTTGTCTCGCAAGAGATTCATCATCATCTTAAGATTCGCCTCATTGGCAATATAACGAGTCATGACATTGAAGTTTGCACGATCAAGTAGGATCTCCCCGAGAAGCTTGAGAGATTGGCGTTTTGTAACATAGTTGTTGGATAATATAAGCGTTGTGAAGGAGGAAAAGAACTTGAAGTCACACTGTCAGACAACCAAGAAACAGCAAGACAATAGGAAGGGGGTGACGCACTCGATCATAATTCTTGTCCAGATATTCTGCTACCATGGGTTTGTGTCGCGTCAGCGTTTCCTTTAAATTGGCAAATGCATCACAGGAGATGCCGAACGTAGTCGTTTCGATGTAGTGTGGGAATGTGTAGAATCTGCCAATGACACCAACATTGGGGTTTCAGAATAGACACTGGTGGAGAAGGCTCACTGATCTGAATATAACAAGATCTTGCACAGCGACTCGTGCTTCAGCATTTCCTTCAAAATCATCCCCGTATTCAGGGCAACATCTTCATTCTCGTATCCCGCAAGAGTAGCAAAAATAATCTCGTGCTTCGCGGAAAGATACTCGACGGTTGGCAATCGCGAACCGATCTGGCGACGTAAAAGATTGTTGAATATTTGGACAACGTCCTTGCGAGACTCGAAGTCAAAGCGTGCGACATTCAGGACAAGGTAATGAAGAAGATCAGTGTTATATGTCTCTTGTGCAAGCTGGGCAACTAGTTCTGGTAGAGGATCTTTGTCGAATATCAGGAATCTGGTAATAGTTTCAAGGTCGACATCACTTGCCTCCATCGCCGCATAAGATAGCTTTAATCTGCTGTAGATTCTTTGATATGTCTTCGTTTGCCTAAGCAATGCGTTAGTGTGTAACGTAATCAACGGGGTAGAACTTGGCACCTTTCGCCTAGTGTCTCCCCCTGGAGTACCTGATTCCAGTCTCGGTATGGCGTCACGGAGTCCTCGAACGAGGTCAGGAGGAGTTCGTTGCTTGGTCTTGAAGAAGTTCATGGTTGAATGCAGACAGGAAGGTAGTGAGAGAGAGGGGGAGAAATGTGACTGGTTGCCGAACGGTTGAAATCAACAGGGTTGAAGCTGTAATCGGATATAAACGTGATCGAGTTGTCTCAGCTGCATCATGATGTCTGTCCTCCGGTGCCGTCGCATTAATACGGCTACTGTCCTAGTAGCCAACCTCTGGAAATTTTATGATTATATTTGTCTAGTACGTGCAGCATTGGGCAATGGTGGTTTACACTGATCAAGAAGACTCACTAGCCGTAGTCTTGCAAGTTTACTTTTCACAAACAAACATCCATGACTATCCAGAGCGAATGCATTCACATAATAACTAGTGGAAATTCCAGGGCTGGCCAGATCCTCTCGTCTTCCTCGACGTCACGCGCAGTCCACCTCATTCTGACAGACAGAAGATATCTATTGGAGTCCGCAATCAAGGCTCTGCGCAGCGTATCGAAGAATGACTGCAGTAGTCACGATGGAACCTTGTTGCATATTATATAGGTGGACGACACCCAACTCAACTTTGTCGTTGAACTTGCACACAAAGAATATGTGTGGCGAAGAAGAGGAATTCGAGGAGGACAATTCCTTCTACTCTGTGGATGCGATAATCCTCGTGAGTTCACTCAACTAACTTTCAATTGGTGTCCTTCGGGCCCAGCTTATTGATTCATCGCGGTACGAATCACTTCATCAATATCATTCGTAAAAGTGGTTGTAAGGTCGGTCCGGGTATGCTCGCAGACGATAGGAGAACTCTTCGGTTCGTCTGGTAATTCAATCCCGGTGCAAGGGAACGGGAAATCAGGAAGGTTGGTCTGCATTGCGACGTCGGAATCTTTATTATGCCATGTTCGTTCTTGTTGTAAAGCTCGCCATACTAGTAGCAGTGAGTTCTGTCAGAACGACACCGGACTACCGCAAATAGTCCAATCGAACGTTCCCAATATAAACAAGTGAGCGAAATATTCTGTAGGGAAATAGAGGTTGGATACCGATGCAAGCCAAGTTCTAACACTCTATATAGACATTCCCTTGAAGGACTACGGATTACTTAGAAACATCTGCAAGACACATTGGAAGAGATCGGGTCGATATCACAGTGTCAAGCTCTCAAGGTTCAGACAATCAGTACCAGGATTGCATTCTGCACAAAGTACACTAGTTCCCGGAATCCCTCATTCAGCGGCAAGCTCAAGCTTGATCCTGGCGATAGCCTGAGCTGGGTTGAGGCCTTTCGGGCAGGTGCGAGAGCCTGTGTGGATAATCCCGAGTCAAAAAGATGGCGCAAAAGCATGAACGCAGAGTATTCACAGTTGAAAATGGTATGACAGCGGTACAAGCTAAATTCGTTCTGAAGCTTCTCCTTCCTTTCAGCAGTGTGGGAGTCCTTGTAGCTCAGGTTCAGTAGGTGCGGAGGAGAAACTGCCAAAAGAGATGCTCACTCTCGAATCTGCCATCCACCTGTATGCTTGCATGAGTGTAGCGGGCCCCAGATACTCGTCCTGATTCCACCAATAGGAGGGACACGAAGTCGAGCAACAGGCACAAAGAATACATTCGTATAGTCCATCGAGTCGTTTGCGGTCCTCTTGTGATTGGAGGTATTCACCCTTTTCTGGCGGGTTGTCGTTCTGTAAATAGGGCTGAATGGACTTGTACTGCTTGTAGAAGAGAGTGAGGTCTGGGACGAGGTCTTTCACGATGTACACTGGGAGATGAGTACTGCTGAGATATATATATAGGAGCTAGAAGACAAGATTGAGCATACTGTGTGGGAGAGGATAAATCTTGGTGTCTTTGCTCTGGTTGCGGTCGATACGGCATAGGCATGCGAGGGTATTCTGGCCATCAATATTCATGGCACAGGAGCCACAAATGCCCTCTCTGCAGGAACGACGAAATGTCAGCGTGGGATCGACCTCGTTCTTGATTTTGATGAGTGCATCAAGGATCTGAAGGGTGACGACACGAGACGCATTAGACGGGGCTGTATAGCGCAAAAAATGCGCACCATAGGGCCTGTTTGATTCAAATCAATGATATAGGACTGCAAAGTAGGTTTCTTTGCTGGTTCATCGGGGTTCTACATTGGGGCAATGATGTTAGCTCGTCGCAGAGAGAGCAATGCCAGGACGCGAGGTAAAATCGTTATCAAAACGAGAATTCATTGTTGTGCCAGCATAGTTTATACAAACGATCCAAAGTGCAAACACCGAGAAGAACAGATTATCAGAGTAGAAAAACGCACCCAGCGATAGATCTTGAGCTCCTTTTGGTGAACCGGTTTCTCCGTGGGCACCGCCTGGCACCTTGTTACCGATGACGCGAATGTGCGTATGGAAGCCGAGCCGAGCAGCGTCCGCACGCTGGCCAACGTCGATTTGGCCGCAAGAGATTGCATGAAACTGGGATTCGGAAAGCAGTTATCCTCTCGTGACGCGTTACATGTGACACCGTGTAGACCGTGGAAAAGTTTCCAACAGGTGCGCGCCGACCGTGAACGAGGACCGTACAGCGCAACTGTCGGCTGTGGTACGCAAGTGGGGCAGCACGAGCACGCCGCCTCAAAGTGCGTTCCCAATTTTTTCATGTTTTCATGTTTTCATGTTTGAACTCCACGGCGTCTGTCTACCCTTCTTGTCATCACCAATAATTCCGACTAGCTCATCCACTGTGTCCCCCTTTTCCATTTCGCTATGTTGCCACCTCAAATGCATCTCTAACGCTCCTGAATAAACTGCCGTACCCCGCACGTGTCGAATGGCGCCCGTCTCGTCACTCATGCATTCTTCTCATTTGCTATAACTGCTTGCATTCCGTTTTATTTCCTTCGTGATGGGATTTCTGATCGAGGGTCAATATCATATCGGCGATTTAGAGGCTTGTCAGGCAGCCACGAAGCGTTTTCATTCATCCACGGAGATTTGGACTTCATTGTCTTGCCTGTCGGTGTCACTCTCATCGACTTTGATATGTTGGCACACTATCCACTGGTGACTCAGTGGTGAGTGATCTAGTATTGAAGGATAACGATGAGATACTTATAGCCCTGGTTACGAACGACTTGGCAGAATAGTTCGATTTGGTAGAAAATTTTTCGGGATTTAGAAATGATGGCAGTGGAGCAAAATCGTCGACCATGACTGGTAACTGTGCTGGAATCGAGGGTGTCATCTTTATCCTAAGGCAGATCGGGAGTTGAGTTGGTAGAAGACTGGGTCAGAATCTGGTATTCAGCAGTCATCTGTGTATAAAGTAGTTAGTGAGAACGGTCAGAGGGATGACCATCCCATCAGCTCAAATCAGGATAATGGCTGGCCCGGGGTCGAAGGTCGTTGATGCTTGATGCATTTGGTGGACGATCTTGTTCCCAATCTGACAGTGCCGATATACGAACACGGCGATATACGAAGGGGAAGGACTCATAAAGCGCTAAGTGCTTTGATCTGCGGCAGACGAGTCTAAGATACTCACCATATCAAGTACACCGCTCGTCTACTCCTCTAGAACTAAAGTCTACCACAAAAAAACCCCTGTGAAACCATGACATTCACCCTTCATCGGGCCTCATGCCTATCACCTTCTCCAAGCCCGTCAGTTTCCTTCTGACACTTCTCGCAAGCACATTGAAAATACCAGTTTTCTTGCAAACACCGCTTCCTTTCCGAAACATCATCTCTGACAGGCACATAATTGATGCACAGCTCCTCTCCCTTTTTCACATCTTTCGTAGTATAAAACATCATCGCACGATTCACTCGTCCCTTGCGCACATTAGGGGTACAACCTGCATCGACAAGTAAATAAGCATTGCACGAAGGGAGGGGGGGGGGGGAGGCAAAATAAATAAAATCACGGACTATGATTGAAAAACGATCCAGAGATATATATTCCCCACCCAAACATCTCGCCTTCGTCTGTTGTCGGCGATAGCTGCCACACCCCAAAGGCATTCCCGGAATCGCGTGAAAGCGTGGCGCGGACGGTCTCGGACGAGATGACATATACTTGGAGCGCAGATGGTAGAAGGCAACGCAAAAACTTGTATACACGCAGATGGGTGTCAAGGATGTATGGCCGTGCACGCACGTGTAGTAACTCGTTGTCCTGCAATTCCAGATAATCTGACCAACGGTGCGGTGCTCTGGTAGGGGAGCTGTCTTCGATGTAACGTTTCACGATGGCGGAAGCTACAAACCGGACGATTTCCAACTCGACATCGTTGAGGTGAACGTCTGATTTCCCAATCGGATTCCAGAGCTCTGCGGTTTCCCAGATGCTATTGAGGGTTTCCAGAGCAACGTCACGATAATCAGCGACCGCAAGCGTCTCCACCGTGACCTTCAGGTTGGGCTTGTTCTTCTTCATTTTTGTGACCGCTTTTTCGATAGCCAAATTTACCGAGCTGATGATGCCACCGACATTCTCCTCTCTCTCCCATATCGCTCGGCATGTTTCACCGCAGAACCGCACGCCATTGCCAGTCTCCGACCGTACATTCCATGTATTTCGGCATACATCGAAGGAGTAGGCAAAACACTCGGCGCAGACCTCTTTGCGAAAATCATGTTGGATAACTGATGCATACGGTGCGTGACAGGTATGTAAGAGAGTGTCCTTGGGAATGGCCCGTGTTGCGATGATGCATCGGCCACCATGAGAAGTTTGGTGAAGATGATATAGCATGTAGTGTATCGGGAAGTAAGCAACAATGTACTACGTTCGACGACCACATTGCAGAGCGATTTGTTTTCTCTGGGACTACAATACGAGAATCCCTGCGTCCTTGTGGTGCCCCCTAGTTACCCTCCCAACACTCGGCGCCCCAGAAGGGAGACTGGCTGTCGTCACAACCATTACCATTTTCGGTGACCATCTCACTAAAATCGTTGCAATTTCGGTCAGAATACAAGTTGCATCTCATAGCCCCGGATGTCGTCGCCCCGAAGGATACGCTCATGGCCGGCCCGTCTCCCTGTACTGTCGCACATTTCGCATCCCCCCAATTCGGATATATCTCGGAACTCCCCAATTGTTCATTAAAGGTGTCGCCATCGAGACAGCCTGGCTCTCGAAAGAACGCGGCGTATTTGGAGCGGACGACGGTACTCCAGGCAATGATGGCGCAGAACAGCAAGAGCTTCATCTTTGGTGGTCTGGGGTAAGCAACTCAGCGTTTTTGCCTGCGATGTAGGAACGATAGAATACTTACAAGCGATGGTAGAACAGAAGGCGGCTTTCGAACATGGTCTCTCTCTGGAGATTTTATCCTGTCTGCGTAAATCCAGGGCTGGACTGTAGGGCGATTCCCGCAACACCGTGAAATTCTGAATTACATATATTCAATCTCGCAATGCACAAACAAATCTCGTGGTACGTAGGTGAAATGCCAGTATCAAACGTGCCCTCAACAGCCCTTATAAATCTCATAATGCATGAATGCTGTTCTCGGAGAACGGAGGTTGTGAGATGCAGAAATTTTAAAATTTCTTGGATTAGAAATCCGCCTAGATGTGCCCGGAATTTCGTTATTGGAACTTGAAAAAAAGACTTGTTGCCTCGTACAAAATCATACTGGCGGCGAACCTATAGGGTGTTTTGATCAACCTGAGTCGGAGCGGAAGACTTCGTTGAGCGCGCGCATTCAACGCCCGAGTGACAAGTAGTAGTTCCCGTCGCAACAAGGCCGACTCGTCGTCGTGCCAAATATACCACATGCAGTGGAAAGCATCCTAAGAGTAAGGGCTCGTGAAGTGTGATATTGGTAAGACCGAACCCAGAGAACGTGCGTCGGTCTGCACGACCGAGGAGCTCAGCTCACCAACGGAACCAGGGATAGACGAAGCAGCGACGCACACTTATTGTGACCCTACTAGGGTACAGGATCCGGATGCCCACTGTCCCGCTACCCCCTAACTATAATACCGTACGATGGGCATAGGTTGTTGCCATATCCATCGTCCTCCGATTGGTTGTTCACTTTTTGCACCAACCCACATTCAGGTGAAAGCGACAGAGTCACATTACCCCACACGTTGGTGCAGGCGACAAATACACAATCGTGCACACGCAAACGTTGCACAGCAACCCTACCATCCGGCTGGAGAGAGTGGGCGAAATAACGGCTACCCACCGTGGATCTCAATGCTGGCCACCCGTCAGCTTTGGATTCCAGGATTGTCACCTGTCGGGTTTCCCTTTCCATTGTCCACCATTCACGGCCCCTTTGCACTCCCTTGTTGGTGTTGCGCCAAGGTCTATGATTCGCCTGCAACTGCGCTGCCATGTCACGGCCTTGATATATGAGATCCGTCGTGAGTGTTCCTAAGACTTACTTTCAATAGGTTGGGTAGCCAGCGGGAGCAGGGCTCATGGGCGTGCCCTGGCAGTGGTGGTCATCAAATACTGGAGGCTTTATTTGGAACTGTCGTGGGCGCGACGACAGAATACAGATTTGGAATGGACGATTGGGCTTTGTGGAAACGATAGACATGAGAACTCAGTGAATATTCCTAACAGTTGGGAGCATTGTCAGCCAGGTGTTTCATACAAGTTGGCCGGCAGTTTAGCAATTCTCAAAGTTCAAATTTTATTACATAAATAACCCGCCGACAAGTAACTTGACCATAGCAGGATAAAGCACAAAGTAATAAATGCATCCAAAGGAAGTTCGAGATCGATAAACTACTACTACTAGTTACATAGTTGTCCAGAGAGAAATTTATGTAAACGCATCGCAAAAAAAGAGTCCTCATTTTCTTTCAAACGAACAATATCGCACTCCCCATCAAAACGCCTAAAACAACGGTAAGCCCAGCCACCTCTCGCCCTACAACTGCGCCTGATCCCGATCCCGATCCCGACCCCGACCCCGTTCCAGTCGGTTTCGCCGGTGCAGTCGAGGTAGTTCCACTGCCGGGGACCGTCTCATTGAGGGCGGTGAGGTTAACAGGCGCCGGGGCATTGCCGGAATTAAGACTTGTGTTGAGACCAGGCCCGATGAACACAGGGCCTCCGCCAGCACCGACGGCAGTGATGTTGGGCGCAAGGTAAGGAACGTATTGGTTGGGGTTGAGCGCCCCTGGGAATATGCCGGTGAGGTTGGTAAGGGGGATATTATCACCAGTGACGTCGACGTTTGTGTAGCCTGTGACTTGGGCAACAAGGGAGAAGACGTTGGAGAGGGTCCTGAAGGACACACGTGAGTGGTGACAGGTACGTGTGTGTACGACAAGTGACTCACTTGTTGGTGTCTCCGCGTCCGAGGGAGCCGAGACCCCAATTAGCCTGGATGGTGCTCAAGGTAGAGTAGTGCGTGTAGTATGTGGAGTCAGTGGTCCCACGCATTTGGGTGGGGACGGCACCACCAATGAGGATAGATACAACGCGGTTATTGATCGTATACGTCTCGTTCTCGTCGAACGTTATGAGGATGAGGGTCCTGTTGTCATTGAAGCGTGGGTCGGTGAGGAGCGGGATGAGCCAGAACTGGAGCCACTGCGAGACGAAGTTGATGTCGGTATCATGGGCGTCATTGACAAGGTTGGGTGTTACGAACACCCATTGTGGAATGGCAGACGCATTGACATCGGCTGCAAAGTCGTTGAAGTTGCGATTGAGCGCGGCGCGGGCTGAAACAGTTGCAACGGAGTCGAAGATGATGAGCGGGTTATGCTTGCGGACATAGAATGTGTAGGGAGGGGCAGAGGTGTTTAGGTAGTTCTTGGAGGTATAGCTTCGGTGATGATGACGTATCAACTGGTTAGGTACAGGTGAATGGAGAGGAGCATGTACATACTTGAAGCCTGTGAAGCCATCCGAGGGCATATTCTCCTGGTAGGAAGCCCAGGAGATATTTTTTGCTTCCAAAAGGTCAACAATGGTGGAGATGCTGTAAGGAGGAGACATGAATATTAAACTCAGGAGGTTGAGAAGGTGAGGTTGAGAGCAGACTTTTTTGGGATGGCATAGAAGGCGTCGTCGGCCATGCCCCAGAAGTCCCCTCCAACTGAAGCAATGTAGTTTGGTTCGGAAGGATGAGTCACGCCATAGTACCGATCGAGTATGATGCCTTGGCTGGCCAAGGTTGTGAATGTGGTCTGTGAGATATTAGTTGAACCAGTGTGATCACAGATCGTTAGCGAGACGGGTTTTGCTCACACTATTGCTCGCGGTAGCAAAGTCGGTGTTTTCGAGCCATATCTGGAGGACAGATAAGCGGGGAGGGGAGTGGTAGAGTAAGAATCGTACTTGGATGAAACGATCAAATTGCTTCCCGGCCACAACTGTAGGCTTTGAGAGAGAGCCATTGTTCGCTCCTACATAGTTGGAAGACGCGACGGTCGGGCCAAGCGAGGGGGGCACAAAAGCCGGGACCTGAAGAAGCGTCTAGTGTGGCTGCGGGGTGGGGAATACGGAAACATACTTGAGCTGCGTAAGCTACGGGGAAGAGCAAGAGAGCCGCAATGGTCCACATTTCGGAGACAAGGCTGGGGCACCAGCACCACTTCTGTATTTATGGGAAAGCATTGATGGAACCCACATGAACAGGATCAACGTGGGTGCTGGTGCCTCAGTCGGCGAACGTGCACCCGTCGGAGGTGGCCCCATTCGCTCCTCCGTCCTCGCTTCCTGGCACTGTTCTCCTCGTCCTGGTCTTGGCTCTTGGTGTCGCTCCCGGTCTCCATCATGGCATTGTCGTGCCAGACCGTCATGCCCAGTCGTGAAACGAAAAGACGGTATTCCCATAGGCTCGAAGTTCTTGCTAATTTTGGTTATTCAATGGACGTTAACGTTCAGTCCAGTAGTATCAATCTGCCATCATCCCTGCAGGTCCTGATATTGTCGCCGACAAACCGCTTCGCCCACCTCGAGCAGAGCAGCCAAGACCAAGTGCAGAATTGTAGTTGCTACAATTTAAGCTGCGGCACCCGTGAATAGTACGGTGACTGGTAGCACTTGGGTAGCACAGCCTTTCAAGTTCATCCACGGTGGAGACTCATGATCATAGCAGACCCTTTCTGTATGTATGTATCCTTTGATCTAGCCAGTTTTGTGTATAATGGATGGTCGACCTCTGGACCTGATGGTTGACTCTGCCTAGACTTATTTCTCTTTTATTCCCAATAACTGGAAACAACTGGATACAGGATCCTATCCATCATTCTGCACATCTTACGTGTCGGCCACCTTTACGCCACCTTCACCTCTTATCTTAGGGTCATGTATTATCTCTAGCTTCACTTATCCTCGGGTACCCATACTTTTTGAATCCTATTCAACCCTACTTCTCCTGCTACACTCGGGCTTCGTTGATTAGGAATGATACACCAAGAGGGTGAGCAACCGGACTACATTCATTACCACCCAATCCAAGTCTCTCAAGATTCTTTCGCTGTTGTTGACCTTAGACAAGACATGCTGGTCAGTTATGTAGGTTTAATATTATGTCCGAGTACCAAAATAATTAGGCATCGATCGACCTCGCCCCACCTCCCGACCTCCAGCTTGCGCACAAAGCAAGTCGAGATTACTTTGTAAAGGCGCGTATGATTTTGGCAGATATGTGAAGGAAGAAAATAGAAGCGATGAAAGAGAGCGACAGAACAAGGACAATGAATGGGTCGCTGCAAAATAAGAAGAGAGGTCAACAGGCTGTAGCATGGTTTCTTAAGAATGGAACGTGTTACTGACACTCGTAGCCCTGGTGAATCATCGGTGTACAGCTTCAGCATAGTATTTGATGACCCGCCAGCCCCTGCTGCACGGGTAGAGTTGGGCTTGGAGACCTGCGAGCCCACAGCACGTCGTCTGCGACAACAAAAGTGAACATAGTAGTACGATAAACTGTGCATTAAGCGGTAAACCCTACCGAATTTGAGCACCTGGCGGTTTAGTTACGGCTGACGTACGTGCACTGGCGCTGCGGGGAGAATCTGAGTCGGACTGTATTTGGAAACTCAGTATCATAACCGGGACCATGTAGGATAATTGACGAACCATGGCCTTGAATATTGAAGACGGTCAAAGGATTGTTTTTTTTTTTTGGCCAGTGGGTTGTGCTGGCGAGTGTTGACCGTGGGATTGAAGCGTGACAATGTGATGCCCTGTGACGCCACACTCTGCCTCCGAACTTGAAGCTTGAAGCAATTCGGTGTCACTTAAGCAGCCGAAGATGTCGTTGGTGGGTCTCCTGAAACTCGAAGGTGTTTAGCGTTTCAGATGACCGTCGTAGATTCACGCCCTTGTTGCTCGAGGTTCGATCATTCTTGCCGAGCACCAGGCTGGTAAACGTGACTTTTCACAAGGTGAGGAGGCCTCAGACAGGCTATTGCTGCACTCTACCAGGTTTGAATTTATTATATATTTTTACCTAGCCACACAAACAATCCTATCCAAAATCCCCCCCAACAACAGTAAGCTCACCTACGTCTGGGAACAATATCTCTTCCACTACGTCTCCGATGGCGGCTTCACCTACCTGGTTATGGCAGAGGATGCTGCTGGACGGTGTGTCTCTGCAGAAAAAGCTCCTTGTATTCCTGACGTTAAATCTCGTGTAGGAGGATGCCATTCTCATTCCTTGCGGACCTGAAACACAAGGTCAATTCGAAATTTCATTTGTACAAGCCTGGTGGTATACTGACCGTTTCCCGACAACAAGTTTTCTGAACTTCCTTCCTCCTCGTCAACAGCGTCCCTTTCCTCCTTTGCCTCCCTCCCTGCACATGGCCTCCAAGGTTCCTTCTCGCCTGCCATCGCCGAACTCATGCATACGTACAATACGAGCCCCCCCACCGACGAGCTTGCACGTGCCCAGACGGAGCTCAACCAGGTTAAAGACATCATGGTGCAAAATGTCGAGCAAATCTTGAGCCGAGGTGAACGTATCGAGCTGCTGGTCGACAAAACAGATACCATGGCAAACCAGGCCACCGCGTTCAGGCGTGGTGCAAGGAGCGTGCGACGGCAGATGTGGTGGCGGAACAGCAAGATTGTCGCCTTATCAGTTTTCGTTAGCTTGGTGAGTGGTTTTTTTGTTTTTGTTTTTTGTTTTGGTTCTTCTTTGGTCATATGATCGTTTTTCATGTTACTTTCGTGATTATATTTATTTGATCGGCTGACCATGTTCCTTCGATTCTGCCAGGTCATTCTGTGGATTATCGTGGCCCAATTTTGTGGCGCGGGCCTTAATCAATGCGGAGCTGCCAAACCTCAGTCCTGACGATGTCTTCCTACCGCCGAGTTCATCTCAATTCCTTGTATTTGCTTCGGATCTTACTTAACCTATTGTATCGTACTCTGGCATTCTATTGCTCCACACTACTCTCGTGAGAGCACAAATTTTTTTTTCATATGCGTCTGGGACAAAGTAATCTCATCTGTAAGTACTTCGATCAGCGCTCAGCATCACGGGGACGTTTTGGAACTTATCCAGACCGTGTCCAAAAAACTTCCAGCTGACCACACAGCGTTAGACGGGGGTAATCCCAATATAATGTCCGTTGCGCTGCTGCCTGGACGTTACCGCGTGTTCATGGGGTGCCCGGGTTACAAACACTCGGGAGTTGGGTTGGGTCGTTGGGGAATGGCCCAAATCCTGTCTGTTACCGGTTTACAACGTTTTACCTATGACAACTTGAGCAACAACGTCAGTGTGATCCGCATGCCAGTGTGTGTCAACAAAACACCACCATCACCTTCCTGGACAGCATATCGAAGGCAACTAACTGTCCCGCGGTGGGCTCGGCTTATCACTACTGTATGATATAGGTTATATTGCCGCAGAAACAAACGGAATCTTGTCACTTTTGGGTTAAACTCTGGCCTGAGTCGAGATAAAGGAGTTGTTTACTCTATCGATATCTCCACGTATGGAAAGCGAAAGTGATCAGCCCTAAATTGGTCTCTGTTTGGCTCTACCGCTGTTGCCGACAGCCAAGACCCCGTGTACCACAGCTTTCATTCATTTCGGAAATCATGATCTTTGGCATCTGAAGTGTACGCAATGTAATAGCCGATATTAATGAGTTATCCAGTCTTTGGTGAACGAGAAGCAAGCCACGACGTTACTGACATGTCCCTTTTTTTTTTTGAAAATACTCGTCGTTGCCATAGTCTGCAGTCTGAGTAGGGTAGCGGGTCGGGTACGGGTCAGAAAAAGTGAAACCACACGGTGACCCGACCCGTTGTGATAGCGGTATGGTCACAAAACCGCAAGCGGTCCTCGACCCACGGTTTTGGGACCTATGGGACGAGGTTCGCCATCCCATACCTCGCGAGAGTGGCCAGCCACGTCAATTGACGTGGGCCTGCCCCGCGCGAGGTACCCTGGGGACCGAGGGTGCGGTTGGCCCCTGGCGGTGTCGGCACTGGTACTGGTGCCGTTGTCCCTGTCGTCCGGGTCGCTGTCGTTGCAGGGCCGGCTTCCGTGTAGTCTTATCGTTGCCCTCGCCCTCTACCTCAAGGGCACAAGGCGCATGACATTCGACGTGCGCCCTGGCACAAGAGGGAAGTGGAAGTGGTATGAGTAGGCGGCGGACGGCGATATAATGGGAATACCTGGGCCAGAGAGTAGACGCACCACACCTCCGACCCTGTTTTCAGTCCTCGTCCATCCCGTCAGCGTTGTCGTCACGGTCGTCATCGTTGCCATCGTCCTCGCCGTCTCCGTGGTTCTCGTTGTCCACGTTGTTGTTGTTGGCGGCACTGACAGTTGTGCATACGCGGCGCAAAGCTATTTCTTCTCTGCAAAATCATTCAGCCCCTCCAGCGTTTCTGTGGCAAGCAGTCCTGTGGGTTTGGACATTGTCGTCCTAGGTATTTCGCATCATGGAGTAGCCACAACCCACCTATTCGTTGTCTTCAGCCAACGCATCCCATCCTTGAACGCCCAAACTGAGCACATAGCCGGTTGCCCAGCGGAGAAAGTGTAAATGCAGGCGAGAGTGAGAGGTTAGACATGGCTAAGTAACATTAATAGCGTATAGAGACTTACTAGCAGTTCGAGACTCGGAACGGCGTAACTACACGTGCTTCTGCCAGTGTAACTCGGAAGCTCGCGACCTTGTCCTCAGGATGGCACTTCAACGGAATCAACACAAGCCCCGTCGTTTGTTCCTTCATCAATCCCCATTATCCATCTGACATTTCCTTTTCCACAGCACCTGACCATGACATACGACAACCATTGACTGCTTACTTCGAGCTCGGATTGTCTGATGTTGCCATTGTGACTCATCTTAAAGACCACTATAACACCAACGAATATGGTCTGAGGTGTGCATGATGACATCTATGAAACTTTTTGTGCATTTGGTGACTCTTGCACAGTGTGATAACCCTTCGGCGCCTCCGCAAAGCCTGGGGACTGAAGTCGACACGTCAACAAAAGCATACTCTTGCGACAATCTACGAGAAAGTGAGAGATATTCGTAAGCGATTCCCTTTCCGTGGAGCAGAATCCATCCGTGCAAACCTCCGAGAATTGCACGGTGATCATGTTCCGAGGTGTGACCAACCCATGTTTGTTTTTGTATGGGATACTCAGCCAAAGTACATCCAGGGAACTCGTTGGAGCACTTCTAAAAATAGTGGAGCCCCGGGAAGTTGAAAATCGTCGAAACCGTCGGTTGAAGAGGAGGCGCTTCTGGGCAGCCGGTGTCAATGATGTCTGGCCTCAAGACCAACATGACAAATGGGGTCGTTTTGGTCTTTGGCTTCACGCAGGCCTAGAAGCATTTACTGGCGAAATCAATTGGTTGCGCATATGGTGGACTAATAAAAATCCTGTTCTGGTTGCAAGCTACTACATTGATACGTGCCGGAGAATTGGTGGTAAGCACTTTACCTGAACGATGAACCAGTTCAAGTCTGATTATTATGGCATGCAAGCAATTCCCGTAATCACACAAAGTGACCCCGGAACGGAGAACAATGGTGTTGCCAATGCCCACACTGTTGCTCGTCATCGACTTGATCCAACCCTTGCACACACACTTCAACACCGTTTCGCCACTAACCACAATAACATTTTGTCTGAGATCAAATGGTCCGTTTTTCGGCGCGACTTTTCTCCTGGTTTTGAAGACATTATTGAGGAGGGTGTTCGAAATGGGTGGTACGATGTGAATGATGTGCTCGAAAAGTATGTACATTTTATCTGTGAGAATGGATGCTACTAATTGTTCATTATAGTTTGGTTTTTCAGTGGATTGCCATCCCCTGGCTTCAAGCTGAAATAGATGAATGGGTCCGGTACAAAAACCGAACAGCTCCACGAGCGGACCGTAACAAGATACTCCCACATGGCATTCCCGCTCTCATCAGAGCAAAGCCACACTGCTACGATGCACTCGATTTCAAAGTACCACAACTGAACACGCTGTTTGTTATTACTGATTATGCTATTATAGATACCTGTTCCACCTGAGCTGCTTGACGAGATCGAAGCGCAGTATGCACCTCCCAACCATCCAGTATTTCAACTTGTGCCGCAAGCTTTTGATCAACATGCGCACAACCTCTATGCTGACCTCGGGGAACCAGTTGTGTCTTCCGACAGCTTCTGGGATATTTATCGTCAACTTCTGCAGCGCTTTCGTGAAAGCGAGTCAGATCATGAGCTTCTGCCCATTATTATAGCGCACTCCGAACACATGCGGACTCTTGAAGAAGAGAATGTGCAAATGGATCTCTTGCCAAACATGAAACCTTTTCGAAACGGAAACAATATTGTAGGACCACGCGGGCACAAGTATATTGGTGGGCTGGTCAATCCTCCCGCTCACGGTCTTCGTGGCAACCTTTCCTTGGAGGAATATCAGGACTCGGATGATTTGGCACCGGATGTTACACCTGAGTATGCTTATTTCACAACCGAGGACGAGAGCAATGGCGAGGATGGTAACAAGTAGTTTGCAGTCTTATTTGTATGAGCAATCTGTTCGTTGTTCGTGATATGGGCATTTTTCAAAGACTTGTTAAGTAACTAAATAATTCGAGAGCTGGTAAACAGTGTAACTGCGGGGCGATTAAGAGATAAAGCCATCGTCATAGCACTTTCAACATCTAAGACATTAATGTGAATGGTCAAAAAATCATGAAGGTATCTACCAACTCACCGAGACATGAGATCTCTAACCTGGGCCAGCGTGTGTGGAAAACTGCATTGGGGAGCTACTAGGAGAAACATTTTCCTGATGCCGATCTGTGGAAGTGCTGACAAAAAGCGGAAGATGTGGATTTTGGGTCTTTCGTTGACCTGGAGATTCGGGTGTGTGGTGGGAATACGAACGAGAGGATGACTCTACAACAAGTGGAAGGAGCTTGAAAAACTTGCAAAACTTGTTACAGAGGTGCTCGGCTGTGAATTTTGTGTGAGTTGATGCAAGATTGCCATCAGCAAAGTTCTGGCCGGTCTCACTTAAATGGAACAAGACTATTCAGCAAATGAACAGATAACTAGTACTAGCAATGTCTCACGGAGCAGTGATTATTTGAGGATCGGTTAGCAGACTTCTCCCTCCTAGTACAGTTATGAGTGTGAATGTAACGAGGCAAAAGAATATGATATAGTACATACCTTGGAAATCTCCAACGAAGGCCAGCCTTTTCGTTTTAGAGTACTGCACATGTTGGCAGAAAGCAAGAAAATGCGCTCTATGTGATACGTCACTATCAAAATGCTGAAGTGGCTTCGCTGAGCCATTCCCGATATATTTAATAAATTGGCCATCGTCATCCTCGTCGATAACTTCTTCAATCATGTACGTATCATGACCATCATTTTCAGCAATGGCCAATGCAGTGTCAATGAAACGCATATCGGGAATCTTGAAAGGAGGGGTGATGCCATGAGATTTCATGTGTGCTGCCATAAAATTGTAAACAAGATCCATCAGCGCTGATGCCCATCTCAAACAGTTGATTTCGGAACTGAGCTTGACGATCTGCGTTGGATTATCAAATGAAATGCGTGCACCAGTTGTCTTGCATTGGTACCAGCACTGTTTGAGGCAGATACGAGATGAAAGGCCGACAACTGGCCGGCTTGTATGTCCGAATGTGGCCTTTTTAAAACCCCCATACTTTGGACTAGCATTCGGGTTGAGTATCAGGTCCAATCTCGTAGGGTCTGCACAGTCCGTGATTGCGTCGAAGGACCGAGGATGAGCAACAAGCTCCGAAAAAGACATCTTCAATGTCGGGTACAAAACACACGCAACGGGCGCCATGTTTACTAGTCAGAGCGTTGAAAAACAGATTCAAAGACTCAGATGTGGCATATGACTTACAAAGAGATCGAACTGCTTTCTTTGAAGGTGCTGTTTGAGCCTGAAGGGCTCGCCGAACATCATCGGACTTTGGGGATTCTGGTGATGTTGGCCTAGGGGCAGGCCGTTTGGAGTGGGGTGCTGATGGCGCTGTCTATACAAAATGATAATCGGCATTCAGAAGATCTGAGAAACTAAGGCATACCACTGAGTGTTGACGTTTGCGTGATTCAGCTGCTGCGTTGGCTAAGTTGTGTTCGGCACCGTGATGATGTTTTCCCTTGTCTTCGACATCAACTGGATCCGATGTTCCAAAACTGCCGCCGGCGGTGCTTTGAACTGCAGTCGCTATTCGCGATCTTGAAGCCTGGTACATGTGCTATTTTAGTGATGAAAAAGAGGGAGCTAATGATATTGGGACAAACTAGAGGCTCAGGCTGCTGGTCTGCCTCGGATTCTTCGTTTTCCAGGCAGAAGAGAATCTCTAGGTATGTTTCTTGCTGCAACTCAAGAAATACCTCGGCCCCTTTGCCGGCATGAAACAGAATGGTCCTTGCTTTCCCTTTTGCAATGAAAAACTTCGCTGCAATTGCATCGACATCTTGGGCACCTGGCCGAGCCATCATTTCTACCCAATCTTTATCACGCAGACGGAGCTGATCTAAACCAACATAGGCATTTTTTGACCATTTCAAAAACAACGGATGGAGCGTTAAAAAGGCGACATTTTTTAGATCACGAACTCCAATGTGGACAGGCACATTGTTGATTGTTTCGGAGATGCTCTGGCATATTCACAGTGAGAATAAGCAGAGTTGTAGGATGAAGCTACACACTGCGACAACTGACGGATTCTTGTTGCCAGGTTTCATCCACATCATCGTCACTTTTACCACCACCAACTCCACGTTGTTTACTGCATATGCACGGTGGGCAAAATAATTCCGCATTTCATCATATCGTTCGTGAGCCTTTTGATATCCAGGCTCCATTACATGATTGGAAATGAAATCTGGTATGTCAATTGTATGCGCAGCTTGTCCCTGACCTGGTGTATATACTTTTGGACCATGTTTGCGTGACAATTGACCATTGTTCCTCTTGGGCCATGGTTCGGGTACTGAAGAACTGACGTTGGCCTTTGCAGATGACCCTGGAAGTGGCGGCGGTAACATTGACAAGTTCAGCCCAATGCCATGGCCATGTCCAATGCGTACTACATGTGAGCCTTGTGCCAGCATTGTGAGCGGGGACTGTTGAAAAGTGGTTACTGGAACTGAGAACTTGCCTTCTCGCTGGGCAGTAGCTACTCCCTTGTGGACCTCGTGACGTTTCTCGCTTGCTCCTTCTCACAGTACAATGAGTTAGCTGCCCTGGCTATTTCAAGATGATCCTTACCTTGAGTACTGTGTCGAGATTGAGTCTTCTGCACATAGTACTGACGGCAGCCTTCACAGAGTTTTTTGCCTGCGTTGCCTAGATTGTGATCGTGCATATAATAGAGTTCTGTCCCCAATGGAAAAGAGAGCTTGCAATGCTGACATATAGGCTGAGCATCACCATCTGTGGTGAACTCAGCAATTTCAACAGGCATACGTAGTATGTGCGTAGCAAAGGACTGAGTCTTAAATACATATGACAATAATATCATTGTAATCGAAATATCAACCATTACATTGGAACATATCTACTTTCAAAAAACAGGGTTTACCAAAATAAAAAAGTGGGGAAGCAGTGGAAATGGAGGAGTCGATGGAGGAAAGTAACAACCTTGGCCAGGCCATCAAATAGGGTGCCAGTGGGCATTTCATTGAGGGCTGGCTGTGCTGGCTGGTTACCGGAGTATTAGCATAAGTATGAGTGCTGCAGGTACCTGCACAGGTGCTGACGGATGAAGGAAAGTATACCTGACCTTCCTCGCCACTCGGCCCCTGTCTGGTTACAGCCATTGTTATTTCTGATGTGTTTATCTATGTGTACTAGGTCGGGCAGTCCACGGGGTCATTGCTACATGCCGCAGTTTGTAATCACCCTTCCGGTCTTTATTTGCAGCTGATCACTTTCGCTTTCCATACCACGAAATTCGTTTCCGCGGGGACTCGGTTTCTTTTTACTTTTTGCGTAACCGCTTCAAAAACAAGGGGGACTACGCTGCATCAAGGTATTCCAAGACAGATATAAAAGATACAGATAGAGCAGAAGCGACAGGCGTTATCGTTTATGACGTGGTCGTGAGTTGTGAAGGAGGGCTAACATACACGAAAAAAAAAAAATGAATACAGTGAACAATTTTCCAAATCGTCCTCATCAATGAAAAGAACGCATAAGTTACAAGAAAAGTTGTTTGAAAAAGAGCCTTCTTCCAACATGGCCGCAGGCCCCCAAGTCGTGTTGTGTCTATCGGTTTTTTTTAAAGTCCAGCTTTTGGGGTAGAAGAAAAACGACAGGAAGAGAGATCGAGAAAGAAAGAAAGAAAAATTCATGCACATAAACTCTGCGGATTGGGCAGCCTCCTCTTTCCGACCAAGCTCTGGTGGAGACGGAGAGGTTGTACTGCCGCATAAGCGTTCGTCGTATCTCGCAGAGAACTCGCGCCACCATGCAACAAGCCATGTGCTGCATCCCGCAAAGCGTTTGAACTTCCAGAAGTCGTACCAGTACCATAAATATTCGTCAGATCACGTCTTGTGTTCGAACTTTGAGCCACCGGGACAGAATGCACGTTCGAAGGCTCCCGCAGTGAATTCGAGCTTGCACTAGCAGTGAGTTGTCGTCGTGGGTCCCGCTCTGATTTCTGTCGCTCCTTCTCCTTCTGCCTTTCCTTCTCCGCCTTCTGCCGTTCCTTCTCCAAAGCCAACGCGGCACTGCTGGCGTGGGAGATGACAGGCCGTTGACCATGGGAATGTGCATTGGGAGGTGTCACGGTTGGGGTCGGAGGGTTGATAACAATGCCAGTGATAGGAGGCGGCCGCTGTGAGATGATGGATGCCGAGCGGGATGGAGGGCTGGAAGGTTGGGGTTGCACAGTCACGACGCTAGGGAAGTGACTTATATTCGGTAGCGATGACGATACCGGATTACTGAGTAGATCGTGCAACTGCGATCGCAGTTGTTCCGGTTCATTTCGCCCCAAAACGAAGGAACGACCACGATCTCGCGAATAATGCTCCCGATCCTGGATGGACTGCTGCGAGACCGCCGACGAAGGCTTGAATGGCGATGGGGATGAATGCCGGCTAGAGCGGTGACTTGGCGAGGGATTAGACATTTCCCTGTCTGGGATTCGCAGCTTTAGACGCAAGGGCTCGCACTCATACATGTCAGGACCTGGAGGGGCGGTAAGAGCCAAACCGCTCGAAACCTTGGGGACGTGTGGATCTACTGGAATGGGATCGGTGGCAGTTCGCAGAAGAGGCGGCTTGGTCTGAAGAAGAGGCTCAGAAGCGAGGTGCAATGGCTCAGCCATGGAAGAGGACACTGGTTTGGACATATAGGTGGAGGCCGGTTGATCCTGATTCTTGTTGTGGTCCATATCCTTGATCTTCTCAAACTCGTAGTCCACTTCAGGAAGGGCAACGAAGCTCTTGAGAGATGAAGGCAGGGGATCGATATGCTCAGGCAGAGGCGAAAGGTACAATCCTTCCTTATGAGGCACCCGAAGCAGTTTCTCGTCGGCCATCGACGATACGAAAATGTCATCATCCGTAGGGAAAGGTATATCGTCTGGTTTGCGATATGCCACATCTTCTTCTGCAAGGGACAGTGGATACGTCAGCGGGTCACGGCGGAGACACTCGAGCTCCTGGGAGAGTCTCTCGCACTCCGTTTCCGCCTCTTTACACTGGGAATATACATATATGACCCGCGCAACTTGTCAAAGATAATCAAGCCACTCACTCGCCTACAGTAAGACGAAGCTCAACACATTTCTTTTTGCAAGGGTAGAAGATGCGTGGAGATGCGTACTCACATCAACATTACTTTGTAGTGTTCTCTGAGGCTGTTCTCGACAGCAAGAGCCGTCTCCCTCTCGTCGCTACTCGATTGCAACAAGTCTTGATATTTGCGCTCGGCAGCATCCAACTCTGCGGTTGATTGCGAACGGAAAGTCTCGTGGTCGAGCTCAAGCTTAGTGGAGAGCTCGACCTGCTTTTTCAAGCTACTCTTCACGTCACACAAGTAGGAAATCATCCGAAAGCTGACCCGCAAGTCCTCATGCTGTACCAACAAAGGATTATCGAGACTAAGAGCATGGCAGTGAGGGGCTGGAGAGGGAACACACTTGAGCACGAGTTTGGGTCTTGAGGAAAGCGCTGCATTCCTCGATTAGAGCACGGAGATGAGGCTCTGACGACCCGTCCTTGACGATCCGCGCAATGGAATCCTGCAGCCGTCGTGCCTCTTGCGATGATTCGTCCGAGAATGTCTTGGATTGGGAGGTCGCCCCGTGGCTGTCGAGATCTATGTGGAGCTTCCTTGTCTCCAACGGATGGAAACGATCCCGACATAGGGGACAGGCTCCGGATGTGATGGAATCGAGACACCTATGGAAAAGTCGGCCATGAGTCAGGAGAGGGATCAGTAGTGGAGAAAACGTGTAGCGTACCCCAGACAAAACACATGGCCACAGGAGATCGAATGCGGTGATTTGGAGCCTGTGCCATAGGGCTCCAGACAAACGTCGCAAGACGAAGTCGGGTGGACGATGAGCATTGAATGCGGATTTGACAGGAGTGGCAGCGGAAGAGCCAGGTGCCTCAGGAGGACAATCGCAGTTATTATAAGTTTAGACCGGATGGGAACTCGCGAGCGAGCCTGTTACGCGTGTAGCTTCGGGATGAACAGCATAAACAAACAGGAGCCACCTGTTCTGGTGAATAAGATGGACACGAGGCCGCAGCTAAGCGAAAGGGGGGAGTCAGCCTTGGAGAGGAAGTGAAGTGTTCATTAAAGGCTTCTCTCCCTGGCTAAATCACAAAAGTCATACGCCATAGTGCTGGTGTGAGTAAGTATGGGACCATGATAAGGCCTGTTTTGGCGCCCTGTGGTGAAAGCCAGGACTTCCTGATGTAGTCTTCAGGAACAAGACTTACCAGGATTCCGCTTGATCGGCGTAGAATCGGACCAGATCGCCTCGTGTACCCGGGCAGGTCGAGCGTTTAATATTCCAGTGTGCGGGTCATCGCGACCGCACAAGCAACCCCACCAATCTTGATGCTACATGCAACCACTCTACACGCAACCACCAATCTGTCGCCATCGCTCAGTGGGTTGCTTGGACACTTATGTACAAAGCCGTGGTCGGACTTACGTATTTATATTATTATATTCGCAGCATTACCCTGAGGGTTTGTGAAGATCAGAACGTCGCCCAAAGTTGATGGATAAACGCAAAGGTGGTGACAGCGGTGACAAAAGTGATGTAATTCAACGCCGCCAGGTCAGAGCGTGTGTCTGCATCACAGATAAGTTACAATCTCTCGGCTCGTCCACCCAACGTCCTGCATTCTCATTCTGACACCCACCACTTCATTCGTTCCTGGTAACTTTCCACTGGTCCTCGGGATACATCTGATAAGCATTGTGAAAGGTACTCGAGTTCTTTGCATTTCACACCGATTCCATTTCACTTCACCTTTCAACTTGGATTGGCTCACACTGCCCCGGTTCGCTGGTTGGCCCAATCCAGTTGAAGACTTCTCCGGTAACACACGCACCCTCCGACTCGATTGAACGCCACACGGGTGGTCAGCATCGAACTTGTAGGGTGTACATTGCTCATTCTTTCACCCTCAAGATCGAGGGGACGAGATCCGAGGGTAGTTTGCTTAATTTCCTCTGGAGCAAAAGACACTTGTTATCAGATGGGGGAGTGGCCTTATCGATTGTTCATCGTTTTTCCAACTATCGATGGGTACAGTTATTACACCGACGTTTTACCCGTGAGCACTATGATATGATATTTCATTCAACTCCAACTGAATGTGGAGAGGAGTCGAAGTCCCGTAACCCGTAACCTTCTTTTGTTACCGACGTCACGACAACCCCTTGCAAGAGCCTGTCAATCCCCTTTTAGAAGCAACCATGATTATTCAGTGTTATAAGCTCGAGAGATTCCGTTAGTAAGAGAAGTACAAACCGTAGAGTAGGCAGATAAAAGAAAGAAAGAAAAATACTATATCAATACAACTCCACAGCAACATAACCAATAGCATCCGAAAGTCGGGAAATCTATCTATACATTGTCAAACGTCCAGGTGCTTAATATGTTTCGCCTCGAGACAATCGGAGTAGGCGCTGTGATCTGCGTGTGATGGGAGTTGCTGGGTGCAGGAAGAGGTGGTGGTGGTATAGGTGAATAAGAGCCGGAAGTCGAGTTCAAATCCAGGGACGACAAAGACGGGTTCAGGCTCAAGGCCAACGCATTTCCACCGGTATCCACAGCAGCGGGAATACTATTGTTCCCCACATTGGAATTTCTGGAGTTCGCGAAAGGCGGTGTGTCTGATTCAATTTGGAGTTGCGAGCCCGACGTTACCGACGTATCAGGATATCCGTTGGCTCGATGACGATCAGCTCTATGGCTGTGACGGTGTTCTCGGTGGTGCCCTCGGCTCTCCCGCGTATGTGGGATCGACTGGGATTGTCCGGCACCATTGGCAATACTTGGAACATCTCTCTCCCTTCGTTGCGAAACCAGGACCGATCTATTAATGACCCTCGGACTGTCATCTTCCTCATCCTCATCCTCATCCTCGTCTTCACCTTCTTCATCATTGTCATCGCGCACAGGTATCGGATCGGCCCCCATAAATCCATTCTCGTGACCAAGCCTAACTGGCGTGGTCAATAACGACTCAACCGTGCTCCCCGGTCCTCTAACACTGGCCACACCCTGCAATCCTATCAACCCCAACTCACTCATGCTACCTCTCCCACTGGTGCCATGACGAATTTCGCCAGTGTTGACAGTGCCCCAGGACGATCTACTATTCCTCTCCGTGCTTGCCTCAGCTTGGACGGCTCCAACCCCGAAGCGCCGGGTAACGTTGTTGTGGTACAAGCCTGGCTGCGGAGTGTCTTCCCCCACGTGAACAGGACCGCCCATACTGGAAGCGGTATTACGTCTATGTGACCCCGTCGACGCCTCAGCCAAGCTTGTATCTGATGGTTGTGTCCTGATATGCGAGACAGACCCAGGCTGCGTGGGTGCCGGCACGTTCACGAGACCCAGCATTCCGGTACCTTCTTCTACCTGTGGTTGGCCCGATACTGGTCTTGGTCCCGGTTCCGGCGCTTGAGCTTGTGCGTAATAACCACCATCGTACGTTGGGGAGTAACCATTGGCATAAGCATAGCCCGTTCCATAACCAGCAGCATATCCATTCACAAACGCAGCAGCGGGAGCAAAATGGTTCGGGAGCCCATTGGCAGTATTGCCGTACGTTGGCTCTGGCTGCACAGAGGCTGTTGTTTGTCGAGAAGAACCCATTGCCGTCGCATTCCTGGAGGGACCCCTGGCTGCTTGCTCCCACTGACTAGACCCCACCCGTTCTCCCCATCCCCTCACATCGCCGACCACTGGCGTTTTAGCCGAACTTTGCCATGGCACCGGAGGGATAATTCTCTGCGCATGTGCAGCACCAGGAATGATTCCATTTCTATGTCGATGACTCCCGAAGTAGTCGGAATCGCTTTGGGATCGAGCGTATGGGTAGAAGTGCGATACCTTCTGATACTGAGCATTTGGTGGTTGTGGTTGTGGTTGTGGTTGTGGCGCCGGATCGTGTGCTGACTGAAAAACATTTGTTCTTTTAGAGCCTAATCTGAACGATTGTGGATGTTGTTCCCCTTCGGCCACGTAGCTCGTACTGGCTTCGCTTTCTGCCACCCTACTAGATTGTAGGACGGATGGTTGGGCAGGAGCTGTCGTCACGTTCCCAATAGGATGGCCATACCCGTTGGCGTGTGGGTCCCCGTTGGGGTGGCCGTATAGGCCGTATATTTGATTACTGGATTTTGAGTATGCGGTGGGGTGAGACGATGTATGTGAACCTGAACCAGAGGCTGAGGCTGATTCCCAAGCAGCGGTTAGGAAAGGAGGCATTCGGTTCAGTGGTAATGGTTCAGGGGGTGGTGGTAGCGGATTTGTGGTATGGCGATATCGTTCTATTTCGGACCGAAGGGACTTGATTTCCGTCTCGGCCGTGGTGATCTAAAAGCTCGAGGTATTAGCCCAAGATTGATAATGGGACGATTTATCCTGAGCCGCCTACCTTACTGAATGATAGATAGAAATGCAAAAAGACCCACGTTAGTAATCGTGAAAGCGCCAACGATTGCATTCGTGAGGAAACGAAGCAACGGGAGAGAATGAAGACATACGCTGTGTGTTCAATCTCTAAGTCCTGCAGTTGTTTCAGCAAACTATCTTCTACCGCCCGTGCCGTCCGACGGTCGTGTGTTGCGTTGCGATCATGGTGACGGAGCGTCCGTCTCACCTCTTTATGCTCCGCTTTCTCTCGACTATACTTGTCCTTCAATGCTTGGTGTCTACCAATGGCGTCCCATGCACAACGTAGAGGCTTATTCTATATGGCAAGTAAATTTTGAGTCAGGAAACAACAACATGAACAACGCAGAGACGAAATGACGCAAGTCCGAAAAAAACTTGCAAGGCATTGCCAAGGAAGCCCATTGTTATAGGTGTTGCAAAAATAGGGTATAAAGAATAAGCTCACCGTGTCACTAGGTTGCTCGTTCAACCACGTTTGAACCTCCTCCATGACCTCGGCAACGTTTTCTGGAGGCGCATTCTCGCCTGACACCAAGGCAAGGCGCTGCAGAAAGTCCAACTCTTGTTCCGTAGTAGTATTCTCCGGTGGACGATCGACGTGAAGTCTCTTTGCACGATCAGGCAGGAATGCCTTCCGGCAGAGAGGACAGGCACTCGGGGACAGGGTACGAAGACATCTGGAATGAATGGCGTTTTCCAATCAAAGCTGTTGTGTAATCGTCGCAAGTGCTAAAGTCCACCAAAGCACGCACGTTTTACAGAAGATGTGACCGCAAGGGATGGCGTGGGGGGTATCGGACGTAGTGTTCCATGTGTACGGTTCTAGGCAGACATCACAACGACTGGAAGGATGGAGTACGATCATAACATTGAGCAGCGTGCGGACTGCAAGGCCAAAGTCAACTCAACCTCGACAGCGAACTGAGTGCGTGCGGGGTCGGTGCATCAAAGGCGGACCATCGTTCTGTGGTCCTCGTGGTGAAGAGGAGGGCTGTCCTTTTTTGGGCACAGCTGCGGCACAGCAAACGAATACAAGACAACTTGTATTCTTGACATGTATAACCTGTTAGGTTGGTTCAACACTGCGTTGTATTACAAGGCTCGTCACTATCCAATCCAATTCATACACAGCTCTACGTGGCAGTTTCTGCATTTCATGTCCCAATGTACCACCAGCATGTGCCGAAATTCAATCTGAACAGCAAGTGCAAAAGAAAATGAGGAACGCCAACAGAGCGAGCCACTTGAGCGAAGACTTCTTTGGTCTTTGATGGCATTTTTGTTAAGTTAGCAGATTGGTTCTCGGTATTTATCTCAAACAACTCACGGCTTTGGAGTGGACACGGACACATAGTCAAATACGGTGTACTGTGGGACCTCCACGAACAATACGTGCTGGTCTTGCGAGGAGCTTATTTCGAAGAGCATGACATTGTACTCGACACAGAACTGTCGTCGGCATGGCGAAAGACTGGGTATAGAAAAGAATTGTTGCTGACTTGAATCGTTATCCAAGGTGACAAGACCTTGACCACCGTAAGCGTTGATATGAGGACCTTGGTAGTTGATAATGTAAAATGAGACCCCGAGCCCTGCGGTAGCGGTATGTAAAACAACTCAAACGACCCTTACAGTTGAGTCGACTCACCGTTGAATGGGATCGATAAAACGGATGGAGAACCAAGAGCTACTGCAATGCCGCGAACAAGTCATAAACTGTACGGGGTAACACGAAGTGAAACACCGTACTGTGGCTAAGATATCCCAGAGCGTCGTGAATGATGTGTAGCACTGAGATGTGAACGGAGACGCACTAGCTTTTGTTGTGAGCTTTTCCGTGGTTTACACCCTCGATCCCGATCTCCTGTGGATACGCAAACCAACCCGGTCCATAGTTGATTGTGTTGTCTTTATCGTCGATAACGTAGTCTGCTAGTGCGAGGAGGATTGGTGCTATAAACCACAGCAAATACAGGCGCATGGTGGACTCCTATCGATTAAAGGGAAACAACGAACAAAGCGATAAGACGGGCGCTTGCGATGGTAGACCATAAGACAATTAGAATTATGTAATCAGTAACGAAAGAGACTTGTAAACATTGCAAGGAGATTTCTGGTCTTGGATATTATGAACGCTAACGTGCTTGGGGGATGGACGACCGCGGGGCAGGTCTTTGGTGACAAAGAGCCTGATGCGCGTCGAACGGCGACATTCATAATGTGAACATCAACAAACTATATACACGGCAAAGAACTGAACATTTTTCGATCCAGAATGCAAGGTGCAACCCGGGACACTGAGAATCACAAACGACGACCGCGACGACCACCCTATTCATCACACCGGCATCTAAGCATCGTGTAAGGTTAACAGACCGCAGACTCAGACGTACCTTGCGTCTTGTGGAGTCGGTGGGCACGGGAGTCACATCTTCTATCCTTCCGATGCGCATCCCAGCACGGGCAAGAGCGCGCAGTGCACTTTGTGCCCCGGGACCAGGAGTCTTGGTGCCTGTTCCACCAGTGGCACGAAGCTTGATGTGCAATGCGGTGATCCCGACTTCACGGCAACGGGTTGCAACGTCTTGTGCAGCAAGCATGGCGGCGTATGGTGATGACTCGTCACGATCAGCCTTGACTTTCATTCCACCTGGGCGTAAACTGTTGGATCCGGATCTGTTCGATGATAGAATGGCAATTTTACGAACCAGTAACACGGGAAATGGTTTCCTTGCCCGACAGATCCGTAATATGGACAAAGGTATCGTTAAACGACGCGTAGATATGCGCAACACCAAAAACAAGTTCTCCCTCTGCGACTTGGGGACCGAGAGAGACAGTGTTCTCTTCCTTCGGCGCCTTCACTTTTTTCGGGGCCTGTGGGAAGTTATACATCCGTCGGTCAGCTATCCATCCATCAGTTTTTGGATTGTCCGAGATTCAAAGAGTGTACAAGCGAGAACAATCCCAATTCTGGCATCAAAGACAATGATTCACGCACCATTTTGAAGGATTTGAGGGGTGCTTGTGCTGTTGACGAGTTTGAGGATATAAACTTTAGGCACCTTTATTTGCGACTATTTGTTGAACTGGCCAAAGCTGCAACCACCCTTGGATTTCCAAGGCTTCGATTCTGATAGAGCAGTGTTATGCGATGCCATCTATCAAGGGAATCCACCTGTTCGCTGTTTATGGTTTCCCTGCTTATCTGATATCGTACATCAGCTGCATGTCGCATGACCCAGTGATTGGCCTTCCTCCGCTTGACATCCCTATTTAAGCCTTCTGCTCGAACTCTGACGCCAATCACTCCCCTCATGTCCAACATGCAATGCTCCCTGACCAACGCGATGCAAGAGAAAGGTGTGTATCCCCTCTCTCCTTCGGTGGCAAGGTGTTAAAGTCCGACATCACTGGCATAGGCTTGTCCTATGATGATATCGCCGCGAAGATAGGGAAGTCAACGCAGCACGTCAAGGACAGTACGTTGAACAGTTTTCGGGAGCTTATATTCGCTCATTGATCGTTATTGTTATCATAGTTTGCACCGGCGCCGTCCCCGCCACATTGACAGAGTTCAATGAATTGGTACGCTTGCTTGACATCAAGTCGAGAGTACGTCAATCTTTATTCACCCATCCAGATCGCTCACCCCTTTTATTCAGCCTCCCCCTGATCAAGCTCATGCGACCAAGTAGGAACTAGTTAAGCAGAATATGAATTGAAGACTTCATGATTGTATTGTAAAGGATTCTACGTATCTTATATGTTGTCGCCGTTCAGCATCATACATTGCGCTGTTAGAACTTGTGAGAATGTGAACAAGTTCACATGTTCTGACTTTGTGCTATGTGGTAAATACATTATCTGTTACTAGCCAAATACAAGAGGCAGATAGCAATTAACGGTATAAGCATCAATGAAATAAACAGTAAGTGAAGATGATTCCAGGGTGTTTGCATATGTGGGTGAGGGTCGACATATTGAATGGGTATTTTCGTGGAAGTGGACCTATAAGTGAAAGGGCGGGGGTGGCACTTTGTCCAAGACGTGCCGTGCACGAATCGACTCAGGTCTAACCGAGTATTGCGCACACCTAGAATGAGAAAGGTCTGGCCGTCACACAGGCCTTGTCGAGCATAAATTGGCACCCAAAACAGGATTGAACGGTCAGAAGTGCGAGTCCAGCCATCTGAATTCTCATCAGATATGCTGAAGGCATTGGGACCTCCGACGGAGGATATAACAGCACGATGGTTGCTGGTAACCGGTAATGACTGGCTAGTGTCAACATCCCACACACGCACCGTCATGTCGGAGGAACCAGAAACAACACGCTTCCCATCTGGCGAATATGCAACTGACTGGACGATACTGGTGTGACCTTCAAATGGACCCGCCACGATCTGGCCAGTCTCGACATCCCACACGCGCACCGTCTTGTCGTAGGAACCTGAAACGACACGCTTCCCATTTGGCGAATATGCAACTGATGTGATGATGGACCAGCCACGACCTGGCCAGTCTCGACATCCCACACGCACACCGGCTGGTCAAAGAAACTTGAAACTACACACTTCCCATCTGGCGAATATGCAACTGACGAGACGTAACCAGTGTGGCCTTCAAATGGACTAGCTACGATCTGGCCAGTCTCGACATCCCACACGCGCACCGTCTGGTCGAAGGAACATGAAACGACACGCTTCCCGTCGGGCGAATGTGCAACTGACATGACGCCATCGGTGTGGCCTTCAAACGGACCAGCCACAATTTGGCCAGTCTCGACATCCCACACGCGCACTGTCTTGTCTCCGGAACCTGAAACGACACGCTTCCCATCTGGCGAACATGCAGCTGAATAGACGGAATTGGTGTGGCCTTGAAATGGACCAGCCACGACCTGGCCGGTCTCGATATCCCACACGCACACCGTCTTGTCGAAGGAACCCGAAACGACACGCTTCCCGTCGGGCAAATATGAAACTGACGTGACGATACCGGTGTGGCCCACAAATGGACCAGCTACAATCTGCCCAGTCTCGACATCCCACACACACACTGTCTTGTCGAGGGAACCTGAAACGACATGCTTCCCGTCTGGCGAATATGCAACTGACCAGACGCCATCGGTGTGGCCTTCAAACGGACCAGCGACGATCTGGCCAGTCTCGACATCCCACACACGAACCGTCTTGTCGACGGAACATGAAACAACACGCTTCCCGTCTGGCGAATATGCAACTGACCAGACGATACCGGTGTGACCTTCAAATGGACCCGCCACGATCTGGCCAGTCTCGACATCCCAGACGCGCACCGTCTTGTCAGAGGAACCTGAAATGACACGCTTCCCGTCTGGCGAATATGCAACTGAGCGGACGACACGGGTGTGGCCCACAAATGGACCAGCTACAATCTGCCCAGTCTCGACATCCCACACACACACTGTCTTGTCGAAGGAACCTGAAATGACATGCTTCCCGTCTGGCGAATATGCAACTGACCTGACGCCATCGGTGTGGCCTTCAAACGGACCAGCGACGATCTGGCCAGTCTCGACATCCCACACTCGCACCGTCGTGTCTAGGGAACCTGAAACGACACGCTTCCCGTCTGGCGAATATGCAACTGACGTGACGATACCGGTGTGGCCCCCAAATGGACCAGCCACGATCTGGCCAGTCTCGACATCCCACACGCGCACCGTCGTGTCAAGGGAACCTGAAACGACACGCTTCCCGTCTGGCGAATATGCAACTGACGAGACGCCATCGGTGTGGCCTTCAAATGGACCAGCCACGATCTGGCCAGTCTCGACATCCCACACACGAACCGTCTTGTCGACGGAACCTGAAACGACACGCTTCCCGTCGGGCGAAAATGCAACTGACAGGACGCCATTGGTGTGACCTGTCAATATATTGACCAATGCAGGCCAATGATCATCTTTATTCATGACGACGGCCAATGTCTCTGGGCATTGTACACTGAATTGTCTCGAGATCATTGATTTCCGTGGCGAGAACGGCAACGCCGACAAGTATATATGCGGTGCACTTCCCGAGATTGGAGTGTAAAAGTTTGCAATAAACCGGCTTGTATCACTTGCAAAATCTGACACCTCTATGTCAACGTCCTGTGAGAGTAACATCATTGAAAAATGCATGGACAACAAGACGAAATACTCGCTCTCGTCGCCTGTGACCGAGCCAGTGTAAGCATTGCTATCAACGACGCTGAAACTTCTTTGATCAAGCTCATGACTTCTAACCAGTACAGCACACGGACGCGGAAGAACTCTTTGACCTCCTTCACTAGTGAATCCAAACCATCTTTATCCGCTGCCGTATCACAGAGGTGAGCTGCCCAGAAACGACAAGAATATTGCAATTGAGCAGGCACCATGGCCACGATTCGTTCTGACAAATCTGCCACGTCGTCGTTAAGGTCGTGAGATGTCTCCAATTCGCAGATATTGAACTTGAGTTCCACTTTCATTATCCGCAGGCAGCTGAATGCCATGGTATGATGTATCTCGTTCTGGTCAATAATGAAATGACGATTATGGCATCGTTCCGGGTCAGTCAAGAATTCAGCGAACGAAAGATGTCTCAGGCGAAGCCAACCCTCGGATTCCAGGACAGAAGACAAACTGCGAAGAATGACACTGAATTGCCTTTCATCCTCCTCGTCATGCCTTCCCAGGAAATGCTTGAGGTCGTCACGATGGAGTGGAGCCTTAGCCGTGATGATCGTGCCTACGACTGCTTTGAATAGCTCGAGTGTGGTGCCATCGACATCGTTGAAGGAGAAATCGAGGATTTGTCGGTAAAGCATGTCGATATTCTCATTTCCCTTGCCCAAATTACCTACAAGCAGGAGTTTGAGCTTGTCAGCAGGTTTGCCTCGCTTTTCTTTCATGAAACCTATTGCAGTTTTGGCCCAGATAAAAAGTCCGGCGGCGCGCTTTGTCAGTCGATCCACTGTAGGTTCCCCAGGCCAAGGGGATGCTATCCCGAGCTCTGGGCAGATATCATCAAAACTCTTCTCGAAAAATGTCCGGATATCCTTGTGCGTCTCTGCATTTACCGAATCTCCAGTTTCTAGCACGATCTTGCGGCAGACGCTCTGATCATGAAATGAGTTCGGTAAGCGCTCGTTACGGCTAGTGACGACGAGTTTGAATGATCGAGGTAGGTGAGACCAGCGAGTGAGTGTATCGAGGAGGATTCGTCGTTGACTCGATTGGGATTCCTCTAAGCCACACTCATCCAACGCATCAATCACAACGACAGGGGGTGTTGAGAAAAACTTGTCGGGATTTCCAGCCAACGGATCCTTGATCATGCAATCGAAATGCAATCTGATATCGCCATCCCTGAATTCCATCCTATTCAAGAAATCAACCACGCAGGCCTTCAACTCTGTACTGAATCTAGCAAGATCGTATGCAACAGTACGCCAGAGGGTAGCGGGGTCGCCCAAGATGGCATTGCCTCGCTTGAACATGAAGAATGAGCAAAAACGTCCGCGATGGGCTAAGTTCGACACCAAGGTGGATGCAATGGCCGATTTACCAGCGCCGGGACTACCGCTGATCCACATGATGTTGGGCGTAGACTCTATGTAAGACTATTGTAAAGACAATCGTCCAAGTTCATGCATGGAACATACCGCAGTCACCCAACCAGGCATCAATCTCTCTGAAAACACTCTCGCGGGTTCCTTCCATGCACAAGGGAACATGATATCCTCCACGAACCGCAGGCTTCAGAGCCGTAAGCGCCCGTTCTTCTGTCAAGTAGACATTTTGGATGTATTGACTGCCGTGGACCTCGGTCAAAGTGGAATTGCGAAGGTCGGGATGGTGGGAATTGTCGAAAAATGGCATTGCGAAGAGGAAACTGTCTGGACTAAGGGCAGAATAAACTCGAGCGCTCGTAAGTCCAACACGTGGTTATAAAATGACCGGGTCACCATAGTACATACAACCTCCACTGGGAAAATATCCTTCTTTTGTGTGATTTCGTGCAATCGAGTTTCTGAGTCCAAAGGCATGTATTTCTCTTTTGTTTTTGTTTTTGCGTGGCTACTGAAGTGAAATTCCTTATGGAAGCCTGGAGGTTACCCAGCATGGTAAGGACAGTTAGGTTGAGTAGAGGTTATCGCTATTACCTCTTCTCGCCCAAAAGCACTCCAGCACAGATACAACTAACATTATCCAGGATTGGATCGCAGTTGGGTCACCGGTCAAACGGAAATTCGAAAACAAAGCCGAACTAACTGTCCATTGATAGTCACCGTTTCGACCTTATAATTTTCTGTCGGAACGTTCTTAGTCGAATAATAGTCGAGTCCCCCGTCTACTCACCGTCATGGTTTATACCGTCGACAGCCCGAAATGTCGCAAACTTGTAATTTTCACTATGTCCCACCAGCTTATCTCCATAAAGGTGAGTGGAGAATGCTTTATTCATGAGCCGACTTCTCTAATGGCACTATAGGATCCCACTCTGTTGGGCTTCCCAATCGAAGAACTGGCCGTCCGGAGCTCCATGGCCCAGAAACCTCGGAACGCGAATGGCAGGGCTGAGGGTGTGCAGCCCAGGACGCGGACGGCTGGGGTTCCAGGTTCGCAGCAGAGAGAGGCCAAACCTTACAATGTCAGGTACTGACCGTTACTCTGTCATGGAGGGGCCAAGGCATGTATGTCGGTTTGATAGCTGCATCTTTTTACACCCATTTGATCATTTCTAGCAGATGAGTTTTCTAAAATTACGAAATAAAGTACGACGCCCACTGTATTGACGCCTAAGAAAAGCAAGACAACAAAAAAAGCTTTGCTACACGAAGTAAATAGTAATATCAACATTATAACTTGATTGTGTAATTTACCGGTACCAAGGAACGCGCGATGTCATTAATCGGACAAAAAATGGCGTGAACTGTGGACGACATCAAAAGACAAGCAAAAAGAAAAAGAGAAGAGAGAAGAGAGAAGGAAAGAAAGAAAAAGGTTAAAACGAAATCCAATGAAAAAAAGAGAGTACGAAAGCTTTCCATAAGGTAGCCTAGTAGGGTCGTGACGGCCATAGATAACAAGTAAAAGCGTCTGCTACGTAGCGTTCATCGAAGACGTATATCATGATAACAACGGCTGCGCTGGCGTGGACGAAAAGTTGCGCGAGCCGGGGGCAGCGGAAGCCGGTCGCGTCACGCCGTGAGCTTGATGCGCATAGCTCATCGGCAGACTATACACTTCGGGGTCGTATGGCGGGATCCAACGTTGGTGTACTTTTGCTTGCTCCTTCTCTTCTGATACGGTACGTACCATTTTAGGAGGAGACGGGTGTGAGAGTCGGCGCGGTTTAGGGGGCACCGGCGGGGGCGGCGATGTCGGTAGTGGTGGCACCGGAGTCTCCGAGCGGATCGACGGAGTATGTGAACGGATGGATGGAGTTTGGGATCGAACAGATGGAGTTTGGGATCAAATGGAGGGTGTATGAGGTCTGCGAGCGGGTGGACGCGGGTGTTGTCGGTCGCGAGGACATGGACGCTGATCTCATATGAGGGGAGCCAAACCGCGAGAGTGAGGGTGAAGAGATTCTATAGGTAGCAGATGGTGTCGGTAAAGTGGATGGCGGTAGAGGTGACGATTGATGGCGAGACTCATGGGTGGGAGATTCGCTTCCTGGCAGCATCCCCAATGTTGTCGTGATGAGTTTAATGCGATTGAGTTCAGATCGCAAGGGTTGGCATTCCTGTACTTTTTGTGCATACTGTACTTTCTAGAATAATTGACTGGTGGTTAAACCCAACGAAACATGGTGTACGACGACAGAGATAACTTGTCTAGACGGGATAGACAGAAGAATTACGTTAGCGGCATTACGTCTTGGTGGAGAAAGAGAAGACGGCTCACCTGTGAATTTCAGCCTTGAGGTTCCCGTTTGTAGCGTTGAATATGAGATCGACATCAGGACCGCATTCGTGAGGTGTTTGATGACGAGCTAAAACAAGAGGAATTTGCTTTGGCACCGTTCCCGCCATCGTTGGAAGTGCACAGGACTAGCCCTAGGGACAGATCAATGGCGAGGTTGCAGATGGTAGGAAGATGATCGATGATAGTATTGAGCAAGATCTATACTAGTACTTTGATTACGACACGTCGAACCCAGACGAGAGTACAAAAACATTTGCACAGATAGAATCGAAGCTTCTCTTGATTCCACCCGGAATCACCGTCATGCTATTGAATGTCTGGGTTCGAGTATGGCACCTCAGGCTCGAATATCGTAAGTTTGCTAAGCGGTCCAATAAGACATCCGCTCCAGGTTCGTCAAAATACAAATTATCCAGGACTTCCTATAACAAAACCAAGTTACTTGACCACTCGTGCGGCAACAACCCTTTTTTAGTACCACCTCCTACATCCTGCGCTTCCGGAACAGCACCTTGGCAGTTCTATTCGGAACACAATTCGTCGCGAACCACTCATTTTGCGGGCGGCCGTCCTCCAACAACTTGACGTCGTACGAGACAACGACGTGTGCAAGCATCGTCTTCAACTCGGTGGCCGCAAAGAACCGGCCTGGACTAATAAGAAGCATGAGAAAAAAAAAACCACTCCGACGCCGTCTATCGCACCAGGCATGCTTGCCGAGACCCCATGGGACGTAATCCAGACTCGGAGTGACCAGTTGGAGTTTGGGGCCGTCTCCATCACACTCCTTCGAAGCCGCGAAGCGACTGGGGTCGAAGACGTGCGGATTGCTGTACCTCAACTCGTCGTGGTGCGTAGCATACAGCGGAACGGAAAGTAAAGTCCCGGCAGGAAGCACGGTGCCATCCGAGAACACAAAGTCCTTCATAGCCAAGCGAACCAACGTCACTACCCTTTGAAGGTAAGTTGGGGGGTCAAGAGCCCAGGCATCGAAAGAGGCGCACGGCTTCCGACCCCATTGACTCTTTGCGACTCTCTGAAAAAGTTGTCCACTTTGGACATCCGATCCACCGCAGTCTTGGTCCAACCATCTTCTTTTACAATGGACAAGACTTCTTCTCGTAATGATGCTGCATATTCCGGACTGGCAGCGAGGTGGTATAATGCATGTGTAAAAGCCTCAAGGATAAGAATGATGTTCAAAACTATTAGCGAGGAACAGAAAAATGTGCGTTCGCACCATGGAAGAAGTATGCATAGCGGTGAAGTTGGTTGCTAGGAGGCGTAGGATCAGATTGTACACCGTTCGCCGTTCGCCCTGCGCTTCTTCCAGCAGCCATGTGATGGCGTCGTTCTGGTAATGGCAACTCGAACATGAGTGACATCACAACAGACACAATGAAGTCATCCAGCAGATGCCTTACAGGTTTACCAGGCCAATCTTTACCATACTTCGCCTCATTCTGCAAGCGCTCTTTGATGATCGGGCTGATATGCTTCGACATTCGCTTGACATAAGCGGGAAGCTTGCTGGCGTATTTCCCAACGATACTATTCATATAATGATAACGATCAACCCTTTTCATTACTAACTAATGTTGGAAATAGAAACTTACGGTCTCAAAAATGCGGGAGCGAGGTTGACAGCGATTGCTGTCTTCGTTACGTCGTTCGTGAATTGCATGGAGAGCTGTAGATAATCAGGATCCCGACCTACGGGAGACCTGTTACTGCATCATGCTAGCGTGAACAAAATGATCTTACAGAGCGGAAGGCCCACAAAAATCCTGTTGCTGATCTGACACACGATACGCAGCGTCGTATTCATCGCAGGTACTGCCTTCCACTCTGTTCGAGGATAGCATAAGAGGACCTCGATGGTAGTGTGATGGATTGGATCCCTACACATACCGTCATCATCAAGACCAAGAACGTCCTCGAACGACTGCACGAGCTCATCGTAGATGTTAGGAAAACAGACCGCGAGATTTCGATTGAGAGCAGTCCGAATGACTTGGACATGATACGGATCCTCAACGAATCCTTCACTGAAATTGTATTTGAGTGCAGCGAGCTGAGGAATTGAAAAATGAGAAGGAAATGCACTCGCGGAAAAAAAAAACACACAACACAAAACACAAAACACAAAAACAAAAACAAAAACAAAAAACCAAAGAGTGGTACCTGCGACAACGCTCGCCAGAGGCTGAGCTCCACATCGCTGGCCTTGCGTAGATCCTCAACATACTGTTGGCCACAGCAAATCACGATCCATCTATCGATGGTTGCCATTTTAAAGAGACCATTTCGATGCTAGGGACAGGGACTTTGAGATAAGTATCACCGCTGCCACTTCGGATGCCATGACGCTGAATAATATATATGATGACAACAACACCTTTTCATAGCCATCTTGTGTCAGTTTTTGGGTCTGACGGATGAACCTCAGTACGCCCAAGTAGGACGATGGACCAACGGTTGGGATGTGATCCAGCTACAAAAATTAAATGAAAAATAAAGAAGCCAAACTCAGCAAAGGGAGCAATGTATACTTGCATTTGGCCCACTTGGCCTTCCGATGTAATTGAGAAGGTAAACGAAGGCGAGACTTGCGAGGCCGTACGACAACAGCTGCTGCAGATTGGGCTGGTCCATGTGTTCGCGGTAAGGATCCTGATCAGCAGACTCCAACCTGTCCGACTGGAACCAATTAAAGTGTCCGATGCAAGCTCATTCACTAGTAATGGAGACATCCCTTTTTCGGACTTATCACTCACTTCCGCTTTTCACCGTCAGCTTTAGCTTAACTTCCAACGATGGCGGGAACGGTGCCAAAGCAAAATCCCCCAGCTCTAGCTCGTCATCAATCTCATATTTGTACAACAACACTACAAATGGAAAGCTGAAATTCGCAGGTGAGCCGTCTTCTCTTTCTCCAAGATGTAATGCCGCTATCGCAATTCTTCTGTCTACCCCGTCTAGACGAGTAAGTCTCATCTCTGTCGTCGTACACCTTGTTTCGTCGGGATTAACCACCTGTCAATTATTCTAGAAAGTACAGTATGCACAAAAAGTACAGGAATGCCAATCCTTGCGATCCGAACTCAATCGCATTAAACTCATCACGACAACCTTGGGGATGCCGCCAGGAAGCGAATCTCCTACCCATGAGTCTCGCCATCAATCATCACCTCCACTGCCATCCACTTCACCAACACCATCTGCTGCCTATAGCTCCTCTTCACCCTCACCACTCTCGCGGTTAGGCTCCACTCATATGAGATCAGCGTCCATGTCCTCGCCACCGGCAACACGCATCCACCTGCTCGCAGACCCTAGCCATCCGTTCACACCTTCGATTCTCTAAACTCCGTCCATCTGGTCGGAGACTTTGGTACCATCACTACCCACATCGCCACCACCACCAGTGCCCCCTAAACCGCACCGAATCTCACACCCGTCTCCTCTTAAAATAGGATGTACCATATCATAAGACAAGGAGCGAGCAAACTACACCAACGTTGGATCCTGCCATACGGCCCCGAGGTGTATAGTCCACCGATGAGCTATGCACATCAAGCTCACGACGTGACGCGACCGGCTTCCGCTGCCCCCGGCTTGCGCAACTTTTCATCCAGCTTCCATATGGCAGCGTCATATGTACCTCGACAGCGCAGCCCTCGTTATCATGATATACGTCTTCGATGAATGCTACGTAGCGTCAGTATCTGACGCTCTTGCTTTTGAGTTGATATACATATTTACGGCCATCACAACCCTACCTAGGTTATCTTATGGAAAGCTTTCTTTCGTATTCGTATCCATTGGATTGGAATTTCGTTTCAATCTTTTTTCGATCTTTTTCCTTTGCTTCTCTTTTTCTTTTTCCTTTGCTTCTCTTTTTCTTTTTCCTTTGCTTCTCTTTTCTTTTTCCTTGCTTGTCTTTTGACGTCGTGCACAGTTCATGTCCTTTTTTTTGGTCTGTATCTTTTTCATTTTTTCCCCCTTTATTCGTGTAGCATTTTTGTTCCCTCCCCTTTCCTTGACATCGCGCGCTCCCTGGTACCGGTAAATTAGTTATAATGTTTGGTATTAGTACTATGCAAAGTTTTTTTTGTCTTGCTTGCTCTTAGATGGCGTGAACCGATTAAGTTGCCCTCCAAAATAGAGTAATGGTACTATAATGCCCAATTGGTCTGAAATCTCCCAGGGAGTCTGAAATTTGATTTCTACATTTTATCTACTTGCTCAATCCCCCCGGAGTTTTACGGGATCTAATTGACTAGTAGTAACGGATGTATGTATAATTTCACTAAGGAATACAAGCTGTGGAAGCAGTCGAGAAACAGTAGCCGGAATGATCAAACAGTGATACAAATGTAAATGTCTTCTTCACCATCTCAAAATCCACTCCCAAAGCCTGAAAAAATTTGACAGGACACCTACACTAGACCAAACTACAGGACCATGCTCTCTTCAAGTCTCCGGGGTGGTGAACCCATGTTCGAGAGCGATGAAGGGACATTGTCAATTTCGTCACACTTTGTCACAGTAAAATTGAATGTCCGCCCGCCACCTCAACCTCGAAATGCTGAGGCTCGAGAAATCATTGAATTGGAGTTATAATATATAACTATGTAGATGGTAAGGTAGGACCTATAGGATGAAATATGTACTCTACTGATAATTGGGATGAAATGAGTCGTAGAATTGGGTATGATCTAGAGTGCCATAGACAACATCAAGGTCCCGAGCTGTTTGAGCAATGTTAATCTTAATGCCATTGCGCTTCTCGCGAATAAGGCGGCGGCAGCCTTCTCGGAGTAATGCTTCGGTCTCATCACTGGTGCGCCCTAGCATGCAGTGATAAACGCGTCCACGTGCACTCGATTGACACTACTATTTCTGGGCGCAGCTTGAATTTCGATGTGTTTTGTCACGCTGTCTCTCCTCGGTCTCGAACATGGGTTCACCACCCCGGAGACTTGAAGAGAGCATGGTCCTGTAGTTTGGTCTAGTGTAGGTGTCCTGTCAAATTTTTTCAGGCTTTGGGAGTGGATTTTGAGATGGTGAAGAAGACATTTACATTTGTATCACTGTTTGATCATTCCGGCTACTGTTTCTCGACTGCTTCCACAGCTTGTATTCCTTAGTGAAATTATACATACATCCGTTACTACTAGTCAATTAGATCCCGTAAAACTCCGGGGGGATTGAGCAAGTAGATAAAATGTAGAAATCAAATTTCAGACTCCCTGGGAGATTTCAGACCAATTGGGCATTATAGTACCTGAGGTTTTTAGGTTTGGCCTCTGCTCTGCTACGAACCTGGAACCACTCTTGGCCCTGCTGTCCGCATCCGCATCCTGGCTGCACTGCCCTCGGCCCTGTCATTCGCGTTCTGAGTTTTCTGGGCCGAGCTCTGGATGACATCTTCGATTGGGAAGCCCAATCTGAAAATTACAAGTTATATGGACTTGCGAAATTTCGGGCATGTCGATGGTATAAACAATGACGGTGAGTAGACGGGGACTGGACGCTAGGCACGTTCCGACAGAAAATGACGGGGTCGAAATGGTGACTATCAATGGACGTGAGTTCGACTTTGTTCGAATTTCCGTTTTTAAGTTACTGGGCCGGGCCTTGCGGAAGTGAGTGGTGACCGGTGCCATGTATGACGAAATTGGCAGGTAAGAGACGTAGAATTCTTTACAATACAATGAGAGGAGTCTTCGATTCCTATTCTGATTGACTAGTTCCTACTTGGTCGCATGAGCTTGATCAGGGGGAGGCTGAATAAAAAGGGTGAGCGATCTAGATGGGGGAATAAAGATTGCCGTACCCTCGACTGGATGTCAAGCAAGCGCACCAATTCATTGAACCCTGCCGCTGTGGCAGGGACGGCGCTGGTGCAACCTATGATAACAATAATGATCAATGAGTGAATGTAAGCTACGGAAAAGCTGTTCAACGTACTGTCCTTGACGGCGTGCTGCGTTGACTTCCCTCTCTTGGCAGTGATATCATCGTTTAAGTGGCCGAGCGCTGAGGGGTCTGAGCCGGCAAAAGTTGGATTCTGGACAGGTAATGATATAGTATGAGATAGAGACATGATGCTCAGATGCTACTGCGACGATGAAATGTATCGACTGCAAAGATATTGTCAACAACACTTAGTGACAAATGTTGCTTGGCCGCTTCTGTCCTCTCTTGACTACCACAGGAAAAAACGGAATCAAACATCTTATTTAGGCAATCGCTTTGTTCGGGGGAAAAGCTAGAGCGTTGTATGGCCATCGATACGAGGTTAGAAGAAGTTGCATGTGCCACCTCTATTCCAATTCTATGGATGATCCTATCCTCCAGGATTAGCTAGTGATAAGATAAACGTAAAAACAAATTGTATACCTGAAAACTGACGATAGTACATTCGGATTCACCTGCAGCTGATGTGCGAATCCGTCAAGGTGGACGTTGATGAAAATGTCACGATTGGAGCCACGAAACTCAGACTTGAGGAGGAAGCCGTCGACCAATGTCTGGAGGGGGATATATAGGAGGGGGATAGAGAACTCCCACAACACCTGATTATCATCCCGCAACACTTGATTATCATCCCGCAACACCCTATTATCCTCCCGAATGCCCACTAATTCCCTCTGCATCGTCCTCATTGTTCTTTCGACCTCATCAAGCCGACTATAAGCCACGCAGGGGCTCTGGTACACAAACGATACAGGTCCGCGCATAAGTGCTGATTGGAGGGATGACAGTGGCGTCGCAGGGAATATTGAAAATAATTGTGAAGCAGTATGCGGCGAAAGGGTGATGGCGGCATCTTGGAGTGGTTCTTGCATGAACGGCAGAAGGGCCATTTCAGGAATTACATAATCAGCGGCAGTATGACTTGAGAATGAGCTGATGGTCAAGGGATACATGGGCGACGCAGATTATTAAAAAATACTCAAGGAAAGCCCTGAATTTATCTCATTTTAGAGAGGCTGACTTCACAAATACAAATTTTCACTTTGCATTAGAAAAATTCAAAGTGTTAGCCACGAAAAAGTGATCTTATCAATTATCAACTCCGCCTGGATATGTGTTGCTTTTCGTATCAATAAACTACGGTGCTAAGCAGAGACCACATTGAGGACGAGAGGCATTTCGCCGACAGCAACTCACAGGAGGAAGGGCGATGGCACGGAAGGTGTGAATCCAGCAGTGCTCAGGGAGAGAGACGTGCGAGCATGACCAAGGGGACGAAGAAGAAGACGAGGACGACCATGTCATGGGACGAAGACAAAAGCGGGCAAAGGTTTGTTTCTTTCCCCGTCCTAACCCGTGTATTGTGTTCCCCATTCATTTATAGCACCGACACAAGCGGCCGGCCGTGAATCGCTTCCTCAACGTGGAAGCTGAAGCAGACGAGGCGGGACGAGGTACGTCTGTCTTTCTTTTTCACTTTGATCAATCCTCGCCTACGCTCGCTCTAGATGAATTTATCGCCACCGGTGGGATGGCGACGAAGAATACGGGCGTCGTGCAGCTGATCACGCTCGCCTCAACGGGCATGAACCTGAGATGGATGACCGCGACTTCGACCAAGTTGCTCGAGATATCAGCAAGAGATACAAAACTGCTGCTGTTCACTACATTGGTGAAATGAATGAAGTCCCTCAACAACTGCTCATGCCCTCTGTACACGAGGCTAGTCTTTGACAAGGTATCTCATCTGTACACCATATTGACATTGGTTATGCCCAGCCTAGTCGAGAACGCGACATCGTGTTCAGTCTCATGCGCAAAGCTATCGATCTCGAATTCACAGCCCATCCTCTGCAGATCCTCTCAGCCTTCCAGCGCGATTCCCTCTCCAGCACGATCTATGTCGAGGCCCGCAGCGCCAAACAGGTAAAGCAGGCGTGCAACGGGCTTGTCGGCGTGTGTCCTAGTCATGGAATTGTGCTCATCCCCATAGAAAAAATGGCTAGCCTATTGCAGATCAAGAAGCAGGATCTGACAGTGACACCTGGAAGCTGGGTTCACATCAAGCGTGGCAAATATCAAGGGGACCTCGCACAGGTCATGGACATCACCGAGAACGGCGGGGACATCGGACTCAAGTTCATCTCCGCATCGATCTCACTCCCAAAGACGAAAACAGTGCTGGCGGCCGTAAGTGAAAAAAGATCGGCTCGGGGTCTGCGACGATGCGCCTAATGCAGCGGTTCTTTAACTACGAGGAAGTTCTCAAGGTTTACGGCAACAACTCCGTTTCAAAGCGCAATCAGGCATACGTATCTCAGGGCGACACATACAAGGACGGCTTCGTCGAAAAGGACTACAAGCTAATCGAGAACCTTGGACGAAATCACCTGCTTCACGAGGGGTCAGGATGGCGCCGAAAATGAGAACCATGTTGACCTTTCTATCATCGCCGAAGCATCTCGCAAGGCTGCCATCTCGGTCCTTCAACCTGTGGACCACGTTGAGGTGTTCGAGGGTGAACAGTCTGGTGTACATGGTATTGTGCAGGAGATCGAGCAGGACGTCGTACCGATCATGGCAATTGGCGTTCATATTGATGGCGAAAAGCTCACGGCCGACCTGCCGGCACGGGGAAGCGATTCAAACCTGTCAAAGTCATGACTGGCCAAAATGCTGACGAGACAGGCTTGGTAGTCTGTGATGGAAAACCTGGTGACGTTCTTGTCGGATATGTCCATGCAGGAGGTAGGGTTTGATTAAGGCTCATGTGCGTTAACCGGAAACGACTGACGCTAAAGTCGTTTCCAGATTTCTATATTTTCAGAAGATCTTCGTGAAGCTGCAGTCGGAGGTGTGTTCAGGCACGAATATCGTTAGGAAATACGACTTGCATGACTTGGTACAACTAGAGTAAACTTTTAATGACCCAACCGCTGTCCAATCTTCTCGGTCACAACGTTAACATTAGTCAACGGATCTGTATGGTCACTGGAGTGTTTTAGTGAGTCCTCGAGTCGTCGGGCTTCCGTGCTTATCCGTTATTGTACATCAGCTGCTTCTCGCTTGCTTCTCACATGACCCAGTAATTGGCCACAGCTTGAGATCCCTATTCAAGCCTTCTGCTCGAACTCTGACGCCAATCACTCCCCTCATCTATAAGCAGGTCCAATATGCAATGCTCCCTAACCAACGTGATGCGAGAGAAAGGTATGTCTCCCCTCCCTCCTTCCACTGCTGCTGCTGCGAGAGAGGTAAAGTCCAACATTGTATTCATGTCCTGTGATGATATTGTTGCGAAGATAGAGAGAGGTCAACACAGCACGTCAAGAACAGTATGTTGAACGCATTTTGGGAGCCGAAATTCACTCATTGCTGTTATCATAGTTTGCACCAGCGCCATCTCAGCCACAGCGGCAGAGTTCAATGAATTGGTGCGCTTGCTTGACATCAAGTCGAGGGCACGTCAATCTTTATTCCCCCATCCAGATCGCTCACCCTTTTTATTCAGCCTCCCCTGACCAAGCTTATGCGACCAGGTCCTATGAATTGAAGACTCCTATTATGTATTGTAAAGAATTCTACATCTCTTACCAGCCAATTTCGTCACCATTCAACATCATACATTGCGGTGTTAGAACTTGTCAGAACGTAAGAAAGTATCACATATTCTGACTTTGTACTATGGATAAATATATTATCTGTTACAAGTCAAATACAAGTAGATAGCAATTAACGGTTTGAGCATCAATGACATATGTCGTAAGCTAAGATAATTCCAGGTTGTTTGCATATATGGGTGAGGATTGACTTCTTGAATCGGTGATTTCGTGGAAGTGGATATGCAAGTGAAAGGGCGAGGGTGGCACCTTGTCCAAGATGTGCCATGTACAAATCGACTCAGGTCTAACCGAGTATTGCACACACCTAGAATATGAAGGGTCTGGCCATCACACAGGCCTTGTCGAGCATATGCTGGCACCCAAAACAGGATTGAACGGTCAGAAGTGCGAGTCCAGCCATCTGGGTTATAATGAGATGTGGTGAAGGCATTGGGTCCCCCGACGGAAGATATGACAGCGCGGTGGTTGCTGATAACCGGTAATAACTGACTAGCGTCGACATCCCACACGCGCACCGTGTTGTCGAGGGAACCTGAAACGACACGCATCCCATCTGGCGAATATGCGACTGATGAGACGTAATCGGTGTGGCCTTCAAATGGACCAGCCACGATCTGACCAGTCTCGATATCCCACACCCGCACCGTCTTGTCTTCAGAACCTGAAACAACGCGCCTCCCGTCTGGCGAATATGCAACTGACCAGACGTCATCGGTGTGGCCTTCAAATGGGCCAGCCACGATCTGACTGGACTCAACTTCCCACACACGCACTGTCTTGTCTCCGGAACCTGAAACGACACGCTTCCCGTCTGGCGAATATGCAACTGACAAGACGGAATTGGTGTGGCCTTGAAATGGACCAGCCACGATCTGCCCGGTCTCGACATCCCACACGCACACTGTCTTGTCTCCGGAACCTGAAACGACACGCTTCCCGTCTGGCGAATATGCAACTGATGAGACGTGATTGGTGTGGCCTTCAAATGGATCAGCCACGATCTGCCCAGTCTCGACATCCCACACGCGCACCGTGTTGTCGTCGGAACCTGAAACGATACGTTTCCCGTCTGACGAATATGCAACTGATAAGACGTGATTGGTGTGGCCTTCAAATGGATCAGCCATGATCTGGCCAGTCTCGACATCCCATACGCGAACCGTGTTGTCGTCGGAACCTGAAACGACACGCTTCCCGTCGGGCGAATATGCAACTGACCAGACTCCACCAGTGTGGCCTTCAAATGGACCAGCCACGATCTGCTCAGTCTCGACATCCCACACGCGCACCGTCTTGTCTCTGGAACCTGAAACGACACGCTTCCCATCTGGTGAATATGCAACTGACCAGATGGAATTGGTTGGGCCTTCAAATGGACCAGCCACGACCTGGCCAGTCTCGACATCCCACACGCGCACTGTCTTGTCTTCGGAACCTGAGACGACATACTTCCCATCGGGCGAATATGCAACTGACCAGACACAATCGGTGTGGCCTTTAAATGGACCAGCCACAACCTGCCCAGTCTCGACATCCCACACGCGCACCGTCTTGTCGAAGGAACCTGAAACAACACGCTTCCCGTCTGGCGAATATGCAACTGACCAGACGTAATCGGTGTGGCCTTTAAATGGACCAGCCACGACTTGCCCAGTCTGGACATCCCACACGCGCACTGTCCTGTCTCTGGAACCTGAAACAACACGCTTCCCGTCTGGCGAATATGCAACTGACCAGACGTAATCGGTGTGGCCTTTAAATGGACCAGCCACGACTTGCCCAGTCTCGACATCCCACACGCGCACCGTCTTGTCGGAGGAACCTGAAACGACACGCTTCCCATCTGGAGAATATGCAACTGACCAGACGTAATCGGTGTGGCCTTTAAATGGACCAGCCACGACTTGCCCACTCTCGACATCCCACACGCGCACCGTCTTGTCGAAGGAACCTGAAACTACACGCTTCCCGTCTGGTGAAGATGCAACTGACAAGACGACATTGGCGTGACCTTCAAACGGGCCAGCCACGATCTGCCCAGTCTCGGCATCCCACACGCGCACCGTCTTGTCGGAGGACCCTGAAATGACACGCTTCCCGTCTGGCGAGTATGCAACTGACCAGACGATATCGGTGTGGCCTTCAAATGGACCAGCCGCAAGCTGGCCAGTCTCGACATCCCACACGCGCACCGTCTTGTCGGAGGACCCGGAAACGACATGCTTCCCGTCAGGCAAATATGCAACCGACCAGACTCCACGAGTGTGGCCTGTCAATATATTGATCAATGCAGGCCAATGATCATGTTTATTCATGACGACGGCCAATGTCTCTGGGCATTGTACGCTGAAATTTCTCGAGATCATCGATTTCCGTGGTGAGAACGGCAACGCCGACAAGTATATATGCGGTGCACTTTCCGAAATTGGAGTGTAAAAGTTTGCGATAAACCGGCTCGTATCACTTGCAAATTCTGACACCACCATGTCAACATCCTGTGAGAGTAACATCATTGAAAAATGCATGGACAACAAGACGAAATGCTCACTCTCGTCGCCATTGACCGAGCCAATGTAAGCATCACTATCAACGACGTAGAAACTTCTTTCATCAAACTCATGACTTCCAACCAGTACAGGACACGGACACGGAAGAATTCTTTGACCTCCTTGAATAGTGAATCAAAACCATGTTTATCCGATGCCATATCACAGAGGTGGGCTGCCCAGAAACGACAAGAATATTGCAATTGAGCAGGCACCATGGCCACGATTCGTTCTGACAAATCTGCCACGTCGTCGTTAAGGTCGTGAGATGTCTCCAATTCGCAGATATTGAACTTGAGTTCCACTTTCATTATCCGCAGGCAGCTGAGTGCCATGGTATGATGTATCTCGTTCTGGTCAATAATGAAATCACGATTATGGCATCGTTTTGGGTCAGTCAGGAATTCAGCAAACGAAAGATGTCTCAGGCGAAGCCAACCATCAAATTCCAGGACAGAGGATAAACTGCGAAGAATGACACTGAATTGCCTTTCATCCTCCTCGTCATGCCTTCCCAGGAAATGCTTGAGGTCATCGCGATGGAGTGGAGCCTTAGCAATGACGATGGTGCCTACGACTGCTTTGAATAGCTCGAATGTGATCTCGTCAACGTCATTGAAGGAGAAATCGAGGATTTGTCGGTAAAGCATGTCGATATTCTCATTTCCCTTGCCCAAATCACCAGCGAGTAAGAGTTTGAGCTTTTCAGCAGGCTTGCCTCGTTTTTCTTTCATGAAACCTATTGCAGTCTTGGCCCAGATGAAAAGTCCGGCGGCGCGCTTTGTCAGACGATCCACGGTAAGTTCCCCAGGCCAAGGGTGTGCTATGCCGAGCTCTGGGCAGATATCACCAAAACTGTTCTCGAAGAATGTCCGGATATCCTTGTGCGTCTCTGCATTTACTGAATCTCCAGTTTCGAGGACGATCTTGCGGCAGACACTCTGGTCATGAAATGAATTCGGTAAACGCTCGTTACGGCTAGTGACGACGAGTTTGAATGATCGAGGCAGGTGAGACCAACGAGTGAGTGTATCGAGAAGGATTCTTCGTTGAGTCGATTGAGATTCCTCCAAACCGCACTCGTCCAATGCATCAATCACGACGACAGGGGGTGTTGAGAACAACTTGTCGGGATTCCCAGCCAACGGTTCTTTGATCATGCAATCGAAATGCAACCTGATGTCGCCATCCCGGAATTCCATCCTATTCAAGAAATCAACGACGCAGTCCTTCAACTCTGTACTGAATCTAGCAAGATCGTATGCAACAGTACGCCAGAGGGTAGCGGGGTCGCCCAAGATGGCATCGCCTCGCTTGAACATAAAGTATGAGCAAAAACGCCCGCGATGGGCTAGGTTCGACACCAAGGTGGATGCAATGGCCGATTTACCAGCGCCGGGACTACCGCTGATCCACATGATGTTGGGTGTGGACTCTAGATAAAAATATTGTAAAGACCATCGTCCAAGTTCATGCAACGGTAGGAGCATACCGCAGTCACCCAACCAGGCATCAATCTCTCTGAGCACACTCTCGCGGGTCCCTTCCATGCACAAGGGAACATGATATCCTCCACGAACCGCAGGCTTCAGAGCCGTAAGCGCCCGTTCTTCCGTCAAGTAGATGTTTTGAATGTTGTATTGACTGCCCTGGACCTCATTGAAAGTGGAATTGCGGACGTCGGGACTGTGGGAGTGGTCGAAAAATGGCATTGCAAGAGGAATCGGTCCGGACTAAGGACGGTATGAACTTGAGCGCTCGCAGGGAACACGTGCTTACAAAAATGACCGCGATCAGGGAAAATATCATAGTTTTGTCGAGAACGGTACTCCATACCCTCCATCTTTTTACAGCACCCGTTTGATCATTTCTAACAGATGAGTTTTCTAAAATTACGAAATAAAGTACGACGCCCACTCTATTGACGCCTAAGAAAAGCAAGACAACAAAAAAAGCTTTGCTAGTCGTAAGATCAACATTATAACTTGATTGTGTAATTTACCGGTACCAAGGAACGCGCGATGTTAAGGAAAGGATTAATTAGGCAAAAAATGGCGTGAACTGTGGACGACATCAAAAGACAAGCACAAAGAAAAAGAGAAGAGAAAAGAGAAAGAAAAAGGTTAAAACGAAATCCAATGGATAAAAAGAGAATACGAAAGCTTTCCATAAGATAACCTAGGTAGGGTCGTGATGGCCGTGGACATATATCAATTAACAAATAAGAGCGTCAGATTAGTGCTGCTACGTAGCGTTCATCGAAGAGGTATATCGTGATAACGAGGGCGGCGCTGTCGTGGAGGAAAAGTTGCGCGAGCAGGGGGCAGCGGAAGCTGGTCGCGTCAGGCCGTGAGCTTGATGCGCATAGCTCATTGGCGGATTATACACTTCGGGGTCACATGGTGGAATCCAACGTTGGTGTACTTTTGCTTGTTCCTTCTCTTCTGATACCGTGCGTATCATTTTACGAGGAGATGGGTGTGAGAGTCCGCGCGGTTCAGGGGGCACCGGCAATGTGGGTAGGGGTGGCACCAGAGTATGTGAACAGATGGACGGAGTTTGGGATCGAACAGATGGAGTTTGGGATTGAATGGAAGGCGTACGCGAACGGATGGCTGGGGTCTGCGAACGAGTGGATGCAGGTGTTGTCGGTCGCGAGGATATGGATGCTGATCTCATATGAGTGGAGCCAAACCGCGAGAGTGGCGAGGGTAAAGAGGGGCGGATGGTGTCGGTGACGTGGATGTCGGTAGAGGTGATGATTGATGGCGAGACTCATGGGTGGGAGATTCGCTTCCTGGTGGCATCCCCAAGGTTGTCGTGATGAGTTTAATGCGATTGAGTTCAGATCGCAAGGATTGGCATTCCTGTACTTTTTGTGCATACTGTACTTTCTAGAATTATTGACTGGTGGTTGATCCCGATGAAACAAGGCGTACGACGACAGAGATAAAACTCACTTGTCTAGATGGGTAGACAGAAGAATTGCGTTACCGGTGGAGAAAGAGAAGACGGCTGACAGCCTCGAGCTTTCCGTTTGTATCGTTGTTGTACAAATATGAGATCGATGACGAGCTAGAACTGGAGGAGGATTTTGATTTGGCACCGTTCCCGCCATCGTTGGAAGTGTACAGGAATAGCCATAGGGACAGATCGATGATGAGGTCGACGAGTGGTTCGAAAAGGCCGAGTTTAGGAGGGAGATGATTGATAAGTATTTGTGGAACGAGAACAAGAATCTATACTTTGATTCGACACGGTCAACGAAAACCAGATCTTGTGTGAAAGGCCGTGTGCGAGCAAAGAGCAACTGTGTGTCATGTTTGTTCTTGTTGGTGGTTTAAACTGAACCCTTGCAGTCGTTGAGGGAGGGATTATCGAGTATCCGTCCGAACCGACAATGGGATTATCGATTATCTGTCAGTCCATCTCCATTAACTGGTTTATCATGTGGCTTATTATTATGCATGGTTAGTCCTGTTCTGTTGTGAATTTGAGACCTTGTCCGTAAGGCCACCGCACTAGATAATGACCTGGGTCGGTTTGGAACGTTATGGTTGTCTAGAAGAGGTGCAACGGTTGGGCTATAGGTTCCTGTATATGTAAGGCGTTAGCTATTTCGTCGGTATTAAGCTTCTCCACAGGATGACAACTGCATTTGTCGACTTTAGTGGGGTAGTCCCGGAGAAGGTGAGGGATCAGGTGTCCTGGGTGTCTTCCTTGTTACTTACCGTTCCTGCAGTTCGACGCCGTGAAACTTTCTCATCTGTTTGAGTTTCGACTTCAAGTTCAAGGTGGTTCCACGTGAAGGATTCGGCTGGATGAACAGTCGGTCTTTTATTTTTTTTATTGCCGTAGGCGTTTTTGTCCTGAAAATGTCTCCGTGTGTAGCTGCCTACCAGGTGGGCTTGTCGTTCTTGACGATGCATATGTGGCGTGCGGTGGCGGCATGTATGAGCCCAGAAGTGTTCTTTGGGGTGCTGACAGTGCCGACCCTCTGGGGCTCGCTATGGAGACGCTGAGTTTAGGAACGGATCGAGTGGGTGGTTTTTACCAGCAGGGGGAGGGTGAGTCCGTAGTATCCTTTCAATGAATGGACGTTTGTAGAGAGATCTTGCCATTCCTTTGTCTTTCTCAATTTTGACGCATTTACTGATACAAATTCTGAGGTTATTACACGTCGCGATCATTTATTGTTTACCTTCTTTGAAGTGAAATCATAAAACTGTGAGTCTACACCTATAGGGTTCATACTAGTACTCTAGCTTTTCGTGTCGCAGGTCGATCGTTCCGAGATTTGCACACCGCCGGTACGTCGTGTCATGTCCAGATTCGCGCACCGCACGATCGTGCAAAAAGTATTCGTCGAGATCGGGTTCAGAGAACAAGCCATTGTTGTATTTTTCACTGAACTGAAGAATGGATAGCCCATGCTTCGCGGCAAAAGGCTCCATCCGCTTCGCTTTCAAATCCATTTCGACATTTTTGGCCTTCTGAATGAGCTAAATGATTCGTGAGGATTGCCCGCAGCAGTGCATGCACTGAGGGACAGAGACGAAGTCTACAGTAACGGTGAGATCATGGATATGTGGTGTGTGTGTTGAATGCGTATTGCCTGGTCATCGGACTGACATTTGACATGCATTGTTGCAGCTCACTGTGGACCTCCATTTCTTGACAGCGACTTTGGAAAGCTTGTCCTCGAGTCGTCGGGCTTCCCCGCTTATCCGATATTGTACATCAGCTGCTTGTCGCATGACCCAGTAATTGGCCACTGCTTGACAAGGCTTCTGCTCGAACTCTGATACCAATCACTCCCCTCATCTATAAGCATGTCCAATATGCAATGCTCCCTAACCAACGATGCAAGAGAAAGGTATGTCTCCCCTCCCTCCTTGCGCTGCTCCTGCAAGACAGAGTCAAAGTCCAACATCGTACTATTCATGTCGTGTAATAATATCGCCGCAAAGATAGGGAGGTCAACACAGCACGTCGAGGACAGTGCGTTGAACAGCCTTTCGGGAGCCAACATTCGCTCATTGATCATTATTGTTATCATAGTTTGCACTGGTGCCGTCCCCACCACAGCAGCAGAGTTCAATGATTTGGTGTGCTTGCTTGACATCAAGTGGAGGGCATGTCAATCTTGAATCCATCCGGAGCGCTCCAGCCTGCCCCTGATCAAGCTCATGCGGAATCAGAAAATGAATTGGAGCTGAATTGGAGACTCCTATGATTGTATTGTAAAGCTACTTCTCCTGAAACGTCGACGTCTCTTACCTGTTTCAAACCGGCCAACTTCATCCATTGTATTCTGGTCAAAACCGAGAACCCCTGAGAATTTGACCATGTCACATTTTCTGACGTTGTGCTACGTGATAATACATTATCTGTTACTTGTCAAATACAAGAGGTAGATGGCAATCAATGGTATGAGTATCAATGAAATATGTCGTAAGCGAAGATGATTCCAGGGTGTTTGCATATATGGGTGAGGATTGACTTCTTGAATCGGTGACTTCGTGGAAGTGGATATACAAGTGAAAGGGCGGGGGTGGCACCTTGTCCAAGATGTGCCGTGTACAAATCGACTGAGGTCCATCCGGGTATTGCGCACACCTAGAATGTGAAGGGTCTGACCATCACACAGGCCTTGCTGAGCAGAAGATGGCACCCAAAACAGGATTGAACGGTTATCACCTCCAGAAGTGCGAGTCCAGCCATCTGGGTTCGTATGAGATGTGCTGAAGGCATTGGGACCCCCGAGAGAAGATATGACAGTGCGGTGGTTGCTAGTAACAGGTAATAACTGGCCGGCGTCGACATCCCACACTCGCACCGTCTTGTCGACGGAACCTGAAACGACACGCTTCCCGTCTGGCGAATATGCAACTGACCGGACTCTACTGGTATGGCCTTCAAATGGACCAGCCACGATCTGCCCAGTCTCGACATCCCATACACGCACCGTCTTGTCGGAGGAACCTGAAACGACACGCTTCCCGTCGGGCGAATATGCAACTGACCAGATGACACCAGTGTGGCCTTCAAATGGACCAGCCACGATCTGGCCAGTCTCGACATCCCACACACGCACCGTCTCGTCTCTGGAACCTGAAACGACACGCTTCCCGTCTGGTGAATATGCAACTGACCAGACGGCATCGGTATGGCCTTCAAATGGACCAGCCACGATCTGGCCAGTCTCGACATCCCACACGCGCACCGTCTCGTCGGAGGAACCTGAAACGACACGCTTCCCGTCTGGCGAATATGCAACTGACCGGACTCTACTGGTATGGCCTTCAAATGGACCAGCCACGATCTGCCCAGTCTCGACATCCCATACGCGCACCGTCTTGTCGGAGGAACCTGAAACGACACGCTTCCCGTCCGGTGAATATGCAACTGACCAGACGGCATCGGTATGGCCTTCAAATGGACCAGCCACGATCTGGCCAGTCTCGACATCCCACACGCGCACCGTCTTGTCAATGGAACCTGAAACAACACGCTTCCCGTCTGGCGAATATGCAACTGACGAGACGACACCAGTGTAGCCTTCAAATGGACCAGCCACGTGGCCAGTCTCGACATCCCACACACGCACCGTCTCGTCTCTGGAACCTGAAACGACACGCTTCCCGTCTGGTGAATATGCAACTGACCAGACGGCATTGGTATGGCCTTCAAATGGACCAGCCACGATCTGGCCAGTCTCGACATCCCACACGCGCACCGTCTTGTCAATGGAACCTGAAACAACACGCTTCCCGTCTGGCGAATATGCAACTGACATTATGCCGTCGGTGTGGCCTTCAAATGGACCAGCCACGATCTGGCCAGTCTCGACATCCCACACACGCACCGTCTCGTCTCTGGAACCTGAAACGACACGCTTCCCGTCTGGTGAATATGCAACTGACCAGACGGCATCGGTATGGCCTTCAAATGGACCAGCCACGATCTGGCCAGTCTCGACATCCCACACGCGCACCGTCTTGTCAATGGAACCTGAAACAACACGCTTCCCGTCTGGCGAATATGCAACTGACATTATGCCGTTGGTGTGGCCTTCAAATGGACCAGCCACGATCTGGCCAGTCTCGACATCCCACACACGCACCGTCTTGTCATAGGAACCTGAAACGACACGCTTCCCGTCTGGCGAATATGCAATTGACATTACGTCATTGGTGTGGCCTTCAAATGGACCAGCCACGATCTGGCCAGTCTCGACATCCCACACACGCACCGTCTTGTCGGAGGAACCTGAAACGACACGCTTCCCGTCTGGCGAATATGCAACTGACCAGACGTCATTGGTGTGGCCTTCAAATGGACCAGCCACGATCTGGCCAGTCTCGACATCCCACACACGCACCGTCCTGTCGGAGGAACCTGAAACGACACGCTTCCCGTCTGGCGAATATGCAACTGACCAGACGTCATTGGTGTGGCCTTCAAATGGACCAGCCACGGCCTGGCCAGTCTCGACATCCCACACACGCACCGTGTTGTCTCTGGAACCTGAAACGACACGCTTCCCATCTGGCGAATAGGCAACTGACACGACGCTATTGGTGTGGCCTTCAAATGGGCCAGCCACGATCTGCCCAGTCTCGACATCCCATACGCGTACCGTCTTGTCGGAGGAACCTGAAACGACACGCTTCCCATCGGGCGAATATGCAACTGACCGGACATTATCGGTGTGACCTGTCAATATATTGACCAATGCAGGCCAACAATCATCTTTATTCATGACGACGGCCAACGTCTCTGGGCATTGTACACTGAAATTTCTCGAGATCATCGATTTCCGTGGCGAGAACGGCAACGCCGACAAGTATATATGCGGTGCACTTTCCGAGATTGGAGTGTAAAAGTTTGCAATAAATCGGCTGGTATCACTTGCAAAATCTGACACCTCTGTGTCAACATGCTGTGAGAGCAACATTATTGAAAAATGCATCGACAACAAGACGAAATCCTCACTCTCGTCGCCAGTGACCGAACCAGTGTAAGCATCGCTATCAATGACGCAGAAACTTCATTGATCAAGCTCATGACTTCCAACCAGTACAGGACACGGATGTGGAAGAACTCTTTGGCCTCCTTGAATAGTGCATCGAAACCATCATTATCCGATGCCACATCACAAAGGTGAGCTGCCCAGAAACGACAGGAATATTGCAATCGAGCGGGCACCATGGCCACTATGCGTTCCGACAAATCCGCCACGTCGTCATTACGGTCATGGGATGATTCCAATCCGCAGATATTGAACTTGAGTTCCGTTTTCATTATCCGCAGGCAGCTGAGTGCCATGTTTTGATGTAACTCGTTCTGGTCAATAATGAAATCACGATTATGACATCGTTTTGGGTCAGTCAGGAATTCAGCAAACGAAAGATGTCTCAGGCGAAGCCAACCATCAAATTCCAGGACAGAGGATAAACTGCGAAGAATGACACTGAATTGCCTTTCATCCTCCTCGTCATGCCTTCCCAGGAAATGCTTGAGGTCATCGCGATGGAGTGGAGCCTTAGCAGTGATGATGGCGCCTACGACTGCTCTGAATAGCTCGAATGTGATCTCATCAACATCCTTGAAGGAGAAATCGAGGATTTGTCGGTAAAGCATGTCGATATTCTCATTTCCCTTGCCCAAATCACCAACAAGCAGGAGTTTGAGCTTATCGGCAGGTTTGCCTCGTTTTTCTTTCATGAAACATATTGCAGTCTTGGCCCAGATGAAAAGTCCGGCGGCGTGCTTTGTCAGACGATCCACCGTAGGTTCCCCAGGCCAAGGGGACGCTATCCCGAGGTCTGGGCAGATATCAACAAAACTCTTCTTGAAGAACGTCCGGATATCCTTGTGCGTCTCTGCATTTACTGAATCTCCTGTTTCAAGGACGATCTTGCGGCAGACACTCTGGTCATGAAATGGATTCGGTAAACGCTCGTTACGGCTAGTGACGACGAGTTTGAATGATCGAGGTAGGTGAGACCAGCGAGTGAGTGTATCGAGGAGGATTCGCCGTTGAGTCGATTGGGATTCCTCCAAACCACACTCGTCCAACGCATCAATCACGACGACAGGGGGTGTTGAAAACAACTTGTCGGGATTTCCAGCCAACGGATCCTTGATCATGCAATCGAAATGCAACCTGATATCGCCATCCCGGAATTCCATCCTATTCAAGAAATCAACCACGCAGGCCTTCAACTCCGTACTGAATCTAGCAAGATCGTACGCAACGGTCCGCCAGAGGGTAGCGGGGTCGCCCAAGATGGCATCGCCTCGCTTGAACATAAAGAACGAGCAAAAATGTCCACGCTGGGCCAAGTTCGACACCAAGGTGGATGCAATGGCCGATTTACCGGCTCCTGGACTACCGCTGATCCACATGATGTTGGGCGTGGACTCTAGATAAGAATATTGTAAAGACAATGGTCCAAGTTCATGCAACAGTAGGAGCATACCGCAGTCACCCAACCAGGCATCAACCTCTCTGAACACACTCTCGCGAGTCCCTTCCATGCACAAGGGAACATGATATCCTCCACGAACTGCAGGCTTCAGAGCCGTAAGCGCCCGTTCTTCCGTCAGGTAGACGTTTTGGATGTTGTGTTGGCTGCCCTGGACCTCAGTGAAACTGGAATTACGAAGGTCGGGATTTTGGCAATTGTCGAAGAATGGCATTGCAAAGAGGAAACTGTCAGGACCAAGGACGGTATGAACTTGAGCGCTCGCAGTACAACACGTGGTTATAAAATGAAAATGGGTGTAAAAGGAACAAACCGAAATACATGCCTTCGCCCTCCAAGTAAAGACATGGTATATGGGTTTGGCCTCTGCTCTGCTACGAACCTGGATAAGTTGTGAAAAACTGTACCAGGGACCTTGTCCTGTGGTTTACTACCCGACCATTGTCCAATCTTCTCGGGTCACAACGTTAGTTTGTATCTGTACTGGGGCATTTTAGTGAGTCGAGAAGAGAAAAATAATAGCGGTAACCTGTATCTCAACCTCACAGTACTGGAGCCAAACTGGATGTCTAACTTCCGCTTTCATGATGTTCCAGAGGAATTTCACTTGGGTACTTCAGTGGCCACGCAAAAAAGAAGAGAAATATGCCCTCGGGTTCAAGAACTCAAATCATTCTAGAGGATGAAAAGTTTTTAAAATTACGAAATAAGTAACGATTATCGACGCCTAATCTATTGACGCCATATACGAGCAAGACAAAAAAAAACTTTGCTACACGAAGTTAGTAGTACCAAACATTATAACTTGATTGCGTAATTTATCCGGTACCAAGGAGCGCGCGACGTCAAGGGAAGGGGGGGACGGGGGGGGAAAACAAAAATGCTACAGGAACCAGACAAAACAAAAAGACGTGAACTGTGCACGACATCAAAAGACAAGCAAAAAGAAAGAAAAAAAGAGAAAACAGAAGAAAAGAAAAAAAAAGGTTAAGAAACGAAATTCCAATCCAATGGATACCAAAAGAGAATACGAAAGCTTTCCTATAAGGTAACCTAGGTAGGGTCGTGATGGCCGTAGATATATATTAAGAAGTAAGAGCGTCAGATACTGCTGCTACGTAGCGTTCATCGAAGACGTATATCGTGATAACGAGGGCTGCGCTGTCGTGGACGAAAAGTTGCGCGAGCCGGGGGCAGCGGAAGCCGGTCGCGTCACGCCGTGAGCTTGATGCGCATAGCTCATCGGCGGACTATACACTTCGGGGTCGTATGGCGGGATCCAACGTTGGTGTACTTTTGCTTGCTCCTTCTCTTCTGATACGGTACGTACCATTTTAGGAGGAGACGGGTGTGAGAGTCGGCGCGGTTTAGGGGGCACCGGCGGGGGTGGCGATGTCGGTAGTGGTGGCACCGGAGTCTCCGACCGGATGGACGGAGTATGTGATCGGATGGACGGAGTTTGGGATCGAACAGATGGGGTTTGGGAGCGGACGGATGGAGTTTGGGATCGAATGGAAGGTGTATGTGAACGGATGGCTGGGGTCTGCGAGCGGGTGGATGCGGGTGTTGTCGGTCGCGAGGACATGGACGCTGATCTCATATGAGTGGAGCCAAACCGCGAGAGTGGTGAGGGTGAAGAGGAGCTGTAGGTAGCGGATGGTGTTGGTGAAGTGGATGGCGGTAGAGGTGACGATTGATGGCGAGACTCATGGGTGGGAGATTCGCTTCCTGGCGGCATCCCCAATGTTGTCGTGATGAGTTTAATGCGATTGAGTTCAGATCGCAAAGATTGGCATTCCTGTACTTTTTGTGCATACTGTACTTTCTAGAATAGTTGACTGGTGGTTAATCCCGACGAAACAAGGTGTACGACGACAGAGATAAGACTTACTTGTCTAGACAGACAGAAGAATCACGTGTGTCATTACGTCGTGGTGGAGAAAGAGAAGACGGCTCACCTCCGAATTTCAGCTTCGAGCTTTCCATTTGTGATTTCTACGTCATCTAGCTTGGCTTTCAAATTCAATTCGACGTTTTTGGCCACTCTACTGGCTTCTGAATGAGCTAAATGATTCGTGAGGATGGCCCGCAGCAGCGCAGCACTGAGGGACAGAGACGAATTCTGGAGCAACGATGAGATGATGGAGATGTGGTGTGTGTGTTGAATGCGTACCTGGTCATCGGATTTGACATCTGACATGAGCCATTGCTGCAGCTCGCTGTGGAGGGTCGACACCTCCTCGACGGAGCATTTCTTGACGGCGACTTTGGCCACCTTGTCCTCGAGTCGTCGGGCTTCCTCCCGGCTTCTCAAGGAGCTTGGCTCGAACAGGATACGATCCTCCTGTCTCCATGTATCAGTGGGCAGATCGCAGGCTTCGAGAGTGGCATGTTTAACCCGAGGGGTGTTCCAACGGCTAGCAGTGAAGTCAATCCGAATCAAACGAACGGAATCGCTGGTAAACGGTTCGCGACAAAAGGGGCAGACGGGCGAGAGGCGTGAGGAAGTCTTTTCAACGATTGTGTTGCAACAACTTGAGCACAATACGTGTCCTGGGTGAGGATGGGGCAATGAGATGGTCGGAAAAAAAGAAAGAAAAAAAAGTTTTTAAGCTCACCACAGGGGATGGAGTGGGGCAGACAATGGGGGCCATAGTCCTCGGAGCAGACGTCGCAGACTGAACCAGTATTAAGAGTCAACATTAAGAAGGGCTGGTCAAAGCCTTGGAAGCAAAAAAAAAGTAAGAGGAAAAGAAAGGTAGGGCTGAGGGCAAAAACCTCGCTTGAGTCAAGATGATGGATAAATAGCACAATGGGACGTGTTGCCTATTTCGGTCACCCGAAACAAAAAAAAGCACAGCCGACATGTGTTTGGTCGGAAACGTCAAACACAGTTTCATAAAACATGGCGGAGCTGCCTAACGTACCTCGTATCGTCGTACCGTCGCAGTACATTCCACTGTAGTTTTATTTTATTATAAGGAACAACCTCGGCCATTCACAGTCACCCTGACTCTCGCACCCCAGCGCTGACTCCGCCGCTGAGCAATCGCCCGTCATTGGTCAATTCTGAGTTCAGCGCCGCTAGGGCTCACCGCTCTTTGCTCTACATCCGGGGTTGCGGCATGATGGATGACTCCGCGTTCCCACGTACATGTATATGATTGGACTCAAATTTCCACGGCTGTCATCCATTCTGCAATATACTAAGCCCTTACTCACCCTCCCTGCTCAAGCGCTCATGTAGAATATTCCACAAGCCTCTACCTGCTTTCTTCCAGTCACAACTCCTCTTCACCCGCCCCGTGGATTTGACTTTTAAGGGTAACGCCGTCAACAGATCCTGATCTTGAGCAGTGTATCTCTCTACCTGTGCATCTGATAGATGCATCTCCCATGGCATCTTCGATCTCGTCGTCCTCGAGACCTGTTCCGATCCTTTCTATCAGCATATTATCATTCAACCTTTCCCCTCGGAGCCCGACGTGTCAACGTAAACGCGTCAAAATTCCATACATTCTACTTTATTGTTCCTCCCCCCCCTTTTTTTTTAGCTTTTACATTTTACGAAAACTTCTTTTTGAGCGGCGCCAACTGCAAAAAAAAAGGTATGAAATTACGTCCTCGATAGGAACGCGTGTTGAACGCGAGAGACCTTTGAAAGTTAAAGCCAAGTCTCGGGGGGTACTCACCGACGGCCTCACGGGAACCACGCGAGCCGAAGTTCTGCCCTGCAGAATCCGATCACCTACGACCGTCCCGTATTCTGTGGCCTTAATTCTGGTAATTCATGAAGAATCTCGAAAATGAACAGATGTCGCCACCATCGCCGCCGCCATCACCACCACAAGAAAAAGGCACATCGAGTCTTTGAGACTTTACCAAATTGTCACTCCGAAAAAAGCCTCGATAAACCGTGCCCTTTGAAAAAAAAAAGATAAGAAACTTGATAGCTCGATAAGCAACGAAGTCGTGCCCCGTACGCGTAACCCAAGCGAACACGATAACGACGATTATCAGCCACTCGCAATTAGCACCCTAAATCATGATCTTCAGCTGGAGACGGGCAAAGCAACAAGGTAAAGCCGTGGCTTGGCTATTGGTCGATTGCCCGGCAAAAAAAAAAAAATACTAATAATAATGAACAGTAGTGAACCGGTATATGTAGTTGTGAACTGGTATCAATCCAAGATCATTGTACGTGTGTTCATTGTTGTCTTTCCAGTGTGTTGATTGATTGCTTCTCGATTGATTGCTTCTCGATAGTTAGTACACCGTAAGGCACCCCACATTTCTACACAGAGAAGCATAAATAATATCTCCAAAGAATCATGCCCACGGAAACAACACTCTCACATGTAAGAAATCACATCAGACATCCACTAAACAACACCTGTACCTCCGCTGCGAGTATCAAGTGGTCGGTCTCTCCCACTAGCATGTGCAATAGCGAGACATCGTGCTGAGACTGGGTAAAAGCGTCCTTCGAACGTCCTTCCGAGTCGTGAGGACCCACCAAGCAGTTTAAGTAACAAACAGACTGCCAAAAACTCCCGTCATGGTAAAGGCAAAAAAGAATCCACGAGATCATTCTGCAGGTTCACAACGATCGACAACCCTCGTGATTATCATTTCGCGAGGCTAACTTCCATACCCTCCCTGGGATCCATTCTGGTCTTGAGCATTTGTTATCGGTGAAATGTGCGAATACGTTTGCCAGCTGTAAGTCACCATTGGCAGGGGGGTCAAAGGACAAGCGGCTCAGCTTCTCGACAGACATTTCATGTGCACCCTGCTGTGGTTCATCGGGAACGGATCTGACTCCGGGGTGGGAGTGGCATTGATAGAAGGCAGTTTGTCGAGGTCGAACATGTCAACCAGGAGATCAGAGGTGAGCTGGTAGGAGGCGGTGGCAATGGTGGAGGCAGACCGGCCTACAGTCTTGAGTAAAGGCAGGCTCAGAATATCAATTGTCGTCGTTGTGTTGAGGCAAATCGATGTCGACATCACTGCTGGCAATAGGTAGTGAGTGGGGATTCCAAGTCTCCATCAAGTTTTCCGCCCAATTTATCCTCGCCCCCATCTAATTCATGCATCCCCACTCCCCATAAGAACCGGCCATACCTTCTTACCAAATGCCGAAACCAAAACTCAAAGCGATTCCTTGGGTCAGAATGTTGGGCGTGAACAACAAACAGATGTTGCTGCGGTCTTTGTACGCAAACGGACTGCAACGGCCCATCTTTCGGGTGGGTGTTTGCGGTAACTCACTGGGACTTGGCGGCCATGGCGAGGGAGGCGGTGGTGAGGAAAGGCGGAAGCGAAAGGTCCGATACAAAGATGACTTTGAAAATAATGCATTGCCCGGGCCGTCTCCCATGGGAGCTTCCAAAGCTTCCTTTTGCACGACCTGAAGGACTGTGAGCCACGTAAGATGCACACATATTAACATTTCGGCATTCCCCCTCCTCGTCGCTTTCGTCTTTTTGCGCTTGGTTTCCTGACCTCTCCTTTTGCTCCTCCTCTGCCTCCTTTAACAGCCACGGCTTGCGTTGCCGTAGTCGTTTGCGCACTCAGGCAGGTACGGCCCGTCGCTTGGGCATCCGTACGGGAGAAATAGCAGAACCAGGGGGCCAGCACCCAGAAGACGTATGATGGTGTGATGATGATTTTGTTGCTGTGAAATCCAAGGACGCATGAACGAGGCTGGGGCTGAATCAGACCACACCTGCGGCTGAGCGAGGCTTCTAAGAGTCCGCTTGACTGGGCGCGAGAATGACTCGTCCGAGCTGACAATTATGTCAGATCATGATTTTGTGTAACACTGGTGAAATTTTGATCCAAGAATTTCATGACGGAGATGAGGCAACGAGTGTCTTGCAAGAGCTCCTTGAGCTTCTCGAAACTGCTGAACTCTGGAATATGCAAAAACTGAAAGATGGGCTGATAGCGGACAACCTGAAATTCGTTTTCACCTGATACTTACGTTTATGGGTGAGCGATTTTCGTCTTTTGTTGTAGTCCCGGCCCCTCGACGATCATGCGCCTCCTCTTCTGAACCACATCCATGTCAATCTTTGGCTTCACATCCGCGATGACACCGTAGTCTGCACTGCGATGAGCGAGGTAGGCTACACGAGCACTGGTTCGATAAGTGCTGTTTTTCGGCCAAGGCTACGGCTAGAGGACCAGGCTGCTGCTTGACCGGACCAATGAAAATGACACTGTACGCTCCATTGGCGGGAATCAAAGTCAGGGTTCGCCGTATAGTTAAAAAGTAAACAAACGTCGAGTCACTCGTGCACGGGCACATCGTTTTTGACCGCCAGCTAACTCGGATTGACCGCCAACGCTTCAGATTCGAGCCGCAGAAAGGTTAAACAAGGCAAGTCGATGGGGCAGAATGATTGTGTACCTCATAACCAAAAGCAGTTCGAAGAGAACTCTGGTATGAATGAAACTTGAAGAAGATTGCAAGAGACATTTATTTCAATTCTTCCCAACTACTTGGATTGCATGTAAGGAGGCATGATAGGTGAGTGAGAAAAGCGTGCAGTTAGGTTGATCAGGCGAGGTATCCCATTCCAGGGTGCATCTTCACGCCATTCATGCTGACGTACGAACCGCCTCTATGTCCGTCACGAGCAATTTTGTCTGTTCGGATCGTGGGGTAATCACACACTTGAAGTCCTTGGGTTTACTGGGAGAGTAATCACCGTCACGGTGATGGATCAAAGATGCAATAGAGGAAGGAATCGTGAGCGGTTTCGCGTGAGGAAATGAAATGGAAAGCCACGTACGCCCCCAAACCAACAACAAAAGCGATTTCTGGCGTGATCTCTTGCCCGTTTTCATCCTTTGCTTTGGAGATGGTCAAGGCGGACAACATCGTCGCAAATACGATCCAGATGCTCGTCTCTGCTACATGTCGCCCGGGACACATTCTAGGCTCAGAGAATCGATTGAGAACATGGGTGAATCGCCCCAACTAGCCAGTCACTCACCGTCGTCCGAAGCCAAACGTACCGGTCGGATATGGCTCTTCGTTCCCGCCAGCAGATTTGGGCAAGAACCGCTCGGGATGGAACTTGGTTGGATCAGTGTAGATTTTGTCATCCCATGCCATGCTCCTGGGTAATGGATAAGTGGTCAGCGTCTACAGGAACCTAGTAAAGAACAGGCACGTACAAGGCGTTGGCGATGATGATAGACCCTTTTGGGATGAACATTCCTTTGTAAACATCGTCTTGGATAACACGGTGTGGGATGCCTGGATATATACCGGTGTAGGTTGGTGCTTGTCGACCCGCAGCAGAAGAATCGACTGACCGAGAGGAAGAACAGGATACCATCTGTAACATTTGACATGAGATTCTACTTGACAACACGTAAGGAATCCATTACCTCAAGACTTCTTGAAAGAGAGCCTCGAGATATGGAAGTGAGCCTCGATCGCTGAACTCTGGCAGTCGGTCCAGACCAACAACGGCGTCCATCTCTTGCTGTGCTTTTGCCTGCTTGTCAGGGAAAAGTGTCATGGTGAAAATGAACATCATGATAGTCAACCACGTCTAAAGAGACAGTTTGTCACTAAGGAACGTCCACTTTAAGAGAATGAAAACTGACAGTTTCCATGCCCGCTAACGGTGTGAGATTAGTCGGCGAAAGGAAAAGACAAGGGAATCAGGTATCATCTCATACCTGCATAAATTGTCCCAGCTGCGCCTCTGATATCATCAAGGTCTTCTTGGGTTGCTACCCCTTCATGTGCGAGTGTGGCCAGATGGCTGGCGACAAATGACAGCTGTGCTGTCCCATTATCCTGTTTTTACACGACCGGTGTCAAAGACCACACTTTACGATGGTGGTGAGAACAGACCATTTCTTTCCTGACTCGGTCAAATGGAATGTTGAATATATCCTGGATTGCAAAGCGCCAGTCTCGGCCATACTGGGACCACCAAGCACCAGGAACCCATGATGGGATGTGTCTCACTTGTATTACCCATATTTCAGTCGTCGGAACACCACCAGAAAGGGTGAGAACGCACAGAAGGGCATGAAATCGGGCGGTGTCATGCCCGGACTTCCAGATCCACTTGCAGCACGCGAACTGTTTTCTGCAATCGTTATGTAGTCATCATCATCGGACCGAATCTCGTGACCGTATGTGAGCTTCATAACAAGCGTTGTAGCATACCTTTGGGTAGCAAACACCTCAACAGTCCTGAACAGTATTTTTGCCAATTGGGAATCATGCTAACCTTCGAACCAACCAATTATACGACTCCGGATTCTGAGTCTCGATGAGACCCTTGAGGAGAACACGTGCTTCCTGAGTCTGAGCATGCTCAAAAGTATAGTTTTGACCTTGTGAAAACACGGTGTTGAACAATTTGCGATGCTTATGGAAACGCTTGCCGTATTCCAAAAATACGAGACAAGGGAAGTAGCCCAGTCTAACAGATGACTGAGATGTGAGACAATGGTAGTTCCTTCCAACGAAGAGTCTCAGCATTGGATGGAGACTCACATGTTCACGAACATGACAAAGCTTGGCCTATCACTGTAGATCAAACTTCGTTTATTCAACAGGTCAGTAGCGGCTTGAGCACTGTTCAGGACGACGACCGATCTCCAAAATGCTTTGAAGTAGATCACATCGCCTACATGTAGTTTAGCTGATGCTCGTTGCCGATGACAACGTGAAGCATACCGTAACTCTTGCGCTTCTCGTGGTAAAACTCTGCTTGACCCTCCGGAGGGATCAGGCGAGCATGTCCAATGAGCGGTTCCGCTGGTGGACCAGGTGGGAGCAACGGGTGTGTTGGAACCCTGAGATTGACTTTGATAATGACAATGACGACCACTGGGATAATCAGGACAGTCAGGAGATAGAACAAGAAGGAACTCATTGTTAACGATTTGGATCCATTACCTCTCACCGCGTTTTGAGCCCACTGTTGGAATCACAAGCTTATGCGGAAGCTCGCAGTATTTGCTATAGATACTTACCATGGACTATTTCCATGGACTATTTGATTTGGCTTACGATTTGTTTTATGACTTCGATTACCCTGTCGTTAGGCGAATTTGCTAAAGACTGGCGTCATACGCGAGAAATCAGTTATGAATGCCAACCAAATTGACTTGGTAAGACTGAGCGCAGAAACTCTTGGAGCACATTGTACAGTACCATAAACGATCGCAAAAGAAATACCATTGTTTTGTAAAGGATATCACTTGAAATCCATATGCTAGAGTCCGTTGGAGACTTCATTTTAAATATGCTTATGGAAATAAAAATATTTTATACTAACTGTCTAAAAGGTCCTTACATGTAACGTGGACTGTAAAACTCAGGAGAGCAAATTGACACAAATCAATGAGTGTCGAAGCTGGATGCTGATTTATGATGATTTGACCTTCGTTTCGAGCAATCAAATCAGACCCCAAATCAGATCTCAAATCAACATCAAATCGTATACTTTGAACTCATGTGAAAGCGAATGAGTAAAATCTAGCTATTCATGATCCTCTCTACCTCGAGTTGCACCCGAACTCTAGACGCCTTGCCCTCAGTACTCTGTCCCCCGATTACACTGTCTCCTCCAAGACCAACGGTCACACCTTCATGTAACAACGCCAGCATCTTCACCCACTGATGACCCCACACACTTTTCGCTTCTAATCCAAACTCCTCCAAAGCAGCTGCAAAGCATGGAAACCTCAGTAACTCCTGGGACCGTACAAAAAAAAGGGGCTGGCAGGGGGGGACGCACCATACATAACCTGTGGTGCAACGGCAGTCTCGAGCAATCCCCGCTCGCCTATCATCCGCGCAAACCATATCCAATATCTTGGCAGCTGAAACATACGGTCCAATGGACTCGCCACGGGTGCCTTCAGGATACTGAAATACACCCGCATCATGCCCGCAACACGTGAGATGTACTCCGACGTGCTCTCCAGTCCCTCACCGTTGCCTTTCCGGTACCCCATTGCTTTCAGGCGCTCGTCCTCGTCTTTCCATGGCACCCCGTCCACGTCCGTCGAGGGAACGACACTGGGGGCGGGCCAACCACCCGCGCGTTGTACCAGCTTTGCGAAGAATATTTCCGGGAAGCCTGCCAGCGCTCCAAGCAGGTTCGCCGTGACTAGTGCAAGAGGCCCTGCACTGCGTTTCTCTGCTGTTACTTCTGTTTCAGCTTGAAGCAGAATGGTCTTGGCAAGTGAGGATAGGAGAGCGTGATAGACGTCCGGGGAATGGGGAGCAGATGGGGGGATTAGTATGTGGTGGAGTTGTTGTGACTAACGATGAGATTGGTGTGTAAGTTGAAAAGTATTTTGAACAGAAAGGTTAGGGACAACTCACGATCCGTGTGATAGCCTGGGGATCATTCGTTAGTTGTCCGATCTTGGGAGTGATCTGTCGTCGCAATGCACTCCAAGTAGATTTGAGTTCCTTTGTTGATTTTACGATCTTCATAGGACCGGCTTTCAGTTCCTAACGGGGATCTTTAAATGAAACTGCCAAAAAACGGGACCTTTTGAACCTTTCGCGTACCTTGAGCGTCTTACGAGCATGTTTCCAATCCTCTTCAGCTGTGGTGAATCCCAGTGCCTTTCGTTCCTGCTCTTCGGTCTGTAACTGCTCCTTTCTCTTTCGCTCTTCCTCTTCCTTCAAGCGCTTGGCCTCTTCTTCCTTTTCAAGCAACCTTTTCTTTTCTTCCTCTTCCTTCCTCTTTGCCTCTTCCTCCGATTTCTTCTTCTCCTCCTCTAACCGCTTCTTCAGCTCCTCCTCCTTTCTCTTCTTCTCTTCCTCCTCCCTGACCTTGCGCTCCGCTTCCAACCTTGCCCTGAGTTTATCTTCCTCAAACTTGATACCAGTCTCGATCCGTTCCCATAACTTCCTGTCGCGCTCCTTCCACTCCTCCCTCAATCTCTTCTCGTCTTTCTGCTTTTGCAAATTAAACGCGTCTAGCTGAGCTTGCACCTCAGCCACCTGGTGGAAATGCTGAGCGGCGAGGCGTTTGGATTCTTGCGTGTGGGCTTTGCCTTGCATGTCATGTAATTGCGACTGCACCACGGATTGCTCTTTGCGAGCGGTACGCTGGAGTGTGACAAAAAAAAACCACAATCGAACTATTGTGAGCAACAGTACAGTAATGGAAGGTAGGGAATCCAGGGGGGGAGAGGGGGGGTACGCACGAACGCATCCTTCTTCATCTGTCTCTCCCATTCTTCGTACGGATCATGATGGCGTACTCGTAATCGTATAGCAGCCACAGTGTCCTCGATGTGCCGTAGTTCCGATGAGGTCATTGGCCTGCGCTTCGGCTGCCTGTGCAACGATTCATAGCAAAAGGAGTTTGACGAAGAACTTGCGGAAGACTGCTGCGAATCCGAGTCTGATTCTGATTCTGTGTCTGAACCGTTGCTGCTATCCGTGTAATCTGAATCAGATTGGATACCGAAAGTGGAGGACCTTCTGTGATTCCTGTTTTACAGTTAGATGGGGCACCGTAAGGTAGAGAGAAACACAAAACCTTCTAGTCGGTGAGGGTGAAGTGGATCGAGGAACGCCATAACGCATTGCGGCACAATAAATCACACCGATAAGTGGGAGTGGGACTCAGACGATGGCAGGGTGACAGGGCTGGTACACCTGTGTACGACTAACGTTGTATGTAGGTGGAAAACGAACCAGTTGAATGGTTTGCTATAAAAGGCAAGTAACTAGTGACTCCTTAAAGTTATAGATCTATTTCCAACCAAGTCATCGCTGCTGAAAACTAGTTGACTTATTGGTTCTTAGCAATCCCCATGCCAAGTACCAGGAATTCTGAATCTTGTCCCATGATTTCTATTATTATTATGTTTGTACACTTGTAAGGTATGGATTGAAAGATAGACGGAGGCGGGAACTGAAGGCTACAACACCTGCATATTAGTCCATGTCCACAGTACCGAATGCGCAAATACAAGAATCGAACGGTGGCAATACATCACCGCCTAATGCCCCCAGCGCTTTTCTTCTTCTCCTCCCCCTCCCCTTTCCACATTTCCTCCGTACAAGGCAGGAGGAGGTTGAATAACGGTGCCCACAGTGTGTGCTCGGGTGCGTATGATGTTGGTACCCATACGAATCAGCTCGCTGAGTCGAGTCCATTTGCGTGCCTCCATCAGAAAGAGACCTGTCCCAATGACGCCTCCCACAGTACCCGACTTGGCAGTGATGAGGCCGGATGGAGGCGGATTTAGCACGATGCGTTCGAGGCGTGGATTAGAGCTGATATAAAGAAGGGTAGGGTTCCACACGGCAGGAAGCTGGGTGAAGAGTGTGTGCAACTTGGGTGCGTTGGCAAGACTATACATCAGTAAAGCTCCCGTGCTCGTCGTATCGTCCGATAGACAAAAGTCGATGTGAGCCGTCATCTGTTGTGGGCAGTGGAGTGTTGTTAGGTAACGATGGCAAGACGTACAAGATTAGGGACGTACAAGGTTATTCCAGCATGCAATTGCTGTGGCGAGTCCCGCAATAATATGGCGCGGTTTTGGTTGGGAAAGATAGACATTTGCCCTGCGCACGGTGAGGTGCCGGATGTCGAGGGATACGAGGGCGTCGCAGAAAGCAACGGTCTCCAATGCTGCCTCGGCATCCACCGCAGCTCCCGCGTCTAGAGTGACATCCAGGATTTGCAGGGCTAGGCATGCGCTAGCAATGGGGGCGAGTTCGGGCCAAACGCCCAAGACAACGAGGTGCCGGGTGGAAGAGGCTAGAGTCGGGTTTTCCAAGAAAGTTCGGGAGAGGAGAGCAGCTTGAGCAGGCGAGCGGATGCATAGGAAGCTGTAGACGAGGGGCGTGGCGATGCGTAGCCAGGACTTGGAGACAAGGAGGGGTGCGATGCGGTTGGATGGACGGAGGGGAGCGGGTTTAGTGCGAGGAGTGGGTACGTGCCAGGCGGGACGACGAGGGGGCAGAGGAGACGGGGCGAGGCAAAGGGCGAGGATACGCTCGAGGAGTTCTTCAGGGAAAAAAAGTGGGGAAGGAGAGAAGGGGGTCATATAGCAGTTGGTCGTCAAGCAGAGTTTGTTATTTACTTATTTAAATAGTATTTCGATCGGTTAAGGTATTTAATCTCCGATTATTTTGAGGTTACCATAATAATCTGCCCTTGTATTCTCAGTCTTGTATTTCGCCCGTCGGTAGACTGCTCGAGGACACGATGAGCACTATTGAGCAGTTACAGTGAGTTGCAGTGGCGGTGTGTCCTACTCTTCAAACATAGTATTTTGTTCCAAACAAACACCGAAAGAGGGCTAGCTCTCCTAACTATGCTCCTCGACTTACCCACAGAGGTTCTGACGAAAATACTAGCCAGTTGTGAAGCAGAAAATGTCACTCAAACTTGTCGCTCACTTGCCGCAATCGCCTACTTCACACCTTCGCTATGGACATCCATCCCACTCGGTCCTGCCCAATGCGTATCCAACAGTCTTCATTTTCTGCGCATGCGGCTTGAACGCACAAGGAACCTCCCCCTCCACGTTTCCATTTACGCACCCCATTGGGCTGTCGTAGCAGACATGTGCTCGGCCCTGGCTGCCCATGCCGCACAGATACAAAGGCTACAAATTAGCGCACACACCTCCCAGATCGCAGGAACCGTCCTCCACCTTGTTTTTATCAACGCTTTCCCAATCTCACCTGCACTGCGCGTGCTCTCCATCCAAGTCTACTCAGATCCAGGTCAATATGAGAGTGGATTAATGGCGTACCTGGACACCCTGTTAGAACATGCAACAGAGAAATTCCCATCTCTTCACACTCTTGCGCTGCCTGTCCACTTCGATTGCATACCCCAACCTGGGGCATTAGCGCCCTTCGGCCATTTGCGTACGCTTAAGCTTGATGGATCGCTACAAGAATACTCAGATTCACCGAATATGGCATTAATTTCTGGGCTTCTCCATCAAACACCAATGCTAGAAACACTCTGGTTCAAAACACGATGTCGGGAACCCACCGACACTATACAGCCTCCGACACTGGGCCCTTTGTACCTCGAAAATAATTATCCAGTTCCTATCCCCGTGACACTCCCTTGCCTCACCCATCTCGCTATAACTGCTCCAGGTGCTGGTTTGGAGGTCCTCCACTGCATCGAAGCACCTGCATTGCGCGATTTACACCTTGATGGATCTCGTGAGCCCGAGTATGAGGAGCCCTGGGCAGATTTCGAATCCAATTTAGTGTGGGAGGCACTCCAGAAGTTGGCGCAGAGTTCACCAGGGCTGCGCCGGCTTGCGGTCACAGAGGTGTACCTGCCGCGGCTAGTCTGGCGATGGCTTATGGTCGGAGACGGGCAAGTCGTGCCATTCCCACAACTTGAGAGCATCGCCGCGCATGATCTGGAATTAACCTCTGGCGAAGTACGTTGTGGGCTCAACGCTGCACTGTTACGCCGTTATTTGCGCCGTCCACGCCTTCCCTTGCGCCGCCTTGCTCTTCCCCGGTGTTACCTGAACCTGAACATATCAGACCTCGTACAGGCATCCGAGTCCGCTGTCCGAGCCGCTCCAAACAAATCGTTCGAGCTGGAAATTGATGCGTGCTATTGTGGGGTCACGGACGAGCATCTGGAGACTCTCAGAGCACGGGGTGTGCAACTGGTTTATCACCCAAGGGTGTACACACGAGAGAATAATTGGTGGGAACGAGACCACGACATGGATATATCGGACTCGTTCGCGTATTAGGGTGGAAGTGGTTTGTGGTGGGTACTACGCCGTGTAAGTTTTAAGGGTTGACGTTGCAGTTTCACAGGCATCTGATATTTGACAAATAACACAGGGCGCGCATGATGTTTTTCCACCTGACTCCGATTGCTCCCGGTTCTGTAACGTTGTTACCCCTTTGCACACGGGTGACGGGAGCCCGCTGATTGTCAACAGACAGGAAACCTTGGGCACTTAACGAACAACATCCGGGACAAGCCTAGTTGTTGTGCCCCCCGGGTACAACTGCACCAACTGTTACCGAGCGTTATTGGAGGTATTAATATTGGGTATTGGAGATCCGTCTGCCAAATTGGCAGTGTCAGTAGGGGAACTCGGCAGAACACCTTCCTAATGGAAATTACTACCAAATCTTTGCCCAATGGGGATTCATTTGCGGTTTCTGTAGAACAGTCCTCCCAGGGTAGATAAAGAAAAAGTGAAACAGAGAGTGGGTCCCAGAAGTGACCCTAGGGGCACATGGGCTTGTGATCGTACAAAACACAAACGGAAAGCTCGAAGCTGAAATTCGCAGGTGAGCCGTTTTCTCTTTCTCGTTCAGGCAGTGAGAACCCTATACACACGTGCGTAGATCATTCTACACGACGAACAGCCCTTGGACCAATCCACACATAGTCCAGACAGTTGCCTCTTCGCAATGCCATTTTTCAACAAATCCCACAATTTGGACCTTCGCAATTCCAGTTTCACTGACGTCCACCTTGACAGCAGTCAATACAACATCCAAAGCGTCTACTTGACGGAAGAACGGGCGCTTATGGCTCTGAAGCCTGCGGTTCGTGGAGGATATCATGTTCCCTTGTGCATGGAAGGGACCCGCGAGAGTGTGTTCAGAGAGATTGATGCCTGGTTGGGTGACTGCGGTATGCTCCTACTGTTGCGTGAACCTGGACGATTGTCTTTACAATAGTCTTATCCAGAGTCCACACCCAACATCATGTGGATCAGCGGTTGTCCCGGCGCTGGTAAATCGGCCATTGCATCCACCTTGGTCTCGAACTTAACCCGTCGTGGACGTTTTTGCTCATTCTTCATGTTCAAGCGAGGCGATGCCATCTTGGGCGACCCTGCTACTCTCTGGCGTACCATTGCGTACGATCTTGCCAGATTCAGTACGGAGTTGAGGGCCTGCGTGGCTGATTTCTTGAATAGGACGGAATTCAGGGATGGCGACATCAGGTTGCATTTCGAGTGCATGATCAAGGAACCTTTGGCTGGGAATCACGACAAGTTGTTCTCAACACCCCCTGTCGTCGTGATTGATGCGTTGGATGAGTGTGGTTTAGAGGAATCCCAATCGACTCAACGGCGAATCCTCCTCGATACACTCACTCGCTGGTCTCACCTGCCTCGATCATTCAAACTCGTCGTCACTAGCCGTAACGAGTGCTTACCAAATTCATTTCATGATCAGAGCGTTTGCCGCAAGATCGTCCTCGAAACTGGAGATTCGGTAAATGCAGAGACGCACAAGGATATCCGGATATTCTTTGAGAAGAGTTTTGATGATATCTGCCCAGAGCTCGGCTTAGCATCCCCTTGGCCTGGGGTACCTACAGTGGATCGACTGACAGAGCGTGCCGCCGGACTGTTCATCTGGGCCAAGACTGCAATAGGTTTCATGAAAGAAAAGCGAGGTAAACCTGCTGACAAGCTCAAACTCCTGCTTGCCGGTAATTTGGGCAAGGGAAATGAGAATATCGACATGCTTTACCGACAAATCCTCGATTTCTCCTTCAACGATGTCGATGACATCACATTCGAGCTATTCAAAGCAGTCGTAGGCACGATCATCACGGCGAAGACTCCACTCCATCGTGACGACCTCAAGCATTTCCTGGGAAGGCATGACGAGGAGGATGACAGGCAATTCAGTGTCATTCTTCGCAGTTTGTCTTCTGTCCTGGAATCCGATGGTTGGCTTCGCCTGAGACATCTTTCGTTCGCCGAATTCCTGACCGACCCAAAACGATGTCACAATCGTCACTTCATTATTGACCAGAAGGAGTTGCATCATAACATGACACACAGCTGCCTACGGATAATGAAAACGGAACTCAAGTTCAATATCTGTAAATTAGAAACATCCCACCACCGTAACGACGACATGGTGGACTTGTCGGAACGAATAGTGGCCATGGTGCCCGCTCGATTGCAATATTCCTGTCGTTTCTGGGCAGCTCACCTCTGTGATACGGCAGCGGATAAAGATGATTTTGATTCACTATTCAAGGAGGTCAAAGAGTTCTTCCACGTCCGTGTCCTGTACTGGTTGGAAGTCATGAGCTTGATGAAAGAAGTTTCTACATCGTTGATAGCGATGCTTACACTGGCTCGGTCACTGGCGACAAGAGTAAGTATTTCGTCTCGCATTCCATGGATTTTTCAATGATGTTGCTCACACAGGACGTTGACGTAGAGGTATCAGATTTTGCAAGTGATACAAGCCGGTTTATTGCAAACTTTTACACTCCAATCTCGGAAAGTGCACCGCATATATACTTGTCAGCATTGCCATTCTCACCACGACAATCGATGATCTCGAGACAATTCAGTGTACAATGCCCAGAGACGTTGGCCGTCATCATGAATAAAGATGATCATTGGCCTGCATTGGTCAATATATTGACAGGTCACACCGATGGTGTCCGGTCAGTTGCATATTCGCCCGACGGGAAACGTGTCGTTTCAGGTTCCTGGGACAAGACGGTGCGCGTGTGGGATGTCGAGACTGGCCAGATCGTGGCTGGTCCATTTGAAGGCCACACCGATGGCGTCTTGTCAGTTGCATATTCGCCAGACGGGAAGTGTGTCGTTTCAGGTTCCGACGACGAGACGGTGCGCATGTGGGATGTCGAGACTGGCCAGATCGTGGCTGGTCCATTTGAAGGCCACACCAGTAGCGTCTGGTCAGTTGCATATTCGCCAGACGGGAAGCGTGTCGTTTCAGGTTCCAGAGACAAGACGGTGCGCGTGTGGGATGTCGAGACTGGCCAGATCGTGGCTGGTCCATTTGAAGGCCACACAGATGGCCTCTTGTCAGTTGCATATTCGCCAGACGGGAAGCGTGTCGTTTCAGGTTCCTGGGACAAGACGGTGCGCGTGTGGGATGTCGAGACTGGCCAGATCGTGGCTGGTCCATTTGAAGGCCACACCAGTAGCGTCTGGTCAGTTGCATATTCGCCAGACGGGAAGCGTGTCGTTTCAGGTTCCTTAGACACGACGGTGCGAGTGTGGGATGTCAAGACTGGCCAGATCGTGGCTAGTCCATTTGAACACACCGATGATGTCTGGTCAGTTGCATATTCGCCAGACGGGAAGCGTGTCGTTTCAGGTTCCTTTAACAAGATGGTGCGCGTGTGGGATGTCGAGACTGGCCAGATCGTGGCTGGTCCATTTGAAGGCCACACCAGTAGCGTCTGGTCAGTTGCATATTCGCCAGATGGGAAGCGTGTCGTTTCAGGTTCCAGGGACAAGATGGTGCGTGTGTGGGATGTCAAGACTGGCCAGATCGCGGCTGGTCCATTTGAAGGCCACACCAATTCCGTCTGTTCAGTTGCATGTTCGCCAGATGGGAAGCATGCCATCTCAGGATCCGAAGACAAGACAGTGCACGTGTGGGATGTCGAGTCTAGCCAGATCGTGGCGGGTCCGTTTGAAGGCCACACCGATGTCCTCTCGTCAGTTGCATATTCGCCAGATGGGAAGCGTATCGTTTCAGGTTCCTGGGACAAGACGGTGCAAGTGTGGGATGTCGAGACTGGCGAGATTGTGGCTGGTCCATTTGAAGGCCACACTGATAGCGTCATGTCAGTTGCATATTCACCAGATGGGAAGCGTGTCATTTCAGGTTCCTTCGACAAGACGGTGCGCGTGTGGGATGTTGAGACTGGCCAGATCGTGGCTGGTCCATTTGAAGGCCACACCGATGGCGTCTTGTCAGTTGCATATTCGCCAGACGGGAAGCGTGTCGTTTCAGGTTCCGACGACGAGACGGTGCGCATGTGGGATGTCGAGACTGGCCAGATCCTGGCTGGTCCATTTGAAGGCCACACCGATGGCGTCACGTCAGTTGCATATTCACCAGATGGGAAGCGTGTCATTTCAGGTTCCTTCGACAAGACGGTGCGCGTGTGGGATGTTGAGACTGGCCAGATCGTGGCTGGTCCATTTGAAGGCCACACCGATGGCGTCTTGTCAGTTGCATATTCGCCAGACGGGAAGCGTGTCGTTTCAGGTTCCTCCGACCAGACGGTGCGCGTTTGGGATGTCGAGACTGGCCAGATCGTGGCTGGTCCATTTGAAGGCCACACCGAATACGTCTCGTCAGTTGCATATTCGCCAGACGGAAGGCGTGTTGTTTCAGGTTCCGCAGACAAGACGATGCGCGTCTGGGATGTCGACGCTAGCCGGTTATTTCCAGTTACCAACAATCACCGGGCTGTTATATTTTCTGTCGGGGGTCCCAATGCCTTCAGCACATCTGACGACAACTCAGATGGCTGGACTCACACTTCCGGAGGTGATGACTGTTCAATCCTGTTTTGGGTGCCACCTTATGCTCGACAAGGCCTGTGTGACGGCAAGACCCTTCTCGTTTTAGGTGTGCGCAATACTCGGTTGGACCTGAGTCGATTCGTGCACGGCACATCTTGGACAAGGTGCCACTCCCGCCCTTTCACTTCTACATCCACTTTTATGTAATTACCGATCCAATATGTCAAACCACACCCATATCTGCAAACACCCTGGAATTATCTTCGCTTATGACATATTTCATTCATTCTCATACCGTTGATTGCTATCTACCTCTGGTATTTGACAAATAACAGATAATGTATTATCACATAGCACAAAGTCAGAAACTGTGACTTGGTCAAATTCTCAGGAGTTCTCGGTTTTAACCAGAATGCAATGTACGAGGTTGAACGGTGATGAAGTTGGACGGTTTGAAATAGGTAAGAGATGTCGACGTTTCGGGAGAAGTAGCTTTACAATACAATCGTAGGAGTCTCCAATTCAGTCTCCCCACTTGGTCGCATGAGCTTGATCAGGGGAAGCTGAATAAACAGGGTGATCTGGATGGGGGAATAAAAATTGACGTACCCTCGACTTGATGTCAAGCAAGCGCACCAATTCATTGAACTCTGCCGCTGTGGCGGGGATGGCGCTGGTGCAAACTATGATAACAGCAATGAAATGTCAGCTCCCGAGAAGTGTTCAACGCACCGTTGTGCCGTGTTGACCTCCCTATCTTTGCGGCAATATCATCACAGAATATGAATACGACGTCGGCGGCGGAAGGAGGGAGGGGAGATATACCTTTCTCTCGCATCGCATTGGTTAGGGAGTATTGCATATTGGACATGCTTATAGATGAGGGGAGCGATTGGTGTCAGAGTTTGAGCAGAAGGCTTGAATAGGCATGTCAAGCAGTGGCCAATTACTGGGTCATGCGACAGGCAGCTGATGTACCATATCGGATAAGCAGGGAAGCCCGACGACTCGAGGACAAGGTTGCCAAAGTCACCGTCAAGAAATGCTCCATCGAGGAGGTGTCGACTCTCCACAGCGAGCTGCAACAATGACTCTTGTCAGATGTCAAATCCGAGGACCACACACACGACATATCCATCATCTCACCGTTGCTCCAGAATTCGCCCCTGTCCCTCAGTGCTGCACTGCTGCGGGCCATCCTCACGAATCGTTTGGCTCATTCAGAGGCAAATGGAAGGTCGAAAACACGCGTTGGACCGGAATATATGTTTGGGTCATCAGAAATCTCTTGGATGCGCTTTCGCGCTGCTAAGACCAAAGATGACATCGGTGAAACGTGGGCAAAGGAATCTCACCTGAGAATGTGTTTCCCGGGAGGACTGTACTCAGATCATCGAAAGGACGTAGGTTGGCAGGCTGCATCAATGTGGTCAGATCATAAGCATCGAAGGACCAGAATTTCTGCCTTGATCGCGCTCCCTACCATCGCCGAAGACCCCGACAGATAGAATAATGTATGATGGAAAGTGTATTTCCTGTACCACACCAACTCAGTCAATTTTCACAAATCAAATTTACAGATGAAAGATGTATTACAGTGATGATCTGTGCAAAAAATGTGCATAAATACGGAGGCTGCGGTTATACTGATGAAATTGTTACATAAAAGGTGGCCGAAGGGACCGGTTTACAATAATGGTCACACTGGTCGTAACAATGGCACTGCAACCTTCATAAAACTCTCGTTGTTGTCAATCCATGGCAGCATTGGTCTCTCCTTTTCCCGACAGCCTACAGTAACCAAGCACCACTGGTACCGTCGATCCCATAACCTCAGTGTAACAACGTGCTGACCGTAGTCTTTCAAGGCTGGGTCAACGTTTTCTTTCAACAGTCATGGTCAACTTTACAATATTCGCCGGAGGGTATGCCTCCTTCATTGCTTCCTATCTTTTCAATTCAGACGCGTCGACGCTCACCCTTCTCACTCAAACGACTTCTGGCGAGAACCCATCGTGGATAATCTCCCACCCTACCAACACAAGCATTCTGTAGTATGTGTTCTTTTGACCATTCGGCTACATGTACTTGACTTTTCGCGACGGAAGTGCCACTAATGAAATTCCAACTGGCGCCTTGCAGTCCTTTGTCGTTTCACCATGTGGTACCATGGCTGGACCAATCGACCAAGTTTCCTCGGGCGGGAATGGCCCCGCTTTCTGTGGTCCTGTGAACGAAACGCAAGTCGCCGTCTTGAACGTAAGCATCTCACCTACCTCCAACTTTGTTAGCTGACTTCTTACACAGTTCGGCTCAGGCGACGGTCTCATCGTCCCAACAACAGAAGACCCGGACCATTTTACCCGATCCGCCCCGCTCATAACCTTCCCTGCACCGCCGGGCGGTGCCTCTCATCCTCATATGGCTCTTCCATTTGGCAATGAGGTTTTTGTAGCTGATCTGGTCAGTTTTTCCCCCTCTGGTTCGAGTTTCCCTTTGGGTGCTCAATTTGTCTTATCTCATTAAGGGCGCAGATCAGATTTGGCGGCTGGGAGAGGAATCGCCAGGAAATTTTGAGATCCATGGTTCCATTCCCCAGCCAACTGGTAGCGGACCAAGACACTTGGCTATCAGAGGTATATCTATATCCTATCACTTGTTACTTGCTTACTGGGCTCATCCAGATGACTACATGTATGTTCTCCATGAAAAGTCCTCGACTCTGAGCGTTCAAAAAATCCCTGCGGCACCGAATGGTACCGCAACCGCCGTCATTGCAACCGTTACCACCTTCCCATCGACATTCCCAGGCGCTGTCTTCGCCGCAGCCGAGATCCTCATTCCAGACACCACCCCCGAATTCCCCATTCCATACATCTACGTTTCCAATCGTAACACCGGCACTCCTGGTCCCCGTGGAGACACCATCGCCATTTTCCAGCACATAGAAGCGAACTCTTCGAGTCCTGGTGCTCTGGTGCAGGTGGCGCAAGTGTTCACTCAATTGGACCAAATAAGAGGTATGGAGTTTGGGAGGATAGAGAATGGCGGAATAGGGTTTTTGGTCGCTAGTGGTTTTGCTGGAACGGGTGGGGTGGTTGTGTTCAAACGAGTGGATGGCGGTGCGGGATTGCAGGAGGTGGCGAGGAATACCGAGATACCAACTCGGACGAGCTTCGTGTGGTTATGAAATGGGATAAACTTATATCATAGACTATTATACCACACAACTGCGAAAAGTATTGCGGTTTCCCGTACTTATATAGCCAGCAATGTACCTACTGTACTTGTATGTATTACATAATATGTTCACTGACATGCACATGGAATGTACTGCCTCAAGGCCTCAAGTATTGCCTTGAGCCTACACGTTCTGGAAAATGACCGTTGCCTGAAGGTTCTTCACGGTATTCGGGCAGTCGCAAAATTGGTGTCCCCTGTCGCTGTACTGAGAATACGCACCGGTACCGCCAACAGTCCATGTCACATCGACTGCTGTGCACCGCATCCTCATAAGTAAATATAACCCCTTAAGATACGGCGCCTATTTCGGAGAGAGCCTTCGTCCTATTCCCATGGCGCTCGCGGGTCCTTCTTGTCTACCTTTGAGCATTTCGACAATTCCGCGTCATCTCCCGTTGCATCTTGGAGATACCGGGACGCCCACGTTCGCTCCTCACCATTCCGATGGCGATGATGATATGACGGACGCTTCGGGCGAGGGCGCAGGGAAAGGCAAATGCGAAGACTGGGAGGACATTAGCGATAGCGTTTGTGATTTGGAACGGGACTTGTGGGGATTGTGGAGTCTGTTTGAACTCGGTGAGGAGAACGTGGAGGAGGTGGATCGGAGGATCGAAGAGCAGGAGCAGGAGCAGGAGCAGAACCAAGCCGAGGTGGCGCCAGAGCGAGAAATACCGGCAGATGGTCTTGCTCAGATTGAGATTGTCTTGGAACGGAGAGAACGTGCGATCGAACGTACTCCTCCTGTTCTGTATGTCATATCTCATCGCTGTATTGGATCGAGCTAATGACATGGACGACGTCCAGAGCGACAGATGCTCCGGGGAAGATCCAGACAGTAGGAGGCCGATTTGCGTCTGCCTTTAGAAAGATCTGGTCCAAGTCTAAATCTCTTACATCCCAGTAAGTCTGTCATATCTCACTCGCGATGACCCCTTATAATGAAAATTTCTCTGTCATGTCCAAGCTCTTTTCATGATTGCATCATCTGTCAAGAATCCATTCAAGACCAGGAAATACGTGTGCCTTGCGGACACTACTACGATAAGGAATGCATCATATCTCTTTTCCGAGCTTCAACCAAGGACGAATCTCTATTTCCCCCTCGCTGCTGCAGGCAGACGATTCCGATCATCAGAGTTCAGAAGCATTTTACTCCCGCTCTTACGAAAGAGTTTGCCGAGAAATCAAAGGAATTCGGTACCTTGAGGAGGGTGTACTGCGCTGATCCTACCTGCAGTCGATTCCTCGGTCAACAGATCAAGGGAATAGCTTGGCTCGCACCTGGACGGAAGGTGTATAGATGTTCGTGTGGGGTGGCCACATGTGGCAAGTGTAAGAACGCACACAGAGACGGAATGAAACATACTTGCAGCAGCAACAGTACAGATCACGGGATGGAGATTGTGTTGGAGTTGGGGAAGGAAAATGGGTGGGCCAGATGTCCAGGGTGTAGGACAATGATTGAGTTGAACATGGGGTGTTATCATATGACCTGTCTCTGCAAGGTTGGCCCCCCTCATAGTTCCAGCTGCCGAGAGCGTTTCTATTTAAACTTACACAACAGGCCGAATTCTGCTATCTATGTCAAGCCCGCTGGAAAACCTGCGCTTGTTCGCAATGGGATGAAACCCGCCTTGTAGCGGTAGCCGAAGAACGCATTGACCACCAGGTCCAACTCGACGACGCCCCAGATCGAGCACCAGTCCTCGGCCGATTCGACGATCTCCCAATTCGGCGGCGGCCGCTATGGATTCGACAGAACCGAGAGGAACTGATTCAGGCTGCCGTTGATGCTCTTCGGGACAACCATGATTGTGAGCATATCATATGGAGATACAGAGATGGTGGGGGAAGGTGTGTTGGATGTTACGATTTTTTGGATCGGTATGTTTACGTGAGTGAGGGGTATTTTGTGAACTGCGGTGCATTAAAGTCTGACCATTTTCACTGACCATTTTCACAGCATTGTATTGGGTGTCATACTATTGCTTGTAATCGGTGTCGGCATAACCGATTCTGATCACGCTAACGTCATAAACGAGAAGGGTCAGCCACAATTTACATTTTCTACGGCATGGGCCACCTCTTTCACGGCTTGGTTTTAGAATGAATCTCAATTGACGACATCATGGCGCAACGAAGTTCAAATCTGAAGTGTTGGGAGACTAGTGTCGATCTATATCCGCATTTATTTGAGTCATTTGTACAACTACACGGAGCCTCGTAGAACCTTCCATTCTAACATTCTATTCTTTCATACAACCTTGACCTGATTTGCATTTATTATGTCAATGAACTCCGGCTTGAGCGAAGCGCCTCCAACCAGAAAGCCGTCTACATCTGGCTTGACGGCTGCAAAAGATAATAATCACCGTAGGGGAAATTTTTTCTTGGGGTGATTTAGCGAAAACTGATAGGAAACTCACCCAGTTCCTTGCAGTTGGCTCCATTGACGCTACCACCGTAGATGATTCTTGTCTTGTCTGCGACGGCTGGCGAAACGGACTTGGCCAAGAATGAGCGGATGTCGGTGTGTGCTTCCTGGGCTTGGGCGGAAGTCGCTACTTTGCCGGTCCCAATGGCCCAAACTGGTTCATATGCAATGACTACTTTGCTGTATCAGTGTGTCAGTCAAAAGTCAGGGACAGTCCATTCAGGATATGAAATCGAGGTGGAAAATGAACATGGATGAGTTAATAACCAACAAAAAAAACGATGGTGGTTAGATTTCGCGGCGATCAACGGTGAAAGAAAGGGCTAACCTCCAGTCGTTTTCCTTGAGAAGATCGATGACGGGCTTGAGCTGATCTTCGACAACCTGGGCAGTTTGTCCCGACTCGCGCTGGGTGAGGGTTTCTCCGACGCAGAGGATGACGCTGAGGTTAGCGTCAAGTGCAGCACGGGTTTTTTGGGCAATGAAGACCGAATCTTCATGGAATAGCGTGCGGCGCTCAGAGTGACCTATACACAAAGAACGAACTTGGGTATGAAAATAACTGTTTGATGATGGCATGGCAGGCCCATACCTAGAATAACATACGGAATACCCGCATCTGCAAGTTGAGCGGGGCTAACATTTTTATTTCGGTTGATAATGAGGATGTGTAGTCAAGATTCCTTGGATACAAACCTGATTTCGCCGGTGTAGGCACCCGACTCCTTGAAATAGCAATTCTGCGCTGCGACCTTGACCTCCTTCCTGACGACCTCTTTGAGAGGAATGAGGTAAAGAGCTGGCGGCGCGACCGCAACCTCTGGATAGAGAAGCCACACGGAAATTATCTTTGAAAACGACGGTCTGGTTTAAACGAGAGGGGTGATAGTCACCAACTGAAGAGTCCAGATCGGCTTCATTCAAGATCTTTACGAGAGCGTGCTTCTGCTCTATCGAACACGGGTTCATTTTGAAGTTTCCTCCTACGAAGAATTGCCGAGGCATGTTGACAGTTTGGCACTTTGCGGGTGAGGTTCAAGTTGACGGTATGAGTATCTTTCTCACGACGGCCACCATGGTGAGTATGATATGTAGTATACTTTGGTTTACAGTTATAATATTCAGATGGATTCAGAAGTGTATTGAAGAACATGTATTGAGAAAAGAAATTGGTACACAATCGATGCTGCATGCTCCGACACGAATACCCAGCCACTGGCAGCCTAAATCAAACCGAACTCTTGCGGCGTTCCCTGCGTTTCCGCCCGATCAGTGAACCAACAAGCCGACCAGGCTTGGCTGACGATTCCTTAACGATTGATATCTCCTCTGATACACGTCGCTTCTTCGGAGACAATTGATCTGATTTTGCATGGGCAAATTTAGGACGTTTCTGCGAGAGTTCTCGTCCCTCCGATGCCTATACAAGTGCCTTTTAGCGTCAATCGTATTAGTAGAATTCTCTTTAGAATCTTGACTGACCGTTGCCTCTGCATGTCGTCGATGAACCACCTGCACATTCTCTATAGAGAACTCGACGATAAGCGCTCCTTTGCTTTTTTTGGTCCTCCCGCCATCAATCTCATCTTTCAGTCTCTTCAATCGGGCATCGTCTTTGGTATCCTTCATTTCTTCTTGCTTGAGCAGGTCCTTGAGTTCTTCTTTCCACCATTCTTCGAACAAGGGTCCTACTTCGGAATTGTTGTTGGACCACCTCAGGACTCGTAATGCATCCGCATGTTTGCGCATCTCAATAAACCCGTAGCCTTTGCTTCGTCCTTTCCCTGTGACGGCATCCACCCGCTCTTCTTGCCTCACAATCTTCGCCTGCTTGACCCCCATCCGTTCCGCGGACGCCTTTTGAGACTTTTTCTTGTCATCGCCATCTTCACCATGTTTCTCATCAGCATCCTCCACATGTTCTGCTTCCGTAATCCCAGTTCGCAAACCCTTCTTGGCTTCGGTCTCGAATTTCCGGACAGCATGAATGGCGAGCCGTTTCAATAGCCGCTCAGTTACGAACACAGGAATCTGTCGTACGCTTAGCCGTGTTTTCGAAACGTATAGCGAAGGGTTTGATCGTAACAACGCTCGGCGGGTATTGTATGAGCTTGTTCGCTTCTCAATCTCAGCCGTACTGAGTGTGTCTGCCGCTGGCGTATTCGGCAGGATAACTATCGTAAGAAAAATGCCCCGTTAGTCGGCCAGAGGAAGGTATTACTGAATGAGAACTCAAGATAGTACGCACTTCCTTCTCGCAACAAATATATATTTCGTTTGTCAGCTTTTTCCCTCTTCTTCTCGCCTTCTTCCTTCAGTTGGCCGGCCTCCTCCTTGGTTACTGCATGAACAACGTCAAGGGTACGTCCGTGTAAAACTAGGCTTTGAGCCAACGTCGAAGACGGGTCAGGAGTCAGGATAGAAGGGGTCGTGAAAGGATTTTTCCTAGGCTGAGAAGTTTGTCAATCTCCAGATGACCACAAAAAGAAACGTAACGAACAAGATTGCCACCTGCAGTTTCTGAGCGGAGTTGATCACTCTGTTGAACAACGTTGTCGGCATCTTCCTTATTCCGAAAGCACACAAACCCGGTCCCACGAGAACGGCCGGTAGCATGGTCGATAGTAATACGAGCATATCGTAACGGACCAAATGCACGAAAGCTAGAAATATCATGGTGAAATTTCGAAGACAAAAGAAATGATGAAGACATCTACAGTGTTTGAAGTTCCTCCTCTGTCGCCGTGAAAGGAACATTCCGAACAAAAAGAGTCGTCCCAATATCTGATGTCTCAATATCCGACTGGCTTTCTTTGTGTTTATGCTACCTCAGGAGTTGGGCAACATCGTAACACCAGAAAATATTTCTGCTCACCTTAGCCTCAGCCCATTGCACCCTTAATGGTCGACCTAGAAGCGCGAGACCTTCTGAGGATATTTTGTCAAATGCAGGTTGAGCGTCTTCTTTGATGGCAAACGAGACATATCCGACACCCTTTGACGCTCCGGAGCTATGATCTAAAACGACAAACGCCGATCGCACGGGGGCGATGTCAGAAAAAAGTGTTCGCAAATCTGCAGAGGTCGCGGTGTATGGAATGTTTGAAACGAACAACGTCCTAGTATGAAATTACTGGGATCGTTACAACTTCTTCCAATAACAACCTTGGAACGTTACCCATGACTTTGGGGATGGACTTCGTCTTCTTCTCGATCTTTTCGTTTCCCAAGCTTTGACATGAGAGAAGATGTTGCCGATGCTTTACAGTTGTTTATTCTACAGGCCCATGCCAAATACCATTCTGATCTATCGGGATTTTTAAGAAATCAATGCACAGGAAGAGACGACATGTAATTGTCATTCTGTTTTGTGCCATGATGCAAATAATTGTATCTGTTCCGATTTGGTGAGCCCCATGCGACCTCTCCAATACGGAGGACACAATGGTACCGTTCCAATGGATGGAACGTCCGTCGTGTCTAAAATAGCCTTCAACACTCCTGATGCATGCTCAGGCCGTAAATTCCCTAGCCTGAGTTCCTTTGAGTCCCTAGCCTGTCATGTAAAACATATTCAAGACATACCAATCACCATGGGGGAACACCAGAAGATTTGCAGCATATCTACATTAAGGTGACACAAACGTCCGTAATAGATCAACCGAAGTTATGATAAATATAATACGCACTTGTGTCCTCCGACGTGACCTACCTCCCCAACCCTCACTCTTCTACGTGGATCAGCGTCAAGCTTTTCAACTTCCTGCCGCAAAGCCTTGACCACCTGCGAGCCCATATCACCGCAACGACAATCTCGTGCACCATGTGTGCATACATAAAGATCCACGTCTTTGAGGCACAGCGGCGTAGCCTCGTTCCCTGTTACATGACCCCTGATTCTTGCCTCCACCTCATCCAAGTTGGCCAAGGAGAGCTCCGGAATCTCAAGTCGACCTCCAGAAATAGAAAACGCTGTCGCTGAGAATACCTCCGGATCGTGATTGTCGCGAGGTTTATACACAGGCTGATCTGCAGACCAGGAGAAGTTGACTATGCCACCCCATCGGGTTGCTCTCAGTTGTAACGCCTTCTGGACGGATGATGACTTTCTAGCGGGAAATTCGCGAGGAGGATCACGACTGTGCAGAAGAATATAGCATTGGTGAGTTGGAACGGTTCCGGCGAGATATGATTCTGAGATTGCGGTTGCTTTCGACGTGAAAGACCGTGTTGGGTATCGATGAGAGAGCAGTTGACGCATTGCAATCATTCGGGTTTATCAAAGCATTATTTAATATGGAGACATATGAGAATTATTTCAATCTGAATATCCGGCAGCGCCAACGAGTCCCCGCTAGTATTCTTCACTAATCGTGATGGCGTGTGTTCACCTGGTGGACATATACGACAGTCCTGAGTCGAGGGTAGGGTGTGGTTTGTTGGATAATAAATGGTGTCTTCGGTGTTTCCTCCAATACACCATCATGTTTTTCTTGGCAATAGCATCCTGATTCAACGCAAAGACTCCCCGGTCAATTTCGAGATCATAATGAAAGACTCGAGCAACGCAGGCACAACAAAAGGTTCCTTGCATTCCCTCTCAACATCCTTCAAAGCAGCTTCGACCTCCCGGCGTCTCAGACGCTCATCCTGCAATTGCCTCTCAAGCATTTGCATACGTGTTTTCATAGCTGATCAAGAACATTTTCATAAATCGAAGAAAATTCGGCAGAGAGAAAGAGAGGGGGGGGGGAGGGCACACATACCAATGTCCGTTCTGTGGCTGGAAATATTTGGGATTCCCGGGGCGTTCAGCCCTCTCAGGTTTTCCACTATTCCAAGTTCCTTTGCGGCTAAAGCAGTAAGCTCCCGACGAGTATCCCATAATTCTCTGGTGAGACGCTGGATAGCAGCGTTATCACTGGGACCGGTGGGTGGTAGTTTTGCTGAATTATTCTTGCAAAAAAAAATATCAATACAAGTCCAGCGGGTTTGGGATAGTTTGGATGCTACGCTTACCAAAGAAGCGGAATTCTCATAGGAATTGCTGAACTCGGGAAACGACTGGAACGAATCCTCCAGAATACGCTGGGCTTCCTCTGCTAGCGTAGTTGATCGTTCCAAATCCGAGTGCCTTCTGGATTCACCTCTCTCTGGGGAATGCGATGGTGCTTTCAGGGATAGCGGTTGTTCTTGGGCATTTGTCGCTGTATCAGATGCGATAAGGCGAGGAAGGTCGCGACTACGCAGTGCCCTAAAAAAGAGAGAAGCATAGTATGACACAGGCAATGATAATAATAACAATAAGGTATGCCTACCATTCCTTCAACGTGATATACCTTCTAAGCGCCAAAAAATAAAGTGAAATAAAATAAAAATAAAAATGAGGTTAGTGCATTCATATGGAATAGAGACAGAACGTGTACATGGATGAACTCTCCAGTGTTGAATGGAATGCGGTTAATGCACTGCCTTTGGGTTTGAACCTCGAAATCAAGCTACGATGCAGGATCTGATTCCACTCAAGGGGGTTAACCTTTTCCGGGGGGTTGTTCGACAGTAAAATTAAATAAAGCCCACGCTGCCAGATTGCGTCCTCCAGAGGAGCTGTACGCACCCCGGGTATACAAATTGAATGTTCTCCGTTTTGGGGTGAGAGACCTTGAGGTCGGTCAAATCAGCTCTCAGCAAGGCAATCGCGGCGTCAGAGTGATGTTCGGTCATGTTGAGGGCCTTGCTGCCTTTGTACACGATTCGAACTGAGACATCGAGTTCACCGTTGCTCATGGGGGGTATAAGAAGGGAATGCGGGCCTAGGTCCCATGCATCAGAAAAGAATATTAAAGTATGATTCTAACACGTGATGCGCACAGAGATGATCAGAAAAACAAAAGGAAAAATGGTTCATTTACGAAACAGCTAAATGATATCCCTTTCACCCAATCGTTACAGCCATCACCCCCGTTCGAGAGCCTCAATCACCGGTGTGACAACCTTCATTGCCTCTGCCGCTTGCACTGGAGCTACATATTCTGCTACCACAATTGCCACAATGCCTCCGCAGCTCTTGATGATCAATACGCCATCACCCTGTACAAACAGCGCAAATGGGTAGGGAGAGGGAGCCACGATGAACAACTAAGCAACGATATCCTCAGCACACACACAAAACAAACAAACGCACCCCTTTCTTTCCCGTGATACGCGCACTATCGGCTCCCGTAAAGATGAATTTCTGACCAGCGAGGCGAATCCCGCTGACTTGGAAAGGCTCAGGGTTATTGAAGCCCGCTATAATGGCTTGCTGTTCGCTTTGCGGAATCTAAAGGCCAAAACAAGAGAAGAAAAAAGAAAAACCAAGTAGAAATAAATAAATCCCGTAGAGGATGAAAAGGTTGTGTGTAGCAGGCGTACATCATATCCGGCTGATTTCGCCCACACGCCACCCTGTGGCCCAATAATCGCGGCTCTTGCGATCTGACCAGATCCAACAAGGCTACTGTCAACCCACGCTGTCCCCCCGCAGTAACAAATACAAAAAATCAATAACGTCCGGCAATTGAAAAAGGATGAGAGAATTTACCTTGCCAGGACATTATCGTTACTGGAGAATATCAACAATTTGGAGATGGTACAAAGGAGAACGGAAAAGATGGGATGAGATAGAAGTACACAAATGATTTGGCGATTTGGCCAAGTTTCGCCAAAACGGAGATGGCCATCAGATAATAACAAGTGGCATTACGTAATATGACATGTTTGCTCGTGAAAATAATACACATATCACCTCCTTCACAGTACACTCACAAAGCTATTGCCACAAAAAAGACAGCGGCGGACAGCTCCCAACAGCTCCTCGACGACCCAACTACGGGCGACCACGGGTAGCCAGTTATTATCACTCCCAGATGCATTATCAGAAGATAACGGCAGAAATGCTTTGCGGCTACAACCTATGCACGTTCGCGCCATCGGAGTGGACAGAATGAACGTTGTGATAGAACAACGCGCTAGATCACAGAAATAAATAAATAACAATATTGTTTTTTTGAAAGTTTTTGAGCTTACCCCAAGCATGTCCGTTTGGACAAACGGCATTGTTGAGGTCCTGCAACGGAATTTCAACTCGACATGCCGGACAACGTTCGACAGAATGATCATTCGGCACAGGTGTTGGCGATCGGGGCTCCTTGAAGACAGCTTCGTTCGCTGCCACCGACAACTCTTGCGCTTCATACAACAGATCGGGCGGTGCACCCGTAATGATCGACAGATCCGTGATCCTTCTGATGAACGGTGCGTCGTTGACTGTGTTTATATGATCATGATCATCAAAATATGAATCCAGAATGAAATGTGAGAGAGAGAGAGAGAGGGGGAGAGAGGACGAACAAGATAAGACTCTGACGACGGCCATAATATGCCGGATTATCGTTCGCAAAACACGCTGCGATATGACACTCAACAGCCCCTGTGCAACTCCGCCACACTCGGCTTGTCGCTGCGGGTCTCCCGAATATTTCTGCAAAAAACAAAAAACAAAAACAGGACATTAAATTCTTTTTCTTCCTTTTGACATCGCCAAAGGCGGCCAAAAAAAAAATGAACTCACCCAACAGAAATCAGCAACGGACAACCGCATCCGAAGTGACAAGAGATCGTCCCAGCCAAAAAGGTGTCTCGCAAGACTCTGCCTAAACGATTTCCTCATCTCAACATCCGCAGCAGCAGCATCAACATCAGCACCCGTCACCGCAGTATCGCTTGGCCACGGCGAAGAAACGAGGACAAACCCCGAACGGTCGACCAATCGCAGCGACAAGATTTTCAACACACGTTCATGGAGCCGAGGTAAAGTCTTCTCGTCGTTGCGAAGATACAGAAAGCTTGATCGAAGCAAGTAGATGGGGTCTTGACCCGAAACTAGTCAATCCAAAAAACATCAAACCAACGACAACATAAACAAAAAAAAGAAATACACACATACCAACTGTAGCATTATTCAAGTTATCCGTAAGCTCTTGCAGAGCTCCCTCGTCGCTGGAATCACCATCGCCGTCACCACCATCACCAAGATTCCACATTCTCGCCATGACGAACATGCTATTATGCTTTGCATCATGTTTATAGCTGAAATCCAAAGGTTGACAAGCCCTTGAAACAAAAAAAAACAAAAAAAGACGGGAACCATTAATTTTTTTATTTTTTTAGTTCGACGTGGCAGCCATCGAAAGAAAAGGGGGGGGGGGAAAAAAAGATCAACAAACTCGTGCAGCCAAAGAACGATGCCATGCATATCATCATAAACCGTCATCCCGCTGATCCGGTTAACTTCGTTATCCAAAACGTCTCTACGTTCGGCTTGCTTGAAGATCGCGCGTGAGACGACGGAGAGATTCTCTGTCGTCAATGAGATATCGTTGTCGTTGAGTGTTGTCGCTCCCGCTCCTGCTGCCGATGACGACGACGACGACGACGACGACCAATTGGGTTCCCGGGAAAACTTGGAGACGACGTGAAAAGATCCATCAAACAAGCAGATGACGAGTGCATCTCGACGTCGAACGTAATGGATGCCCGAGATCGGGTGTAAGCAGGACGAACCAACCGAGAGCCGTTGGGTTTGTAGAAACAAAACACGGTGTCCAGACCAGTGACAAGATGACGATGGCGTCGTCGTCGTCGTCGTCGTCGTCGTCGTCGTCGAAGGGGACCACAGGTGCACGACGCCTGGCTTGCCATGAACCAATATTGGCTGTTTTTTATTTATTTATTTTCAAGGGGAAAAAAAAAAAAAAAAAAAAAACAGCAAATAAACGGAAAAAAGGACCGGGATGGATTAACCGCGCTTACACCTCTGTCTGGGACGTCAACCCACACCAGCGCAGTGATACCCCGCTTGTCCGGCTGGAACAATGCACCGCTTCGGACCTCGAAATGAGTGTCCACAGAGTATTCTGATCCAAAAGCGGACGTGAGTGGTTGGAGGACGTGAACGATCTTGACGAGGCCTATAGAGCCATCAGAGACGCCATAAGCAAGATACGCTTCGCCTTAGAAGGGGGAGGGTGGGGTGGGGGGTAAACCCAAACAAAAAAAGGTTTAGTATGTATACGATTGTTTTGTTTTCAAAAGTCCTCACATTTTCCCGTTTCGACCAGGACCCAAGGGGTAAAAGCCAGATGCGTAACCCATTTCTCAGCGACCTTGAGAGTACGGACGAGTTGAACAGCGTCCCCACCATTAAACCTGCCCCCCCCACACAAACACCCATATATCGTATATAAGCCAAGTTGCCTCCAAAAAGAAAAAAAAAGGGAGGTCAACGCACCTGAGGAAATTCAAACATCCTGCGCGGGTTGCGGCAACCAAGAAGGATCCGTCTAGATGAGGAGGCACGGGCGAGATCCCAAAGTTCGCTTGCGACGACCAAGTGATACCTAGTTGCTCCCCCCCAAGTTGGAGTTAGAGATGGAGTGTGGGTTAAGTTCACGACGGGTAGGTAAAAGAAAGGTTCTCAGAATGAGGATGAAAATGAAAATGAAAATGAAAAGAGAAAATGAAAGAACAAAGGGAACAAGAGACGAAAGAAAAGAAAAAAAACACATACAGGTGACCTGTGCTTGAAGGGTCTTGGCGAGAGCTGATCGATTTCTCTCCTCCCCTCCTTCCTCCTCACGCGAGAACTTGTCGATCAAAAAATCAGTGACGTTCACGACCTTTTTGAGAATACGACAACAACAGACAAATCAGCCAAGGAAGTCCTGCATCGAAGTGAGGGGAGAACTAGCCTTTATCCACTCGCCCTTGAGGTGATTTTTCGCGGAAATCCAAAGAGAGAGATCCATGTTCGAACTGAGGGTTGCAATCACACACCTGGGACCAAACGAACATAGATGTGTAAATGAAAGAAATAAGAGAGTGCAAAAAAAAGGGGGAAGAAGAAAAAAGCGTACCCGGCATGCATCGTCAGATTGCTTGGTGAAACTGCTACCGAACGGAGTACGACGTCGAGGGAGCCAAGAGAGAGAGCACCCCATTCTTTGCGTATGTGAGAGTGTGAGTTAGGATGTCATCCCCCCCATATACTTAAGATGCATGCATACCTTGAGAACCATCAGTCCAGGCATGTACCTGTCCCTTGTTGAATTCAATCATGGTCCTGAACCAACCAACACCAAGGGATCTTTTCTCGTTCGATGTTTCATGGGCCGCGGAAGGACATAGTATCAACGAGGATGTATCAAAGTTGATTCCAAGTTCGGGTGTCTATACAACAACGACAACAACAAAACAAAAAAAGGGGAGGATTTACTGGGAGATTCAGTGTGAAAATTTATAACGTTGAATTCGAGAGGGATAGACTCGGAAATCGTGTTTGTTTGTTGTTGTAAAAAGCTTACCAGGATGTAAACAGCAGATTTCGTGACGAAACAAACTTGACCGTTCCCGGTACATTGTACACAGCTCGGAGAAGGATATGGCGATATGGTTGGCACGTTCAACGCGGAATAAATGAACGGTACGGTCATTTTGGGCTATTCGTCATTGTTGTGTGGGCTCGTATTTGGCATCGCCATCAGGAAAAGACATGCGCAAATATGATTTACGGAAGAGGCGAATCCGGCTGCAAAATTGGCGAACGCTGATCTCACCCAGCATTTGGCACGGGATCCTCGGTATTGTGATACCCTCTCTCGTCAACGAGGCAAACAACGAAAAAAAAGACCAAGCCATCAAAAACGCCTAACAGTTATAAGCTCTCTTATACCCTCGGCTTTATTGGCTTGCTTTGGTTCTCTCCATATCAGGATTTCCGACTGGCTTTCTAGCCTGGTTTTGAATTGTTGTCGAGAACGTCGGGAGCCAACTCAGAGACAGCTGGAGGGACGCGATCGGAGGAACTCTAGTGGGTGGGCGAGTCCAAGCTTAAGAGGATGTTGGAGCTTCCGCGTACCAAGGGAGAGTCGCAGAGTATTTTCGGCAGTTCGTGGCTAGTGCTGCTGCCGGCCATGAGCATTCCCCGTTCTTCCCCTCTTCGTCATCGTTGGTGGCGCAGCATTAACGCCGCAAATGCAAACGCTCGCACTCCAAATAGGCGACGCGTTTGCAGTTGTGTGTGATACTGTTTCAACTTGGAAAATGAAACGTAAGTGGGTTCGCAATCTCCGGTCCTCTACATTTATATATATATGCAAAAAGTCAAAAACGACTCGCAGATCAACGTCAACGTTCAAACGTTCAGCATTTAGCGCTGGGCTGAGCAACTCGGGCGGATCCGCGTTCGGGTGTTTATATGTACGCTCCGCTGCTGACGGGTCTGGATCTCTTGTGTCGATCAGGGTACTGTGAGGTGCATTGGCGGCCGAGTAACCGTTACCGATTCGCGTTCCGTGCTTGGTAATGCCGGATGTGGAACTTGTAGAAATGGGAGTACTAGTGCCGAAGAAGTGTGTATGCTTCGTTGAACATATGCTTATACGTGTACGTATTCTGGTCACCGCCGGGGTTGACGTTGAGCGCTGAGTGTTGGGCTGGGTTCCTGGGCAAGTGCTGACGGCAGACAAGAGTCAATGCCAAGCCAAGCATATGTTGAGTTGGGTGAGTGATCGGAATGATGCAGTCCGCGGGGAAAGACTTGCACGGACATGAATGGTGAGAAACGCATTTTCAAGAAAGATCTCCACGGATCTGAGAACCAGTCTGGTATGGCGATCAAAAGCCTTTTTGAAGCAGAAATGTATAATCGCGGAGTCGGAAATAGATCGGAGATGATGTGTTTGTTCTCCGACAAACGCCTCGGCGACCAACTCTCGTCGCTGCCGACCTTTGCGACCGCGTTGGTGACTGCCAGTGCTGACGATCGTCTCTGTCACGATGATACTGCGCTTACTCATCTCGTCCTATAAAGCCGGGTTCCCCTCGCTGTCTTGGCTTATCGTAACGTACAAACAATTACGTCTCTCGTCAATCCACGGCGATCTCCACTCTCTACTACTTATACACCACCGACCACCTACTCGTTCGCCCTCACAATGGTCTCCTCTCATCACCATCCAGCTCGCATCTCCCTTCCGGGCATTCGCGAAATGTTCCCTGGTATGTTGGCACTCCAACCCTCGTCATCTCCTTCTAAACCTTGCAACCCGTAGACTACATGATCGACAAACCCGGTTCTCCCAATGCACCTTCTCCAAGCGACCCTCGCCGTCGCCCTGATTTCCTCGTATGTTTTTCACTCTTCGTCTTCATGATATAAAATAAAAAAATAAAAACTCAGTTCACCTCACCACCACCACCGCCATTCACCCAATCCACCACCACCACCTCTCTGCCACGCGTAAAGCATTCCCCGTCACACCCAGCAGCAGCGGTAACAGCCTCCCGTGAAGGCTATTCATTCGACATCCTTCGTTCTGACCCATTGACATCCTCCCTCGAACTCATTTCCTCCAGCAGCACTCTGTCCAAACACAGCACCACTCCCTCCTCGTCCTCGCATCATCATCAGCAGGCAAGAAATTCGTCGTCCTTAGGAGTCACCAACGGGTCCGCGCCTCTCTTCAGGGTCGCCGCATCGCCACCCTCACTGCCTCCTCCTCCTCCTCCTCCTCCTCCTGGCAACACATCGTGTCACGAGGGACAGATAATCCCGAATACGATTGCAGGACGTTTACAACAACACAGCGCCCGTGCAACTGCGAGTACGGGCGATGTACAAATGGGGTATCCGACCATGATCACGTTCCCCGCGTCGGGTTCTCCGACTCTGGAGATGCTGGGCAATGACAGCGGTGCCGGCAGCGGCAGCGGCAGTGGCGGCGACGCTAGCAATGACGGTGACCACGATACGCTGCTACCTCACGAGAAGGGAAAGAAACACGAATGCTCCATTTGCTCGAAACGTTTCAACCGTCCAAGTAGCCTGAGGATCCACGTCAATACTCACACCGGAGCCACACGTCAGTGTTCCACCCCCAAATTGTTCTCTTTTTTGAAAAAGAATAGAAAATTCATTTGTTATTTCTTTTGTATTAGCATTCCGATGTCCCCACCCGACTTGTGGCCGCGAGTTCAACGTCAACTCCAACATGCGTCGCCACTATCGAAACCACGGTCTGCCAGGCCTATCACGTCAACCCTACCAGGAACATCGTCGACCACGGACACGCCGGATACGTCCTCGCTCCGCCACTACTAACGCACTGAACCTGGCCAGCGCAACCAAATTCTCTGCTCTTCCTAGGAACGTTGAATCGATGCCGAGTGTTGATAATGGTCGTCGTCGTCGTCGTCGTCGTTGTCGGGCCAGTGTGTTGCAGGGTGGGGTGCGGGAGAGGAGCATGCTTGACGATCAGGATGACGACCAGGACGTGGACGACAATGGCGATGATGATGATGATGACGACGACGACGACGACGCTGATGATGATGATATGAGTTGCTCCTCTGATGCCGCCGAATCTTCTTCCTCGACATCTGTATCTGCATTGATCATTGCCACCGCCACCGCCACCACACCGCAACGATACTCGTCGTACCCGTACCGGTCATCTCCATCATTCAACCAGTCGCCATCATCGCCACCACCACCACCAGCAGCAGCAGAAGTATCACCACCACCACCACGGCCATCCCGCAGCCGAGCGAGATCAAGATCAACGATGACGACGACGGCGTATCGTTCACCTCCAGCTGTACCTCCCCCCGCCCCGAAACGAGCGTCCGATTCCTCGGAGTCTGGGTCTGGGTATGTATCGTCATCATCGCGTCCTGCTTCTGCTGCCTGTGCGTGATCCTTTTGAGTACTAGTGGAGAGTGTTTTTGTGTCTGTGTGTCTGTGTGTCTGTGTGGAATGAAGATGAAAACTTTTATATATAATAATAATAATAATTCGAAAGATAATCGATAATTTGGCGGAGGGTTGCAATTATGCGTCAAGTTCACGTGAAACCTTTCAAAGAAAAGCCTGTAAGAGATATCGATCGCTTGCCCGTAAAACCTCTCTTGCCATATAAGCAGTACTAGTTTCAACGTGGATCATGTTGGGACGTCTAATGCACTTTTGTTTGGTAAGGGTGCACTGTGTGTGTGTGGGATACGGTGTTGGCGCGGTGGTGGGAGAGACTGATTATTACTACGCAGAACACGCAATAATTTACAAAACAAAAAAAAACCAAAAAAAAAGATGACCAACTTCTTTTTTCCACCGAGCCCGAATCCAAAATACCTAGGCCTAATCAAAAATGATCATTAACTACTACTTGGGGTGGGGGATCGCCAAGCGTTCGTTGTAGCTTAAGGAGATAGGGGGAGGGGGTAATCAGTTTTGCACAAATGGGGGAAGTCCGGCCAAAAATCGGAGTAGAATACAAAATACAATGGACACTTACGAGCCCTCCGTGGATTATTCAAAGTGGTTGTTTTTCGGGTGGGTGGGAATGGGCGAATTGGATAAGATAGAAGAGGAAAGTGTCGTTGGATTTCTGTTTATGTTTATTTTTTCCTGTTCTTTTTGCGAGGGAAAGACATCATGACTAGTTTCATTAGATTCGTCTCTGGTTGGATCCCTGTTTCTTGTTTCTTGTTTCTTGTTTTGTTTTGTTTTTTCCTGGATGTTTTGGCTTATACATCCACTTTTGATAAGTTCGGCGCCGTACCCCTACGAGGGCAAGACATCGATCGAAAAGACTGTAGATTGCCCTCGTCGAAGATCGACGTCTTTTTTGGATAACCAGTCAGCGTAACAATCGTCTAGAAGGGGGAATGGGATAGGGGTGGGGGGGGGGGCAAATCGATTCTCACCTACAATGTCCTGGTCAGTGAGGTCTTCCCCACCAGCTACTGCCCATCTTTGCTCAGTTGCATTCGAGTCTCGCACGGAAAGAAAAGAAAGAAAAAAGACTGGCAAAAACTTTTTTTTTGCCACTCACCAGAGTTGAGAGCCTGGACAGATGCAATCAAGGAGTGGAAATAGTTCTCTTCGATAGTTTCGGATTCGAGGGGATCGTTGAGAGCCCAGTTTAGGTAGAGGCTTGTATCCGTCATTTGGAGGCAGCTGATACGCCGGAGGAATGGATGGTCGTTGAAACACCGGGCGAGGCAGCTGAAAGCGCGGCCAGGGAGTGCACGAACGGGTGCGACGGGTGGCCGTGGGCTCGCAATAACCTCGAGTGGATCGGGCTCAGGTTGGATAGTGAGAACAAAAATGCCATATCCCTAGACGAACCGCTGAGTATACAATTTGAAGAGAATGGGGGGGGGAGAAGAATTCACCGTGGCAACCGCAACTCTATTGTTCTCGAATGCAAGATAATTCGAAGTGTAGTAGGCCGGTCCAAGTTGGATATCCACGATAGCATCATTCAATTGAATTTCCCTTGCGACGACACGCTCGAAGTTGTACAGTACAAGTAACCGTGATCTGAGAAGCAGTGCAACAAGGTGTGAACCACAAGTAGATACGTGGACTGTTTGGGGGGAAGCATGAGATGGATGTAAGGCTATATAGCACAGAAACGATACACACCCGCAACGAATCGGTCCACACGCTGATGCGACAGCTGCTCAACGTAGTCCTGATGGTGGATGGGAAACGGGACAAGAACAGCCCGAGTGCCGTTCGTTTGGGGATCACTGGTTGGCGACAAAGAAAACCTCCAGTCTGCGTATAATTCTCGCGTGGCCGGAATGTCGAGGACAGCCCTCCCATCCTCCCGAGAAAATATGCGGAGCACACTCGCACCGCAAATGAAAACGTGACGCGTGCTCACTTCGACATAACAGATTTTTTCTAACCCCGTTTGGTAAATGGTTTGCGATAAAGTGGCCGAAGGGATGTCCCACACATACGCCTCGCCGCTGGCCGCAACAAGGAGTGTGGGGTACACAAATCGGTATGCTCGCCCAGGTTTGGGCATTCGCAACAGCGCCCACGGCCTAAAGTGCCCGCGCCCGCTTCTCGACCCACTCAGTTGTGCGAACATGGAAGCTCGAGTTTGAAATACGTTTGGCGGAAATAGCACCGGGCCAACCTCGGGATCGGAGTCACATGCCTGACGCCAAACTTCCTTGGCGCCATCCCAACGGTCAAAAATGAGGAATCCGTTGCCATACTCACAATGGGCATTAGATCGAACGTATTCCTGTCGTGTCAAAAAAGGGTATACTTTGAGCAAACTGAAGAAACAAAGGAAGTGGATATAGCGTGCCTCGGGCAATGACCAGAGTAACTCGTCATGCACTAAATCGGTGACGAAAAGGCCCCCTTGCTTTGAAGTGGTGATGATATACCCAGCTTTGTCGTCGACTTTGATGCGGTGGACAGCGGTGCCTGTTGAGGGGTACCTTTTAACGGTAGAATGCCCATGACCTAACCATCCTTTTTCTATCAGACGTCGCTTCCAGCCTGAAGAAGCGTTATCAGGTTATTGCCGACGTCGACCGAGGACATGACTGAGTGGGCTTACAGAAATCCTTCCAACCCTCGACCCCAGTCAAACACCGTTGAGCGTAGATGCACTGTAGCTCGGACACGAAGGTTATATCTGACGAGGGCAAGTACCCATGCAGCAGGGCTGCTCTCTTGTAAATTGAGCTCTCGTTTACGTCCACGAATACCTTCCACTCTCGAGACACCAGCTGCAGCTTCCGCAAAGTCTGCACCGGCAAGTACGACAATGTCTCGAGGATTACCTCTATAGGCAATGCAAAGATCATCCTGCAGGTGGACATCGAGGTGCAGAGGTCAGTGAGAGATAAGAAACGTTCCGAAGGTTTTGTCCAAATCGAGAGTCGTGATCGGTCCACGGGTGGCGTGCACCGTGACAAAATTCCCACAAGCCAAGCCTAATTTACCGTTACGCTTATTCTTTTTTTTTTTTACCTGGACAGGGCACCCAATGTCTATCACGCTGCCCAGGGGTAGTGCAACACCATCTGAGACATCGACGCGCGTATCGAGGTCTTTGGCGCGTTCCTCACTTAGCACATCATATTCTGGCATCAAAAAGTCAAGGAGCCCGTCCAACGCCTCGCTCGACACTGAGCTCAGCGGGAGCACTACCGTTAGATCAGCTTTGAAGCCGACTCCAGCCATGAGACAGCGCTCCCCCAATGCAACGCCAGTCCCATTGTCGTCTAGCGTGTCCAAGAGATTGTCGACTTCGATTCCTTCTCTGGCAGCTCGCCGCGTCTCTGCACCCCTGCAAGACCTTCCTTCGCTGGATCCCGCAAGATCTACCTCGGGTACAAATCCTCCGGTTACTTTTGCGCGTAAATCACTTGTACGGCAGAACAGCACCCCGCTTTCAACGCAACCAGTACCCCAACATTCTCCGTCCGTCCCCAGCTCCGTTCGCAGCCTAACTCGCTCTACTTCTTTCAACTTCGTAGGAAGCCAACCGCGTGCCTCGGTTGCCAAAGACAACCCAGATTCTGACCATGCTCCTCTTTTCCGGTCTGGAGAGATTTCAGCGACGACTCCCTCGCGCCACACCACTACCAAGTCGACCTCTGCCGCTCTTGGCGTGGCTTTATCGCCCACCATTAGTCTCATCACACCCAGCCCGAAAAGAAGAATCAACCCACAGAATGCTTCTCCACAATGCTCGACTCCGAGTCTGAAGCAAATCAACAGCTCTCACAGCACGCCACCGAAGCAGCCGTCCTCTCGGCCGTCAACAGGTCCAAAGACCCAAAGGTCTAGGAATGGTTCTGACGGCTCTTCGTTCGCAGGCCCCATCATTTCCTGGTCCCCTCCGGGGATAATCAACGAGCAGGTCCCCGCATTATTATCGGAAAGCCGCGCACTTTTGGACAGCAAGTTGGTTGATAAAAGTTTATTCCTTGCTCTGGAGGACGACAGTCCACTCTCGGTGTGGGATGGTGATGACATGACCATGGAGATGGTCACAGATGTCAATGACGGAAACGTTGATGAAGAGGCACGCTGCGAACTTTCCCTCGTTTCTCCTTCTCTAACTAGTACTTTTTTTTTATAGATGGATTCCGCTCTGAACAATGTTCTCACAATGCACACACGAAAAATCCTACGCTACAAGCGCTTGCTGGAACGTGCACAAGCATCGGCAGCGGCACAGTTGCATGCTTTACAAGCAGAAGTACGGGTTCTGCGGGAAAATGAACGGCAGGCTGGTGTAAGTAAAAGCCCTGGTCTTTCTTTGCTTGATAGCTCGTTCTGCGTATGTGGGGGAAAGCAGAGGAAGGGATACTGGAGTGGGTATCGGGATGGTGAAGGAGATGAGGATGGTGATATTGATCTAGCGAAGGCCTTGAGGGGAGACGGCAAAGGCGGCTTCCGTGAAGTTGAGGTGAAAAAGGCTATCAGAGGACTGGGAAGGGAAGACCGCATGCGACTGTGAGTGTTATCGGACCTGTGGCTATCATCAGGTCATCGAAATCGATTTCGTTTTAGGATTGCTATCATTCTTGACTGTTTGTATTTTCATTTTTACTTCTGCCTCAGTGTCTGGGGTTAATGCGTTGTACAGCTTGCATGCCAGGTGATATTCGCCTACAAATCCTCCTTCTCGAAAAGTACGCCAAATCCACTTTCGACGTTGTTGGAAACTTGGCGCCAGACCTCGCCTTTAAGGTCTTGAGGCGTCTAAGTGTGCACGAGTTGCTTCAAGTCGAACCAGTAAGTATCTGTGGTCTGTGGCTGCATATTCTAGGAAGAAGCCATTGATAATATTGGTATTGCAGGTATCGAGGAAATGGCAGCAAATGGTGCACCATCCGTCCTTGTGGCGATATCATTGTCTAAAACTGACTGCCACTGATCCAATGCCTGTCAAACCCCCGTCAATGCCCGAGGGATGGTGCATGGTTATTCACCTTTCGAATGCTATGAGATTGTTAACTCGTCTCGCAGGGCGCCGCTATACCGGTCATTGCACCACCGCGAGTCAAATTTTTACAATGCACTCCCGCAGAGCATCCGATTTCTGCAGGGACATACGAATTTCTGCACTACCTTGCTGTTGAGAGGTGGGTGTTGGATCTTTCCTACTTGCAGTGCCTATATTTTATTGATGGTACAAAGGCAAACGGCTGATCAGCGGCTCGTATGACGAGTCCATCCGGTTTTGGGACATTGATACAGGCGAGATGAAGAAGTGCTTGCAGGTAAAAAAACCTGTGAGTTGCGTTGACTTTTTGGCCGAGGAAGGTCTGTATTCCTACTCTTTCTCTCTGATAAATGACTGTTCTTTATGCCCTTTTTCGTCAGAGGTATTTGTCGTTGGTTTCCACGACGTCGGGTGCGTTTTTCTACATCTGCTGCCTGGGGAAGTTCTGCACCACCTACTAAATTCTACAAATGTTGCAGCCGTGTGCATTTGTACTCGTCCTTGACCTTTACGCCACTGCAGCAGCTGGCTGGGCACCTTAATGGTATCCGCGCGGTCGCGTTGTCGTCAAAGAACTTGGTGTCGGCGGGTGCAGACAAGGCGCTGGTGTGCTGGGACTGGCGGTCCGGGACAAAGATCGTGCGCTTTGGACAGCAGACTACGGTCAATATTGGTGTGCAGATCGTTGCTGCTGATGGCGGTGGCGGTAGCGGCGGGGCAGGGGTAAACGATGGAGAGAAGGTGGTCAGCGTGACTATTGATGGGATCGTCCGAGTGTTTTCGATCAGTGAGGAGTTCCTCCCCCTCCAGCTTAGACCTGCTGGAAATTTCTTTTCCGTTTCTCTCAGCACAACGTATCATGATCTCGCAATTCAAGCTGTCAGAGCTTGGAGGAGGTGACGCAGTCCTGAATGCAAAACTGTTCAACGTCGGAGCAGCTCCGAATAATATGCTTCAGTGCGTTCCCTCCTTCTTTCCCTCAATGCTAATCTATCTTTTTAACTCACATGTACCTCAGGTGGTTCGCTGCGAAGGGCACTCAGATGACAGTACGCCTTGTCATGAAAGAATTTGGTGATTGCTATAAGAGTAATGCATAATGTCTTTCTTGACAGTGCGCCACCAAGTCGATTATCCTGCATCTACAGTGGCAAGAAGGAGATACTGCCACCGTTGCCAAGCCCACCAGCAACGGTGCAGGCACTAACCATTTCTTGGAACCCAGACTCGGAACACCTGGAACGCCTACGTCGCCGTTAGGCGCCCGCCACCCTCCCGGTACGCCCTTATCCCGCTCGCGCACTGCTTCGGCGCTGGGACGCTCCACATCGGCCCTCCCGACGCCTCCACGGCGCGAATCTCTCGCACGCTCAACCTCAAATGCCAGCTCGCTCAATAATGGGGTGCGCATGAGCTTGGGTCCCGTGAGCCCCCGGTCGCCCACCACTCCTCTCGGTACGTCGCCGGTTCCGGGGTCACCAGCCACAGGTATGGTGCTGTTCGGGAGGGCGGCGATCCTGACTGCCCCACCACGACTTGTGGCTGTAGTTGAGACGCCGGACGTGGCTGTAGGTGCTGTTGATGCACGGAAGCGACGGGTTGTCACTGCGACGCGGTTTAGTTCGCGGGCAGGCGCTGATCGGCGGGTGAGTCTTCAAGTGGACTTATTTACGAGTTTATTTTACATGGACTTTTTATTTTTCGTTTGGTGCATTGCTAATAATCTGTTCTGTGAGTAGATATTTTTGACGACACATCGGGGCAGGGAAAGGAGGGGGACTATGAAAGAACCGGTAAACGAGGACGAGGAATCTGTGGACGTGGACGTGAAGGCAGGCGTAGGCGCAAGTGATATGGATGCAGGTGCAGAGAGCAGCTCGGCTAGGGCTGCTTCGCCTTCGGGATCCGTATTCGTAGAAGCAGGGATCACACCCCTACAGGGCGTGTGGGGCGCGCTTGCGGAATGTGTCGATGCGGGTGCTGGGTTTGCGGGAGTGCGTGGGCTTATGGGGACGGTTCCGGGAAAGTTTTGTGGGCTTGCAACACCGGAGAAGAACCCAATGTCGATGCAGTTGAGCCACGAAGAAGTCGTCGTTGGGTGTGCGGATGGGACGATATAGTGCGTTTACTTTGACTCGTGTATTGATGGAGCTGACCTATGGGTGGTTTTTGCAAACAGTGTGATGAGCTTTGTCGGACATGAGTATCTGAGGGAGCTGGCGGGGGGAAAGCAAGAGCGCATGGAGGAGTGCGACGATGATATTAATAGGGATGAGTGGCGTTTGACGACAAAGCGGTGATATGGGGAGTTGTATCAAATATTGGATATTGGAGCGGATAAGTGGCATTCGAAAAAGGACATGTACGAGCGGAACAGATAACATAGACTATCATGTGACCCAGAACATATGAGTCAGCTGATTGTTGTTCGAAGGCCAAATGTGAATGATGATCATGATATATTGTAACTTTATTTGTTGATCCGCAAGTCTCCAGGTAGATCCCTCTGCCGCTCAACGGGTGTGGTCAAAAATTTGAAGAAACTTGATTATTTAATTTTTTACGGATAAACATCATTCTCAATGGTTCGTACCAGTGTCGTTCACTACTCATCTTCATCGATTCTTCACTGACAATTGGGTACTCAATCATCGATATGTTGCATCTGCATCAATCACCCATCTTCAAATTTCATCACGGCATAGAAGCTTGCGGTAAATCGTGATATTCGCCTAGTACTAGCTTTGTGAAGCGTGATAAAGACCTATGGCGAACTTACCGGTTTCCATGCCAACTAGTTGCGAAACTCTCTTGTGCTCCAACCCTCGAGATCCTTCTCTCTCAGGGATCCTGAATGGATCTTTTGCGATGCATTGAAAATATTGCTCCCCTTCAGGATTCACTGTGGACCCGATTTTCTGCCTCATAAAGGTTGCATGTATGTACGGCTGCATTGACAATACCAATGGGAACTCAATACAGGGACTTTGGTATGTTTTTTATCACCTTTCGCATATAGGGATTCCTCCCCCCGATTATAACTTCGCAACGACAGTCCTTGAGCTCAGGGACGCGCCCATCAATTACCCTGACAGTGGCAAGGATCCGATCCTTCACGTCCTTTCAGGCTCGGTCGTCTTGGGATGTTATAAATCCGAGGTGGTCGAGATTTGTTAACCCCACAGACATTATGTCCGACGCAGATGTTATCATGGCAGACCGAGCATACTTCGTAGCCTTTGGTGTAGAGGGCATCCTATGGGGTGGGCATACTCCCGCTTTTGCCATGATGTTGTACTGAAAACATTATAGGCTCCCATCTAGTGATATTTTGCCTCGCTGCTTCTGTCCTTCTTGCGAACCGAAAGCGAGGTTCTATGAACAAATTTCTGTTCACAGCCATGACTGTGCTCTTCGCGTTTTGCACCACGCACTTTTCCCTCGTTTTCACCAATGTTTATTTGGGTGTGGTGAGATGGGCCGCTTATTGGGCCACCGTTGATGTTAAAGGTTTTTCTCATAGATGGTCAAAAATTATTCGATTGGCACCGAAGATAACTACCTCCTGGGAGCTGATTTCATAATCTTCATTACTGATTTCCTGAGCCAGATAGTACTGGTGGGATGAGAATACATCTCTAAGCATCCTAAACACTCACATTTACTTGTAGATCTATCGCTGTTGGCTTGTGTGGCAGAGGCGCTGGATTATCGTCCTGCTCCCTGTACTAATGTCATTGACATCGCTCGGTATGTCGCATATCACGAGTTTTCCACTCTTCTGGTTGCTCATTTCTCCCAGCATGTGGCATTACCACTGGGGTCCTTTTCATAAATATAGATCCACATGCACTGTTTGCTCCCCCAATCGTCTTGCGGTTTGGAGAAGCTGCTCTTGGAATGCCTCTAGGTACAAACCTAGTGTTGATGACACTAATAATCGGTCGGATATGGTCCGTCTCCCGTGGGGTGTCTGTACTCCCGTCGAAGGGGCTTCAAGCAGCTATGGCGGTGGTCGTTGAATCCGGTGCACTGGTCGTGGCTTCTCAGTTAGTTACTTGCGTGCTCTTCGCTCTTTCAAGCCCCTGGCAAAACGTAGCTGCCTGTGCGGCGGAACAATGTTATGTATGTATACTCTTTTATGCGTCACACTGATTTCTTGCTGACTGTTGGGCATGACAGGGCATCGCGCCGACTCTCATCATCCTCCGCGTTGCAATGGGAAACGCCGTCGATACAAATAAAACCAAGGTCACGACTCAGGGCACAAAAAGCACGAAAGTCTCGTTTGTTGTTAGGAAACAGTTTGATCCCGAGTTGGCTTCAATCGGCCCTGGTTCTAGCTCAATCGGCATCGATACTAGGGTCAAGGAAAACTTTTGATAAGAAGTTAAAGAACTCTTTGACGTTTTCGCCCCCCACAACTATTGTACTGTGGCACTAGCGGTGTTCGGGACGGGATTTCTGAACCCACTGTTTTATTTATTATAACTATCTACTCGACTACTCAGCATGTCTGTAATCCAATTCAAAGAGAAGTACACATTTACCCTCGTCGTCGTAAGGCTACATGTCGCCATAAAAGTCCTCGACATTCAGCTCGGGCTTCTGTTTCTTCTTAACTTGCTTAACAGTCAAAATCCCCTTGACTGCGATATCCAGATCTGATTGAAACTCTTGCGTCTTCACATCATGCATTCGACGAATAGATGAAAACAGCACTTCCACCTGACGAACATGCACCTTTAGTTGTTCCACGTTACGACTAAGGTGTAACTTGGATTTGGGTTCTAATATTTGTCGTAGGCGAATTCCTTCCCTGAGAAGACGACTGTGGACAAGTTCAGACATTGACAGGAATTCTGGATCTCTCGTATCAATTGCAGACTCACTTCACTTCGTTTATTTGTCCCATCACATCTTCAAGTTCTTGGTGCTGGGCCTTGCTCATACGTTTCTTCTTCTGCGCCTTGTCGGTATATATAAGAGAGAGTATCTCTTGCAGGCATAGAAGCAAGTGCGGTAGAGGGCCAAGAAAGAGGAGTCGATAACACCCATGCTGCCACTCATACTCCCTCACTACTTCCCAGCAATCGGCGAAGAGTCGATCTCTGGCCGCTGAAAATCTATTCCTATAATGACCCTGTCGACGAGAGTGGTATCGGCGATATACAGATAGAACGATATTTGCTGCCGTCACCTCTGCTTCCGAAAGAGGCCGATTGTGTTTCTGCGTGAGTGACGAATCACCAGGATATGCAGACGCCGCCGTCTCTGGGTCGACCGGAGGTTCTTCGTCATCACTCTCTTCGTATTCCCCGTCCTCATCTTGCTTATCATTCGTGTGTTCCTCGGGTGGAAAGTCGGTGGCTTCGGCCTCTGAAGAAGGCTCTGTGGTAATCGAGTGCATGGCAACGGCTGTTTGGCTGATACTGGACACAAACACTGGTGCATCAGCTCGCAGGTTCGATCGATGGACTGATGAGGGGACTCCGTCAACCTGAAGATCAATATCGTATACATCCTTTATGACGACTGATCGTATTCCTTTAAATTGTTGTGCCGTTCCGATTAGCTTGCTCTGATGGCTGATATGTATCATTTCTTCCATTGGAGATTCCATTGTAGACCGTCGGACAACCCTGGACAGATCCTCCCAGGTTTTGATTGAGGCGTAGCTTAGGATCGTATGAGTGGCCATTCGCTTTCAATCATCACATTCGAGTGCTCACGGGACATGGATTGCGCGACGATCGCGACTTAAGGACTTCATGACTCTGAGAATCTTGCTCCTGAGATCTTCATCCTTTATATGATACCCCACTATTGTTCCTGTTAAGTGATTGTATGGGGAACAGAGAGTTGCTTTACAAACTCACATAGACAAATTGCCCTGCAGCTGGAGAAAATATGAGGCAATATGAAGCGTACATGACTTTGAACTTACATTCGTGTGATAAATACGTTGCGAACAATACCACTGACCTTCAGTATATCGACTCTCTCGTACAGTAGATATGCGGCTTAGTAACCAAGACATCAGTCTTCGCGAACGGGTTGCAAATACGTAGACGGACCTGAGTTTGAGCATTGGTATATTTGATCCACAAGTTCTGCCAAAGCACCATGTAGCACATGATAGAAGGCAATGTATTTGGGAGGTGTGTCTCGGACTGGGCTAGCCAGAGCTAAGATCCAACTGCGCGGGAGTGTCGTGTTATGAAAATGCTGCTCCTTTCGACGGGCTAGTATAACTAATCCACAGACATGATCGATCAAGTCGCAGAGAACACTGATATTGATAGAAAGCTGATTTTGAATAATGTGACTGTTGGTGTCGATTAGTAATATAACATGCAAATTTCAATGGAGGTATCCACCTCAGTGAGAGAATCCCAGCGGATATTGAGTGGGATTCTACTCCATGTAAGGATTGCACTAGCTCACTTACGACATACCTTCGACCATTAGGTCGAATGAAAGCGTCATCGGGAGAGAATCTAACGAAGTGTGCGCTATATACGTAGCGAGGAGCTTCAAGCTTGTCAACCATGAACGCCAGCTTTACGGCTTTTAGAAGAGTAGTCAGGAACACGTGCCGTTGACTATCCGCGACGGGTTTCGGAAGCGAGAACAAGAGATGGCGAATCCACTCTTTAACGATAGCAAAGCCACGATCCTGGCGCAGGACCGACGGGAGATTAACAGCGGTACCAAGCTTGTAAAACGGCGGGTTTACTACGTCGTACAATCGCTCCAGCCAATATCTAGAATTATTATCAGTCTTCGACCTGTATGTATCATCGGTCAACTGCCCACCGTTGTTCCTTCTGTCGTTCAGAGTGTATTCGGGGTAGTGAATATAATGAATGATATATTCGGATTTGTTGCAAGTGGAGCCGAACTCTGGCATAATACCACTCAAGGGTCAACGCTGAAGCCGAGACATGTTCCTGAGGGCAGGCGGGACGATAGCAGGAACCAGATACAACATAGACCAAGCAGGTGGAAAATGAATGTGCCTTGCGGCACATTTCGTTCTCATTGACAACACGTGCAACCATACGTTCTCCAAGAGTGCCTTTAAGGAACAACTCGAGGTCATGTTCATAGATGGTAATCCCGGCGTCACTTGATCCAGCAATACGTACTCGCGATTGGGGAGCGGTTCGATGCAGTAAACTTCCCGGTCGAAGTAAGAATACGTGTTCGGCGGAAGCTTGGAAGCCAAAGAGTTTTTGAATAGAGGGCTTGTTGCATGGATTAGATATCAAAAGAAATTCTTTCATTAGCTGAACATAGACCTCAAACCGTTCAAGTTGGCAAGACACCTCATCAGTCTTGGCGACCTGAATTGCAGGAGGGTCAATGAACGCATTATCCAAGCAGAGTAGCGCGGCAACGTTATTTTTGTGCACACGGTAAAACTTCAAGCCTAATTCTTGCAGCCTCAACTTGTTTTGTGACTTGATAGCACGAAACATCTCTGCCTACGCATTGGAAAATTAGTTAAGCTTCAGGTTGAAATCTCTGCAATGATTTGCAGACCTCGTCAAGATCACTCGCACCAAGGACATCTTGGTTCAATTGCTCTGTGAGGTGGAGAAGTTGATTGAAGTTCGAGTCAGAAGTTGTAACTTCTGTTGATACACCGAAAGACAGAATATCCCATAGTCCTTTGAGAAGGTGTTCCTTTGCTTGTCTCATGTACTGGGCATTTCCCCGATCCTGGAGCAAAAGCTGTATAGCGTCCAATACCCGACCTTCTGCGAGGTGTAATTGCGCCGCTTCTGATATCCTGCCCATAACGGAAAGAAGGGAAGCTCTGGCCACGTCGAGATCGTAGTCGTCCGTGAATTCCAGCGCTTCGTCGGAAGAAGAAAAGAGTTTCGCAGCCTTGCTGTGAAGATATAAGTAAAGTGAAAGACTGCGGGGTGGTAACTTACTCGAGTTTGTGTTCCCGAAACCATTGGAGGCGAGCGACATCAAGTATCTGTTCCGCAACCTCTTTGTCGACGTCTTCTGGAGAAGTGTTAATGATCCGGACTGCGTCGTCAAAAAGTCCGGCCTTGCGGTAGTGTTGGGTTGCCAAAGTGAGCTCAGCTGCATTCTCGTAAGACTCTGCAGCCTTTGCATTGTCCCCGCTGCGCGAGTAGCACTCTGCAGCAATGCGATAATAAATTTTTCTTTCGTTTTTCGCACTGGCACCACACGCAACAAAGGCATCAGCGGCTACCTTGAAAGCCTCTGAACGAGTTGCATGGCTACCAGGGCTAGTTGAAGTTGTACGAGCTTGTTCTCGTAAGTAGTAAGCTTCCGCGATATCCATTTCTCGGTTTAGGCAAGCTCGTTCAAAGCAATGCTTAGCTTGTAGATACCGTTTCTTCTGAAACAGAGAACGCCCTTGCTGCGCCCATTCCTCCGGCGTGGAAGAGACGGCCAGGTGTGGTACATCGCCCGGACTGCAATACTGCACAAGATCCTTACTGCTCCAAACTTCCTGTTGCGAGGTACTGTCACTGTTGCTTCCTAAACTGTCAGAAGTACCAACGTACCCGCATTGGTTCGCTCTTCTCCGAGCTATCCACAATCCACATGTTCTTTCTCGCTCGAGTTATTGCAACATACAGAAATTTCAGCTGTTTCGGATGTAAGTAAGTAAATTCACCAATACTGTTGAACTCCTACTTCTGTACGAACGCCTGTATGACGCATTTCATCAAACCGCGGAGCCGGACCTGACTGGGTCTTTTCGTCTATCGCATTAAGTACTACTCTCCATCGTGACAAATCCACCGATGAATCATGAAAGAAATTGTAAAGCAGAACCTGAGTCCACATCAGAAGTGTCAAAATTATCTCAAGCAGTTTCTTTACTGACGTCATTGAACTCCAATCCTTTGCTCTCATACAAAGTCCTGGTCATTTAAATCAACAACTTGTTGGCCTGTACAATATATCCGCTTACATGATTAACCCTATGTCGCCAACCTGTTCTCGTAGTTTATCCCGAGCAGCATCATCCCGTACGAGTATACCTAGTAAAGAGCTTTTATTAGAGTCATTCTATGAAGCTTCAGAATAGACGGATCTTAACATTGCTGGGCGCCGAATTCAATGTGACTCCCGCTGTTGTTAATATTCACCAGATGGGCGTATCAAATGAGAATAGCCTGATTATATTCAAACATAGGACCCACGAGGCGCCAAAAAGAAACTGCTCGTATCTGACCGAGTCTTGATCCCAACCGCCAAGAAAAATAGGGCGTAAGCCGTCTACGACACCGTTCTCTGGACGAAGTAAATCAATGGTATCAGGCCAAAACTGTTCAATGAGCTGGATGACGGAGTGGGCGCAGTTCACTATCCCTCCATGTGAGCGGTAATTGGTGGCCAATTGGAAGGACCTTGGTTGATGGTTGCTTTCGCTAGAGTGTGATCGATTTTGTTCCTGCATGTTCGTGATGAACATTTATCAAGAAATGGAACAATGACGAAATTGCTCGAACCGAAATGCGAAACAGAAATGCTTTCAAGTCATCGAACCGAAAACAGCTTCCAACAAATATTGTCTGAGCGGTATCACCAGCCCAGAACAAGCCGCCAGGGTTCCTACAGATCGATCGAAGTACTGTAATCTGATTAAACAACGTTTCCAGCGAAGTGAAACAGTTTCGTGGTCTTACGGAGAGCATCAATAAGAAGGTTATCTTGAGCCTCGTCCACATAGCTATGATGCACAGGTAAATATGACACTTGTGACATAGATGTTCTGACTCACAGATAATCGATCATAGATGCTTTCACTCCATCTCGTTGAAGATATTCCAAAATTGAGTGTGTCCTAACACGCCGTAAAAATCAATGAAATCAATCCATAGAGAGCTCGACGTCTACCTGTCTGCTGGATCATATTCGTTGCGTTCACGTTTTTGTCTAAGGTAGGACTGGAAGATGGTGTAGATAGTGTCCCTTTGGGCCGCGAATGTAGATTTTGTACGAAAACTTAGGTTTCTGTACTCATTCTTCCCTAAGTATCGTTCGGGATAATTCAATGCATCTTCTGATCCTTTAATCACACCTGCAGAACGATCAGCTACTCGTCTACCCATAGTGAAACATATGTTACCCATAAACTCGCTATACACCAGCGCTGGGTCTTGACAGAGTCTAAGCAGATGCAGACATTATTTTATTAAGGCTTACCAAGTCCCTTGATGACCAATTGTGGAAAATGGGGCCAATACGACGTAAAAAATGTCTCGTACGTCACCATGCCACGGTCTTCATGATGCTTGTGGTCTAAGAAGCGGTCTGTGTATGGAGTTTTTGGTGCAGCATCAGGCCCCTGGTCTTTGAAAGAGGAATCACGATCGGTCAACTTGGTCAATGCCGCGATATCAGCCTCTAACATCTTGCACAGCTAAAGAAAAGCGGAAATTTCATTAGGAAATAATTGGAGTCAAACAGCAAATAACTCACACTATCGAAGTTGACAAAAAGTGGGAAATGGTCATCCTTTAGTTGGCTAAATCGGTTTGGGAGGTCTCCTCTCCAATTGACATCGTCGTCACGATCGACCAACATATCTTCAGCTTGGTTATTTTTTCTCATCTTCGCCATTTCAGCAAGCTCTTGGAGGGAGCGGGAGCCGATTGCCAACGATTGCAAAAGTTTCATAAAATATTCCTCGACCTTCTCAGCCAAAACACGAGATTGTGTGACGAAAAGTTGGCGAGGTTTAGGTCCATGGCGACCGAGCATGGCCCAAGCCCTCTCAATACCAAGCATCTTGAAGAGCATTGTCGTAGTTTTGCTGAGTCCGCGCTTCAGGTTGTAGATCGATGAGAGAAAGTCAAGGTTATCATACCCTGTTCCACTGCGACCCAAGACATAGCAAGAATAGGGATGCTCTATAATCTCCTTCTCTTGGGGACTGTGAAGGTAGCTTCATAAACGAATAGCGTTCGAGACGCATAAGCACTTACGATACCTCGAATACATGCGCTACGTCTTCGTTTGCTATGATGCCTGCGAAAGTAATTGAACCCGATTCAACTTCTTGAATCAAGGTGAGCTTACTGTTCAAGAAAGCCTAGGATTACAACAGGCATCAAAATGACAAGCACCATAGGCTTAAGCTTGTAACGAACCTGAGAAAGACAAACAAATTTCTCTAATCTAGTTTGCATAGTTGAAACGTGACCTTGACTCGATGAAGTACAAACTTACGCCAAGAGGGCATGTAGCTATCATAGAATATTCTGCGTCAGATAACTTTCTAGTGGTTGCACCCACTCACCTCCGCTAAATGATCCTGGGGAAGATCGAGCGGAGATCGAGCCATGTCAAATGGAGGCAGGAGAGCAGGCGCTGGGAATGTAGCGGGGGCGATCACATTGTCACCCATGTGGTATGGCTGATTTCGGAAAATGCACCTAAAACAATTGCGGTTCAGCTAAAGGATCAGGGTCGTCGCCTCGAGGGACCGTTACCTTCGCCTGTATTCTTTCCCTTTTTCACTCAGCTGTCGACTCATGGACTCCCAAAGGCGTTTGTCGAGTTGAGCATGCGTATATATGCCAAAGATCCTAATCACTGCAAAAGTACTTCCATAGACGCTCGGTAATAATAAGGAATAAGATGTAACCTTGTCGTTCGATCTGTAATAAACTCGGTAAGTTATACCAATAAGAAGATTTACCTTAACTCACATCACTGTCATACTCCGGGACGCAATCGACCTGATACTGATGGATGAAGAGTAAGTTATATTCTCGAATCGCTAATAATGTAGTAGCCACCACAAGCCGTAAATCACGAGTCATTTTTGCTTCATATATAGGTATGTTAGTGGATGGGCCGTTCAATCTCTTCTGATTGTCGTCGGAGAAATGGCCGTTCGAAAGTTCCCTAAATCAGCATGTCAATGAATGTGAGAACAGAAGCAGGGGCAAAAACTGTACTTGATCTTCTTGATGATGGTTTTGAATTTACGAGCGTCCGTGCGACGTGCTTCCCTCAGATCTCTATCTGCGCGGGTAGAGATTAAAACACGCCATTCACCGAATCCCTCCGCACTGTCAAAGTACAAAGCAGCTTTCATTGGTTGCACGTTTGGAAATGCCGATGGCATATCTCTAGCAACCGATTCGGTCGCCGTAGTTGACTCAGTAACGGATTCCGGAGGATTTGGGCTTAACTCGTAAGTAGATTCCGATGACAAGTATGTGGCTTTAATCGCTTCTGCGGTCTCAGGCCGGCGCAGAACCAAGAGATAATACTAGAGAATTAATCATTAGGACGGGTTTGGGACAACCAATATTTGCTGCTCGCCTTGAGAATATCTTTTTGGTCCGCCAAAATCTGAGAAACAAGATCTTGAGCTTCTTCAAGAGTGCCCGGGACATCGATTCCAAAAATTTCGAACAGTTTCACATCAACGGTCGCACGATTTTTTTCCCGCTTCTGTTTTTGTCGAGAACGCAGCTTTATTTTAAAGAATATTTCTTCTTCAGACTCGTCATCTTCGGGGACAATGGCTGGAACGGAAGCATCGAACGACAGATTTAAAATTGCCAAGATTACGTTGGGACTCATTTCCACGGAACTTCTGCAATGTCTAAGACTTTCACTGGTCTCCTGGGAAAAACACGGTGGAAGAAAGTGTAGGAATAAGCTGAATCGTAAGAGCAATTTGCTGGCATACGATCCGGGGAATGCATTTGGGGTAGCTGGGAAAAGTTCTAAGATCCGTTTCGAGAGTTGTTCGGGATTATCGGAGACTGTGGCGGGTAGTTTACAAAATTATAAATTATATTAGAGGTTTAGGAACGCCAGAATGACAGAGTAGAGCTGTAAAACTTACTCGAATAGACGATCTCAAGCACATTTGGTTCGCAAAAGTCCTCGGACTGTGGCGCCACTTGCGCGCACTGCATGTTGTGTATTAGTCTAGTAAGCTTTATCACTGCTTCATTGATGGCGTTTTGTGAACGCAATGAACTGATATTGACAGTGTTGAATCGGCTCCAAACTTCATCTGAGCGGTGCGACGTTGGTGGGCTCGTCATGATTGTTGGGGAGAATACCGTAGCCGCAGCAACCACGCGTTAAAAACGTTGTGGGAAACGAAAATAGAGTTTAGTGGGTCCAATTTGTTTGCGGTCATGGGCGTGCATAGGCTTAGATTCAGTGACATCGTAGGTATATATCTGATATGCTCACACCTCGTTTGCATATATAACGTCGTTTGTTGTCACTTACCCAGGCCAAACTTTATAATCACTGTGGTCTTTAACAGCATCGATATTATTTCAACGAACGACATGATAATGTGCATGTACGCACATCATGAGCCGTGTACCACAAAATGCATTTTGCACACTGTGTTAGTGTTGTACATCGTCGGCTGTCAGCTAGGCACGTGGCAGACGCGAATACATACGATCAATTTCACACATACGGTCGTCTTGAGTCGTTGCGAATGTTCCTCTTGGGATACCTTACTGTCAAGAACAGTAAAAATTGATTTCTGCCAATGCTACGTACTTTACTCACGCCCTTGCGTGCCCGTTTTGAATTATCCCCCCGCTCGCCTGGACCCTCTCTTCGTTCGCTTTCCCCATCGTCAGCTGCGTTCTCGACCCATGCTGAGGAAGATGAATTGGCACCGGAGGATTTTGCCCGAGACGTGTTAATTGAGCTGATGAGAAATGCAATCGAGAGCCTAAAAGGTGCGGAGGATGTGCGATCGCGAATCGAGGTAAGTCACATCTTCTCACCACACAGTGGTAGTAATCCTTCACATGCATTTATTTCTTGCCAAGGTGTTAGCCGAAATACAGCGCATCATGCTTCAAGAGGCGAGCACAAAAGATGTCTTTCGCGAATTGGACGGCTTTGTCGTCGTGATGAGTGTTTTGGCGACTATACACGCCGATGACCTAAGTCCAGTGGTAGAACCGGAGGAACAAGCTTTGACAGATGTGCTTCAGAGTGCTTTGCTTGTCTTCATGGTTGTCTCTGAATCGATGAACGAGCATCCGGAAAACACGCGATACTTCAATGTAGGCCCTTCCTTGCGTCTCACCGTCTCTTATTTACTGGTTGTGACGATGGATTTCATATAGGACCGCGTGGGCTACGAAGTCCTCGCTCAGGCGATTTGCGGACTGGTCTCGAACCCGAAGACGGCCGACCAGACATTAGGATTCCTTCTTTCCCTTGCTTTGCACGACTTCTCCATTTCGAGTGTCGTTGCGTCCCTGCGCGGCACACCACATTCTGCCCTCGAAAGTACCCTCAGCGGATTTGAATCCCGCTTCGGCTTGATCCATCATCCAGGCGCAATCAGATTAATCTGGGATCTTGTTTTTGGTCTCACGGCGCACGATGTGTCCGTGGGTTACTTGTTCCACAAGCTATTCGAAAACATTGCCTATGGAAGCCACAGGAACCAGGCTGTTCTCAGCAGCATCGGCCTGGCACAGCCGCTTTTTCATTCCCTTTGCATCAGCAAGGAGGACCCGGTGATGACCGAGGCGCACCGCCATTCTATCCAGAAATTGCTCAAGCATCTACTGGAAGTTGGGATAAGTACCGCAGAGGCTAGAACCATTTTTCATCGAGTGATTTCCGAAGAGGGCACATTGGATACGGAGGTTTTGGACATTATCCGATCGGGCATGAAAGCTCGCTGGCCCCAACATTTCTCGATGGTCGCCCGGGCAGCCCTTATATTACGTCAAGAAAATCTCAAGGGGATGCCTCCTACAGGCTTCACGTACATGGTGCGCAACGGGAGTCCCTATGATAATTCTACGGATGGCACTTTGACTTCGTTTGCATTTCATTTCATTCTGAACAGTCATGGATATGGATTGATAAGATGCCCACGGATGCCCCTCATGATATCTTCAGCTTCCGTTTGGCCACAAGCACCTGTCTGGCGTTAAGCGTGCGACCGGACGGGAAACTCGGGTTCCGAGCCTCGGGGAGTCGTGATATGGCTGTGTTCGAAAAGTCATTCATTGACAGGGCACGATGGACACATGTAGCGTTGGTATACTATCCTCATAAAGTTGCAAAACCAAGCATCCGTGAGAATTGCTGTTATTCAAGCCCAAACCCTGGAGGGGGCGATTTTTTCGGCCCATGAATACTGATTCGACCCTCTTTTCTGGTTTCTTGAAACAGGATTGTTCCTTGATGGGCTCCTCATTGATACACTCAACTTGGCGTACCCTAGACCTCAAGCCTACGCACACCCAGGAACTTATATCGTTGGCGATGACTCTTCCAAAGCTAAAATGAGCTGGTGCCTTGCGTCTGCTTACTTGCTTTCAGTACCAATAGGTATTTTCCGTTGGAATTGCTTTGATTTGACATTGCGTTTGATAAATGTCACGTAGCGGACGATATACCAAGATTGGTACACCACCTCAGCCCCCGATACTGCGGAAACTATCAAGATGACATTACGAAATTCCTCACTTATGAGGCATCCACGTCGCTCAACATGTTCTTGTCCGCAATGACGTCAAACCCCTCTCCTGCAGGGGCGTCCCCCATCCTCAAAATCCTCAAGGAGGGCATGGGCGTCGACGAAGCCTCGATTATTTTTGCCGTCTCGCCACTCAGCCGTCTGGATCATTGTGGTGATGATGTGGGCGGACTTCCTCGAGACCGCCCCAGCACTAGCAGTGGATTCAGGACCGTAGGCAATGTTTTTGTCGTCCGAGTCTCGTGTCTCGATGTTTGTCTGTGGAGGACCGGTGGCGTTGCTGTTGCGTTGCGCTTGGTCCAGCTTGCAAGTGTAAACACTAGTTTTTGTGTGGTTGTTGGCTATGTGTGAATTAACGACGCATGTCTGCAGACGTCTCATGAATTGTCTCGTGCTTTGAGTATCCTGACGGATGCTCTTCGCAACAGTTGGCAGAATTCGGAAGATATGGAGCGTCTACGTGTGTATCAAATCATTTTCATCTTTCCCTATTACCGTTTAATTTATCCTCAAGGTGGATACGAGATTTTGATGGACATATTGCGAAACAAGAGTCAAATGATTAATATGACTGGATTTGAGATACTGTTTGAGTTTTTGGGTCTCAACTTCCGTTCTCCAGAGTATGTTGTTTCTTCTCAAATGCAAGTTGGCGAATTGAACAGATCCCAAGTCACTCCACAGTGGTCAATAAGTTTGCATATCGTCCCATTGCGCTCGACTTCGAGTTTTGGTCACGCACGCGCAAGGAGATACAACGAGTGCACTTAGAGCATTTCATCACACTCCTCCGGACAAGCCGATACAAGAGGTTCAATGTCAAGCAAAGAATGGCGAAGATGGGCGTTCTACGGAAACTTTTGTTTGCCTTACAGACTAATTGGTACCAACATGACACCGTGCCATTTGTGGTAGAAGCGCTCCAAGCGGTGGCACAAGCACACTTTACCAAGGACGATGCTATTAAGCCAATCGTTTCATATCTGGCAGCCAATCTGCAACAAGGTGCGACTGAATACTGGAATATGGTTGCATGACTAACCAATAGACAAAAACTAAGATTCCTCTACCGTGGACTCTCCCGGTTCTATTATGTCGCGTATTGACTACACGCACCGGCGCGAGAAAGCTGAACAGGTTTTGGAATCGTTGGTTTCGATCTTGTCCTCACCGACATACTACGCAAAGTTCGCTGCTGCTCTGCCCCTGACCCGCATTTGCCTTCTTCTTCTTGGTGATCGCCCTACACCTGTGGTAGCCAGTCTTGTTCTATTGTTGGTTGGTATCTGCCTCGGCAGTTCTTCGTCTTTCAGTAGAAAATTTGAATTGGTGAGTGGTTGGAGTGTTTTCAGGACGGTCTTGCCTGTCGCTTGGGATCCAAGCGTACATGAAGCTGCGTTTGACATACTTCTTGGGCGCGTGCCGGCCCACAAGAATGTCGTGGGTTCGGCAGGCAACACCGTGGTCTGCCCCTATATCATGCCCTCGATATTGTCTGCATTACAACGGGGGCTGGCTGCGGTTGCGAATCAATCAACTTCATCTGATGATGCTGGGAGCGCCGCAGAAGGTGCATCCTTTTTATGTATATTTGGCCATAGACCAACTCATTTGCCTCATCTTTTTTGTGTGCCTCCAGCTTCATCTGAGTTCCCTGGCGCGGCTGTGTCCACTATGGAGGTCCTCATAGAAGAATTGATGGATTTACATGCTTCAAGTCCTACCTTTCGCCACGTCTTTCGGTCGCAGCAAACTACACAGCTGTTTATAGATGGATACAAGTCTTTCGTATCCAAAATCTCTTTATTTTCTCAAATGAATCCAGAAACCATCCGAATCCTAGAAAAACTCACACATTTTGGTCTCACTCTGGCTCTGGACAACGCCGTATCTGTTTCTCAAAAACGTGACGTGAGCGAGGATTTTACCCTGCCTCCCCATATATATTTAAAGTGATGCAGATACTAGATATCATCCAAATGGCTGAAACAGTGCTCAACCCATCCTCGGAAACGACCGCTATCGACCCTAATCTGATCGGTGACACCCGTTCAGGTAGACAAAGGCTTGCATCCGCCAGGATCAGTATGCAAGTCGGCGAAAAAACGACACTCCGATCTATTGCAAGAATTCAAGAGTGGCGGAAGACAATCATCTCCTCGGAGCGCAAGCGACTGCGGAAAAATGTTCTTGATCTGTACGTTTACCCAATATCCATACCTTCATTCTAACTACACTACCAATAGGCGGGAGCATAGACGCCAGATTTCTCGACTACACGAATGGTCTCTCCTACTAACTTCTGAGCGTGGTCTCTGGGCAAGTACTGAAAAACCTCGCTTGTGGCGGTTAGATGAAACTGAAGGTCCATATCGAATTCGGTATGTGTGCATTAATTCTCCCGATGGTTTTAGCTTCATCTTCATTTGCGACAAAGGAAAAAGTTGGAGCCTGAAAATGAGAAAGCTCCGAACTCGAGAGTGGACACAAATGGGTCGACATGTGATATCCACGAACCAGACGCAGATGCGCAATCTATTATCCAGGTTGAAGCCCCCCCTTGGGCTGAGTCGTACGAAATTACTACAACAGACATGGATGGTTAGTCAGAATTTGTGTCATCGTTGTACGTCGCTGGACGTTCTCTGACCTGTTTACAGTTGATCGCCAACTGGCGGAAGAAATCACCGAAGACAAGCATCGGAGGGTCCGGCACGAATTAGAACCGGGTGATGTGATAGAAGCCGTAGGCACTGTAGCCCGCATTGTGGGTGTTGATTCATCCCGTCAGTAAATGCTCTTTATTTCAATCACTCCCATACTAACCACTTTTACTACCCTCACCTTGTAAACAACACCTAGCTGGCCTCCTCATTTTTGGTCGGACACATTTGTATATGCTGGATGGTCTTGTTGAGAATGATGATGGGGAAGTCATTGATGCGAATGATGCTCCTAAAAGACTGTTCTTTGTTCCTGGGAGTATCCTTGAACTAGCAGGCCCCCAAAGGGCTCACCGATGGTTAAGATCTTTTTTATTAGTCCTCTCCGCAGCTCGCTGATTTTGTTATGGCGAACAGGTCGCATGATCAAGTCGCAAATTTCAGTCATCGGACATTCCTCTTTCGTGACGTGGCGTGCGTTTTGGCTTTAGCCTTCCTGGTCTAGAGCATTCTTAACACATTTTGTCATCTAGACTTGAAATCTATTTCAAGGATAGTCGATCGCTACTTGTTGTATTTGGGGATAAAAAACGTCGTCACGAGTTATATCAACGTCTTTGTCAAATGGTTGGTCGCAATCCGGCAGACTCCACCACTCCAAGTATTTTTCGAACGGCTACGTTCAGAGTCAGTGCGAAGATATTGTCAGGATTCCGCACAGACTCGTTATCAACGGCACAGCGGAAATGGCAAGCTAGAGAAATCAGTAATGTGAGTTTAGTTGTCTCAAGGGTATCGGTATTTGATAACTGTTTTTGTGATTTGTAGTTTACATACCTTAGCATCATAAACCAAATATCGGGACGGACCCCAAGTGATGCCACGCAGTATCCCATATTCCGTGAGTGTCCTTACACGGATCGCACTAAAGACACTGTTGATTGCTATGATGATATGATTTCTGTTAGCGTGGGTCTTACAAGATTACCAATCGAAAACCCTAGATCTGACATCTCCCATCTCGTTCCGCGAGTTAGTCTTGTTTGACTGTAACATCTCTTTTGTTAACTAACCAACTTGTAGCTTAACTAAACCGATGGGCGCCCTGACTCCTGCTCGGCGGGAGGCTGCTGAAACCCGCTATGCCAATCTTGAGAGCGTGGATGAGATTCCATTCCATTATGGAACACATTTCAGCTCATCCATGATTGTCTGCCATTTCTTGATAAGGATGGCACCGTTTACCCATATGTTCAAGACTTTGCAGGTGAGCATATCATTTGTTTATTATATTATTATTATCTCATTGTTGAAAACTCTTTGCTCACCAGGGAGGGGATTGGGATTTACCGGATCGACTTTTCGTGTGAGTTGTGAATGTCATACAACGGTCTTGATTTCTAACGTTGCCTTGCATATTTTGAATTTATAGTGATATTTCAAGAGCATACGATTCAGCCGCTCACGATGTCCGTGGAGACGTAAGAGAACTAATACCAGAGTTCTTTACTTGCCCCGAGTACGTACCTCGCATGCCAGCCACTCCTGACATCAGTTCTCGTCCCTTACCCAAAATTTCAGGTTTTTGGAAAACTCTGCCAATATCGACTTCGGGGTAATGCAAAACACGAGTGAGAAAATTCACCATGTGAAGTTGCCACCATGGGCAAAACAAGACCCTCTATTGTTCATCATTTTAAATCGAAAAGTACCTTGATAATCCTCAATGCATAATGTTACGATTGATTGGACTTTTCAGGCACTTGAAAGTGATCACGTTAGTGAACACCTACCGGAATGGATTGATCTTATTTGGGGATGCAAGCAACGTGATCCAGAATCCTTGAACGTTTTCCACCCTCTCAGTTATGAAGGGTCCATTGGCAAGTGATAACCTGGGCTTTGGACAAATCATTCTCACAATTACCTCACAGATCTTGATACCATAACAGATGAGCTTGAACGTGAGGCAACGGTCGGAATTATCCATAACTGTGAGTCTCCATTGGACATGTCCATCATCTCCTTTCATTTCTGATTCATGACTTCGTGGTCGCGATGATTCAGTTGGTCAAACACCACGGAAACTCTTCACCACCCCGCACCCACCACGCTACATGCATGGGATGTCAACCCTCCCAATTGGGACCTTGCATGGAATTGAAGAGGATGCCCACTTACTTGTTCAGGGAACTCGACGAGTAAAAGGTTTCTCTTTTCCCTCGAATATATTTTTCCGCTGATTTTCTTTTCGTGTGAGATTTGGGATCAAACAACCCAGTCCGTGCATTGGTCGTTGACATGATCGGTGAAAAAATGATCCCTTGCCCTGAAGGAGTGTTGTGCGCACCCATGTACCCTCACGAACAGGTTGAATGGGGATCAACTCGAACCGGCGCTGAGGAATTACGCCTTGTTATTGATCGAAAGGTGCCCGTGACTTCTACGATTTTAGTGTCTTCCACAATGCTCACTGTTCACTAATTAATCATCTTTAGGTAGTGCAAGTATTCGAGGCTGCGTTCTGCACATGTGCGGCCTTTGCAGATTCAAATAACCTTGTCACGGGCTCCAGTGACCATACCGTTCGGTTATGGCATCTCAACCGAGGCGGTAACAATGGGCCTAACAGCGCCGGCGGCAACAAGGAGCCTTTTACCAGCATCACACTCTCACACATCTTGCGTGTACATACTGAGACAGTTTTGTGCGTGACAGCCTCACGCGCATGGTCTGTGGTCGTGAGTGGCTCCAAGGACGGGAGTGCTGCGTTGTGGGATTTGAATCGCGGGGTATACGTCCGATCGATCTGGCACGGGAACACCGAATTATCAGCAGTACATCTGGTTGCTGTGAATGAAAGCACTGTTGGTGATACATATCATAGTCTGACGTGCTTTATTGATGGGAGTAATATTTTAAGGGATACATAGCAACTTGCTCTCGAGCGAAATTGTGTTTGCACACGATCAACGCGAGGGCTTTGGCAACTCTGGATCTTTCCACCAGTTCTTTCTCCGACCTTCCTTCGATAACATCCATTGCATTTCATGAACGCGAATATTCTCATCTTGGTATTCTTGCCACTGGGGGAACGGATGGCACGATCACTCTCCGTACTTGGACGACAGATGGTACTCCCGAGGGTGAAAGAGCTTGTTGGGAATTTATCACCATCAGAACCATGAACGTGAGAATTGCAGAGCCGCCCACCCCCAAAACCCTTTCTCCTATGTCTCCGCCAGCTTCTGTCTCGTTCCGAACGCCGACTGTTACAGCCCTACAATTTGTTGGGTGGGTCAACTTGTTTTTGACTCAGAATCAACTGTTCATATTGTGTCAGGGAAAGCCTTTATCATGGAGAGGACACAGGAAAAGTATTTATTTGGCAGCTTCCAGATTAATCAAATTCTCTACCTAGAGCAATGACTCGCGCTTATTTAATTATAAAATGGGATTGTCTATCTGTTATTCAGTTTACCATTGCAGCGATTTTGCGACCGACCGGGAGGTTGAATAACACCATCTTGCCTGATGTCTGTCTAATGCGACTTCGCGCATTTTCATCGACAGCTGTTCGGCTCCATCGAGGAGCCTGTGCCTGTAGGGCGGGGCGCATATATTCCCTTGTCGAGAGGGCCCCAGTAATAAAAAGTGACCATGGGGGTACATGTTCATCCCTCTTCACTTACCAACACCGAAAGGCGTTGTTCGATGTCCAAAATATCCCGCATAAGCAAAATATGTTTCTCCTCCAATTCGGATAACAGTATTCCGCTCTTACGCCAGGTTTCAGCTGCGGTAGTCTCCTTCCGGTCCGAATGACTATCGGAACGGATGTTCAATGGAGATTTTGGTGGTGCTGCGTTGCTGGTCGATTTGTTCCCAAGAACAATGCGTTGAGAGTACGACACGGTAGTGGTCGGTGTACCACTCCGCCTTGATATTATCGACATTGCTGATCCCGGTCTCGGACTCGGACTAGGGCTGGGGGGTATATCAATGTCGGTGTCTTCAGAACCAGGCGACAGGGACATCAGACTTCCCTGCACCATGTCCTTATCGAGGTTGATTGTATCAACGGCCGGGAGAAATCTCAGCTCCTTCACGACCCTTGAGTGGTTGAACGAAGTGAGAAGGCGCGGCTTCCGACCGCTCTCAAGTACTTTCTTCCTCGCACTCATTCCAACGCAATCCACGAGTTGTTTCATCGCTTCGCGGTCAGAGACGGACCGCCTGGGGGCAATACGGCGACTGGTACTTGTGCGTGGCATTGTTTGGTGTGGTGTCCATGTGTTTGCGCGGATGGGCGTGGTAAATTGATGGGGTGCGATGTTTGCGCTAGAGAGTAAGGAAAGAGGGTGGAGAGTTGCTTGAATAGATGGAATTCTAACAGATGGAGGAGTATTAACAACAGCGTGGTTCCCTTCGTTGGGATCGAGGAAAGCCTCCGGGGTTGGCCCCCAAGAAAAGCCAATGAAACAGGATGCAGCATCACCCTGGAGTAACGGACTATTTAGCCTCAGTGAGGGAGTGGAGTGGAGTGCGGATAACCCCGGAGAGGAGGCGGGAGAGGATTGAAATAAAGCAGAAAAGAGAAAGGGTTGCGAATGCGATTCGTCACCGTGCGATTTTGACTCCGCAAATTCAGCATTCCGTGGCTCGCAGTCAACGAATTTCGGAAGGTGCAAACCAGGCGGAGCCGTCTCTAGGAGTGTTTGATCAAATTGTGTATGATAATCCACAATGAACTACGCGCTCACGATGAGGGAGAGACTGCCAATCGACACCACTGAAGAAGCTGTGTTCCATGAACTCCTTGATGCTCGTTCGACCAATACGCTGTTCGTGGCTTGTTAACAGTCTAACCCCACATTCAACATCAGTCACTGCCGTCCGAATGATACAAAACATACCGAGATAGAAGGTCACGGTATTGCGAGGAAATCGTGATCGAGGCGTTAAATCGCAAGCTGTGCTAGTAGTGATACGAAACGACTGATTAGAAATGAAAATCAAGAAGAAAAGAAAGAAGAGAAGAAGAAAAAAGAAGATCCGGACCTGGTGATCCATAATCTTGAGATAAGTTTGCCGAATGTCCTTTGCAAAAAATGGTGTTACTCCATAAGCCATCTCATACAACATTGCGCCGAGACTCCACCAGTCTGTTTCCAAGCCATACCCCTCCATATCACACACACTCGCCTCATGCATCCCACTGGTTTGCTCCTCCCCATGTTCCATTTCCAGGGCAACTAGGGCTTTTTCATGTGTGTGCAGGATTTCCGGCGAGATGTAGTCACATGTACCACACGGTACAAGACAATAATGTTTCGGAAGCGCCCGGCTCCCGTCGCATCGTGGAGGAAGGAGGGGCGCAGCGGACCCAAAGTCAATCAGAAGGACTCGCGCGCCGGCACTCAGAACGAAGTTGTGCGGCTTGATATCACTGTTGTGATGGGAACAAGTGTTAGTCAAGGCAAATCGGGTTTTGTAAAGGCGAACGAGGACGCACCGGTGGGCGAAACCTTGCGAGTGGCACCAGTGGATGGCGCTAATGAACTGCGGTGTCCACCAAAGTAGATCAGACTCAGGGACCTTGCCGTCGTTGGGACTCGATTCAAGAACATCCCAGAGCGTGCCACCATCCGCATAGTCCATAATAAGGTTAAGGTGGGTAGGGGTGTGAAAGGCACAGAGAAGGTGGGGAGCCCATGGGGAGCCACCCTGTGTTGCCCGCAGTAAGATGTCCCGCTCAAATTGCGGGAAGCATTGCTGGATGTGAAGTTTTCAGTGAAATTGTACAACGGTTTAATCTTAATATCGTTGCCATCAGTTTTCAGGTGAAGATATGGGGACCTTTCACAAGCTCCGCTGGCTGAAACCCACAACTAGCTTTTTCTTTCAAGCCTTGTGTGATGTTCGAATGCGAAAACTGTGCACACAGGTTGAAATATCAAAAACTGACTCACGTCACGATTTCGCAACGCAACTCGCTTTTCGATCGACTTGCGCAAAAAAACGCGTCCGTCAAGGTGGCACCTTACCACATCGACCTAGACACGAACAAAAGACGCTCATGAAGCAGAATCGGGGAGGTGTGTAGAATCCGTACCACGCCGAACTGGCCGCATGCCAACCTTCCCATAGCCTGTACATCACTATCCTGGAACCGCAGCGCGTCAAGTTCCGCGGTTTTTGCTGAAAAATTCAAACGATCAGTTACGAGCACAAAGTCCCCTAGCAAAAAGCAAAAGAAAGACTTGCAGGTCTTTCCGATAACGCTCTGGCCGTGCAGGAGCCGATCAAGCACGAGACCGTCCTCAAGTTCATTTCCCCGGCTCTTTAGAAGATGGCCCAGTCGGGCTTTGCGGGTGGACCAGGAGAGAGACATGCATTAGGCTTTGGAAATGATTAGTTCTGTTGCTTGTTATGCATCACGTGACAAAATCGCTAGTTCAAGTTATTATGTTGGCTATCCTGCACACTGTCAGGTAAACTACATATGAATTGGTTTAGAAAACGTCGCCATAGCGGCTTCCTTAAACGCTTCACTCAAAGTTGGCTAAAAAAACAGACATTCAATACAAGTCAACACAGTCCACCTCACAAAAACAAAACGTACGTGAGCATGTGTGGTTCTAGCGATATCCTCCGCACTGGCACCATATTCTATAGCCAGCACAGCCTCCGAGATCATTTCGCCCGCATTCGGACCTGTTTCCACACCCAATCGACCGTCAGCACTGAATAGACACGTCTACCACGCAACAAAAGAGCCCACCAATGATATGCACACCCAGGATCTTGTCCGTCTCCTTCTCTGCAATGAACTTGACCATGCCCTCGGTGTCGAGATTCGTTTTGGCACGCGAGTTGGCCAGGAACGGGAATTTCCCAATGTTGTATTGCACACCTGCAGCCTTGAGCTCTTGCTCGGTCTTGCCAACCCATGCGACCTCCGGATGGGTGTAGACTACGGAGGGGATGGCTTCGTAATTCACGTGCCCATGTCCAGATTTGAGGAACTCGGCCGTTGCGATACCTACATAACAATGCATACATGAACGGTCAGTATAGGGTGAAGCAGGGAGCTGACCTTCTTCTTCAGCTTTGTGAGCTAGCATAGGGCCAAAGGTGACGTCCCCGATGCATCGGATATTTTTCACTGACGTATTAAATTGATCGTCAATAACTATGCGACCTTTATTATCTACCTCCACGCCGATGGCCTCAAGGTTTAGTCCCTCCGTATACGGACGGCGGCCGACAGCAACAAGGACTACATCCGCATCCAACTACAAACTTGTCAGTGCACATTTCTTGAGTGGAAGGACAGAAAACACCACTCGCCGTTTCCTCCTTGTCGCCTTTGGTTGCCTCCATTTTCACAAAGACCTTCCCATCCCGCTTCTCCGCAGAAATAACTTTGGTTTTCAGCTTGAACTTCATTCCCTGCTTGGTAAGGATCTTCTGGAACTGCTTTCTGCATACGTTCTCCATCAGTATCACCCGATGACACAACACCAAGTATCTTTAAAAAGGGACTCACGAAATCTCCTCGTCGATCCCCGCGCCGCCAATTGCTCCGAGAAACTCAACCACAGTGACATCTGCGCCAAGGCGACCCCATACGCTACCCATCTCCAGCCCAATGATGCCACCTCCGATGACAATTAATTTCTTTGGGACCTCCTGTAAATCCAGAGCCCCCGTCGAGCTCACAATCTGTTGTTCGTCAATTTCGATGGCGCCCCCCGGGAAGGGTGCAACCTCAGAGCCGGTGGCGATGACGATATTCTTCGCCTCGACCTCCGTTTCGCCGCCATCAAGAAGCTGGACAGAAAGACGTGTTGGGGAAAGGAAGGATGCAGCACCTTTGATGTAGTCGACTTTGTTCTGTTTGAAGAGAGTCTCGATGCCTTTCGTCAGGCCGAGGACGGCTTGGTCCTTGGCCTTGAGCATCTGCGGGAGGTTCAAGGAGACGCCGGAGACTAAGAGTAAGTTAGTACAGAGATAGATAGAGTGAAGATGGAGTGCGCACCGTCGATGCCCCGTCGCTGGAGATCGTGTTGTGTCTGGTGGTAAAGGTGGGAATTGTTAAGCATGGCTTTTGAGGGGATGCAGCCGACGTTCAGACATGTTCCTCCAAGAGAACCACGTTTTTCAATGCAAGCCGTCTGTGATGTGTATGATATTCAGGAAAGAGGAAAAACCGAAAGGAAAAACGCTGTTCTACTTTCAGCCCGAGCTGGGCAGCCTTGATGGCAGCCACATATCCTCCAGGACCTACATTTCAACGTGGTCAAAAGTGAAAGGGACACATTTTGGAAGATGGACATGCCCACCTCCACCTATGATAACGGCGTCATACGGTGCAGTTGGCGTTGCAAACCCCCGATGGCCTTGCCATGAATCAACTTGCAGGCGGGCATTTCGCAGCCGCTGTGTTGCACAACGTGCACTCTGTAAGAGGAGCCATTAATTCGAGAAATAGTGTTGAAAGGAAGAACTGCACTCGTTGCGATAGCCGCAACATTTTGCGTTGGAATTTTGCGTGACGTGATGAGTGGTCCTCGTTGTCACGCGTCACAGCATTTCCGAACCCTGGCAATGGTTCGCTGTCTATATCTCGCCGTGTTGTCAACGGCTCTGGCAAAGGCGGCATCTGCAGCGCTGTACCCAACTCGGCCGATTTCTAATACTGTGTATGGCGCAGGTCGCCTTGAAATGATTACCTGGATGGACGACGGAAACAAGCCGCACTTGGAAAAACTGGGGAAGCTCAACATTAGCCTGTATACCGCAGACGATGTGAGTTTCATTGGAATTGAAATTTTACATGCAATCTGGAGCCCGGAGAGGAATACTTGAAGGACTAGTACAATCATGTTGAGAAAACCCTTTTCTTAGGTCTATGTTTCAGAGCTGGCGAGCAATGTGAACTCCCTCAGTAAATTCTGCGCGATTGATATCCCGTCAACCATACCATCTGGCGTGTTTAATTAGTACGTTCATCTGACCCATATTTTCACGCTAATTTATCATACGCAGTTCAATACATTTAACATCGACACACTCGACAGTCTATACCGCTAACTTCTTCATCACAAACCCCGCAGGAACGTCCATCGTCACGCAAAATCAGACCGCACCTTCTGTGTCCTCTTCGGGAGATATCAATGCACATCCATTCCTAACCCTTGTTCTACCCGACGCAACAATGACATCGCGACTCCCCAATGTGACGACCCGCGAAGGTGTCGCCGGTGCCACTGTCTATGCTGGCGATCTCCCGGCCCGTGCCCACCGCATGCGCAATGGAGCGGTCCACAGCTCGGCACAGAGGTCGCGCGTCGATATGGAAAAGGCCAAATTTAGACTCGCGTTCATTCTGTGGCCCACCATTGTCGGGATCTCGATGGCATTGTGATTTTCTTGTGCGGAACGGCCTTGGCATTTTGTATCTCTATCACCACATGTATTCTATTCATCGTGTACACAACGCGGCTTCTGATTGATCGAGGAATGGACTACCAGGGTCTTTGCAGTTGAAGAAGGAAATTGAACTGTCTGCAAGAACGTCGGGTGTACGAATGAATTGCAGAACATGTCACCCGACACTTCTCCAACTTTTCATGAACTCATATACCTGATTACATCGACGGAAGTAGATATCACAATGAAGCGCGAAGTCTAAGGAGTTCAAATGTCTAACGATGGAGGGGAACAGAAAAATCGGCAGAGGCTTACTGTAACAGCGTCTGTTGAATACTAGTCATCATCCCATTAAGCAAGGGAACCTCGCGATCCAGCTGCCTCTGATTCGCTTTCAGCTGTACGACGTCCGCCTCCAGCTGAGCTATCGCAGCTAAAGCCTGGTTGATTACTTTCTGTAACATTCTAGGGTAGAAAGAATTTAGGAAACTCAACCTTCCCAAAAGTCTCCACTCCTCTGCACAGAGCTATTTGAATGCTTGGATTCCACTGGATCACTGATATTGGAGAATGACTATTTGTAATAGTGGCGGTTTGTTTCGTTAAACATGCACCTTTGAGTTACAATTGAAAGTGGACTTCTTCTACGAGCCCGTGAGTCTTCATTGAAAACATGCTGTCGTATTTTCGGTTAGTGGTTAGAAATGACATGTGACAAACCAGTTTTATACAGGAAAACCCCAAGGTAGGGGTCATCCATAACAGACAAAGATCACATCATGTGATACTTTTTGTGACACGTCCATTCAAATTAGGAAAGAAAGTAACACAGGGTGCACAGTAGCATACTATGTAACAAAGTATGTTGAATGTATTGGGAAAGTATACTAAATATTGTTATCATATTGTTGCATACAGTAAGTATGCAAAGAGTATTCAAAATAATGATTCAATATTTTGAAACAAAGTATATTACCAGTACTGAATGACAATTTTAGAGTACTGCTTCAATAACAAGACATTCCGAGTCCTAAATTTATTTGGACTCGGTCTTAATGTGGAGCTCCATTTCGTCCAGCCATCTATTCTTGCGGCAAATGCCGAGATTGGTTGTGTTTGCATGCTCACCCAAAAGTTTCTTAAGTCCCTCGTCTCGAGCTCATTCACAACTCCTCAATAGCGTGCCAAAGTGGACTGACAACCAAACGAGAACCAAATTTGCGGTTGGGTACTCCCAGGCAGTGGCCAGCCGCCCATGTATGTATATTTTTTATTTTTTTAATGTTTGATTCTACCTACTAAAACACCAGCTGCAGGTGAACGCACAAAGCCGTACTACTAGTAAACAACCACCAACACCACTATCTCCATCACCATGATTCCTGCTAACCTCGACAGTGATGGCCGCGAATGCAAACATCAACTCTATGGCCGACACGGTGAAAGGGTGCACCACGGTAATGCGAAGGGAATAATACACCTACTCTACCACAGTGCTGTATGAGTTCTGAGGGGTTCAATCTCAATCCTAATGGTAAAAGCAGGGAGATACTAGCTATAAAAGTGCGAAATGTTACAGAAAACACTTCCAAGTGGTGCGAAGTAGGAATTAAGTGGTGCGATCTTGCGACGAAGTATGGCGAGCGTGTGATAGTTGTGATGTGACACGTTGATACGCTATAGGAGGCTGTAAAGGGGGAGATCCCCAAACAAACTACCTATTAGGTGAATGCGAGGAGGCGAAGATGTCTACTACACGTAGAAAGGTATAGAGAGAGATAGAAACTATTATAAAGTTTCCGAACGATGCGAACGTACGTGCGACAGTTGCGATCAACTGTGCGACTTCGCGAACACGGTCGCGACGAAGATATCGATATCGGGTGACGAGGATAGACAAACTCAAGACTATAACTTGAGTTTGAAACTAAAGGAGAGCTTTATAACTTTGAGACTAAGATCGAAGGGGATGGAAGTCGTAGATTTCTCTGTCTCTCTAGCTACAATACATGAGCTTTTTATACTACGACAATCGGAAAGTCGGAACGAAATATCGGAGAATTGGGAAGACTAGAAATAAAGGATCAAATAGGAGTGAACGTAAGAAAGGATTCTAAGATAAAGAACTATCGATAGGAGTCAGTAAGAGTGCAAAGAAAGGAATCAAATGATGAAATTAGTACAAAGACATAAGAAAGGAAGAGATAGGGGAACGATGTACTGCGTGATATAACAGGATATATGGTAGAGAAGCGAGGCGAAAAGTGAAACGAAATGAGATGACATGACATGGTGTCCGACGGGAACGGTATCGGTCCGATGTAGGATAGCTTTGTTTTGTGAGTGTGACAAGTTCGGAAGCGATCGATAGTTGTCGAGAGATGTCGCAAGAGATCGCAGACGTTCGTTAGATCGTGAGGTATCGGGATATGGTCGATGGAGAGGTATAGTGGGTTGTGTCTGCCAATTTAATCATTAAAACAAGGCATTGCCATGTTGAGAATTGTGTATATTACCCTGACTTTAATGATAATGGTTTTCATTGAGTTGCCAGTGGCACAATGATAACAATTATCATTGCGTCTCGGGGCATTATCATTGGCAATCATTGGTCATTTTCATTGCAATTATCATTGCCTTGTGGGGCATTATCATTAGTTATCATTACCCTATTTTCATTGCAATTATCATTGCATTTTGTGGCGTTATCATTGGTTATCATTAGCCTATTTTCATTGCAATTATCATTGCATTCCAGGGCGTTATCATTGGTTATCATTAGCCTATTGTCATTGCAATTATCATTGCACTCCAGGGGGGTAATGGGGGCTGGTGGGGAGCATAATGGAGAATGGTGAGGAGGGTCACAGGGGATGGTGGGGGGTCACAGGGGGTCACAGGGGGTCATTGGAGATGGTGGGGGGATCACAGATGGTGGGAGGGTCACAGAAGAAGGTGGGGTGAGGGGGGAGTAGGGGTCACAGGGGTCATGGGAGATGGTGGGGGGGTCACAGATGGTGGAGGGGTCACAGATGGTGGGACAGAGGATGGTGGGGGATGGCATAGGGATGGTGGAGGGTGATGAGATGAGTGGGAGATAGAGAGATGGTAAGGAGTTGGTGGGAAGCAAGTGGAGGGTGAGAAATCATGAGGAGATGGTGTGGAGTGTAATGGAGATGTATTAGAAGACATTAATTATATATCGCAATCACCCTCCCAATTTCCACCCAATGGACCCCCCATCACCTTGCCAATTATCTTCCCATCCAGCCACCACCATCTTCCACCATGCCCACCCCATCTGCCACATCCCACATTATCTCCACCATCCCACATTATTTGCCACCATCCCACATTATTTCCACCATCCCACATTAGTTCACACCATCCCCATCCCATCCCCCATCATCCCACACCATCCCCCACCATTTCACACCATCCCCCACCATCCTCCACCATCCACACCATCCCCCACCATCTACACCATCCCCCACCATCCACACCATCCCCCATCACCCCCACACCATCCCCCACCATGCCCCATCACCCCCACACCATTATCCACCATCCCCCACCATCCCCCATGACCCCCACACCATCCCCCACCATCCCCCATGACCCCCACACCATCCCCCACCATCCCCCATAACCCCCACACCATCCCCCACCATCCCCCATAACCCCCACACCATCCCCCACCATCCTCCGTGACCCCCACACCACACCATCCCCCACCATCCCCTATGACCCCATGCCATCCCCCACCATCCCCCATGACCCCCATGCCATCCCCCACCATCCTCCGTGACCCCCACACCATCCCACACCATCCCCCATGACCCCCACACTATCCCCCACCATCCCCCACAACCCCCACACCATCCCTGCCATCCCCCATGATCCCCACACCACCCCCCACCATCCCCCATGACCCCCATGCCATCCCCCACCATCCCCCATGACCCCTACACCATCCCACACCATCCCACACCATCCCCACCATCCCCCATCATCTCTTTATCACCCCCTCACCATGCCCTACCATCACTCCCTCACCACCCTCACCTTCCCCCATGTCTCCTCCCATCCCCCCACCTTCCCCCATGACCCCACTATCCCCACCCCATCCCCCAACCATATCTTCAGCCCAATTACCCACCAGTCCACTCCCCAACCTTCACCCCATTATTCTCCCAATTAACCCCCAACCATTACCCACATGGTATCATATTTAGTTCAAATACAACTTCGGCAAAAGAAAATAGTCTTATACTCAAAAGGGTTCAACGTGTTTAAAATAACAGAAACCTACTAATGCAACAAACCTGTAATAATGTAACAAACCCGGACTAATGCTTGCCAGCTTACTTAACTAGTTCCATCTAAGTCCGCAATACAAGTATATACATTAATAACACGGGTTATATACATTAACAACACGGGTTGTTTATAGCATCTTTAACACGTTGAACACTTTCAACTACATCACTATTGTCTTTTGCTGAAATGTTCTGATTGTTTGAACCAAATCTAATACCATGAATTGAGATCAGCCTTTCAGAGAATGGTATGAGAATTAAAGCAACTCATTGTTAAAACAATTGGGCAATGATTGGGGATGATATCAGGCTGGGTTGGTGGGTAATGGGAAGATTGGGCAATGGCGGGGATGATGGGGGGAGATAAGGGAGAAAGGGGGTGATTGAAAAGTGATAGGGGATGGTGGGGGGTGAATGGGGAGATGATGGGGGACAGTGGGGAGATGACAGGATCGTGTGGGGGGTGGCAGGGGATGGTGTGGGAGTCATGGGGGATGGTGGGGGATGGTGGGGGATGGTGTGGGGATGGTGTGGGATGGTGTGAGGGTGATGGGGGATGATGGGGGATGGTGTGGGGGTCATGGGGGATGGTGGGGGGTGGTGTGGGGATCATGGGGGATGGCAGGGATGGTGTGGGGGTTGTGGGGGATGGTGGGGGATAGTGTGGGGGTCATGGGGGATGGTGGGGGATGGTGTGGGATGGTGTGGGATGGTGTGGGGGTCACGGAGGATGGTGGGGGATGGCATGGGGGTCATGGGGGATGGTGGGGGATGGTGTGGGGGTTATGGGGGATGGTGGGGGATGGTGTGGGGGTTATGGGGGATGGTGGGGGATGGTGGGGGGGTTATAGGGGATGGTGGGGGATGGCATGGGGTCATGGGGGATGGTGGGGGATGGTGTGGGGGTCACGGAGGATGGTGGGGGATGGTGTGGGGGTGATGGGAGATGGTGGGGGATGGTGTGGGGGTTATGGGGGATGGTGGGGGATGGTGGGGGGGTTATAGGAGATGGTGGGGGATGGTGTGGGATGGTTTGGGGGTCATGGGGGATGGTGGGGGATGGCATGGGGGTCATGGGGATGGCCTGGGGGTCAGGGGAGATGGTGGGGGATGGTCTGAGATGTGGGGGATAGGATGGGGATGGTGTGAACTAATGTAGGATGGTGGGAAATAATCTGGGATGGTGGGGGATCCTGCTCATCTCATCACCCTCCACCATCCCTATGTCATCCCCCACCATCCTCTGTCCCACCATCTGTGACCCCTCCACCATCTGTGACCCCCCCACCATCTCCCATTACCCCTGTGACCCCTACCCCCGTTCCTCTGTGACCCTCCCACCATCTGTGATCCCCCCACCATCTCCAATGACCCCCTGTGACCCCCTGTGACCCCCCACCATCTCCTGTGACCCCCCACCATCCCCTGTTACCCCCCCACCATCCCCTGTTACCCCCCCACCATCCCCTGTTACTCCCCCACCATCCCCTGTTACCCCCCCACCATCCCCTGTTACCCCCCCACCATCCCCTGTCACCCTCCCCACCATTCTCCATTATGCTCCCCACCAGCCCCCATTACCCCCCTGGAGTGCAATGATAATTGCAATGACAATAGGCTAATGATAACCAATGATAACGCCCTGGAATGCAATGATAATTGCAATGAAAATAGGCTAATGATAACCAATGATAATGCCCTGGAATGCAATGATAATTGCAATGAAAATAGACTAATGATAACTAATGATAACGCCAGCAGGCAATGAGAATTGCAATGAAAATAGGCTAATGATAACTAATGATAACGCCGGCAGGCAATGAGAATTGCAATGAAAATGACCAATGATTGCCAATGATAATGCCCCGAGACGCAGTGATAATTGTTATCATTGTGCCACTGGCAACTCAATGAAAACCATTATCATTAAAGTCAGGGTAATATACACAATTCTCAATGTGGCAATGCCTTGTTTTAATGATTACAGGTGGTCATCACCAGTGGTATAGTACGTCCGATTCGCGTATTCGGAGTATAGGATCGTATGATGCGTATCATCTTCCCCCATACTGAAATCTTGACTGTCCTCAGTCAATACGTGAGAGAAGGGAGCACGTGACCTTGTTGACTAAAACTCCGCAACTCGTGAGAAACCTCTCTAAATTTTCGTCGCCACCAACACAACCATGTCTTCAACGTCTGCTCCTCCGTCTACCAAGAAGTCATACAACGAACTGATCCTGTCGCCTGTCAAGGAGAGGGTCTCCGAGGTCTTCACCAGTATGCCGGATGTTGCGGAAGGGGCGCCCGAGGAGTTCGTGAAGTGGGGGCAAAACTTTGTCGAGGCCATCGTAAGTTCTTACTCTTGCATCGTCAGCTAATCAAACTCGTCTCGTCCTTTTAGGGGCAATATCGCGAAGTCATCGACCTTTTGAAGGTGCAGGAAGACGAAGACGTCAAGCGATATATTCCCGAATCGAGATCCGTTTTCGAGGCCATTGCCGAGGACGAATGGGTGTTGTGGGCTGGAGATCTTCTATTACCAGAACTGTCGAGGGAAATCAAAGAGAAGGAGGCCGAGAGGAAACGGGTAGAAGACGTGGAGCGACTGGCACGCCAACAGGCCGAGATCGAGGAGGAAAGAAAGTGTCGCGAGGAAGAGAAACACAGGCTCCTCGAGGAGGCGAGAGTTTTGAAGGAGCGCGTCGAGTTCGAACGAACTGAGAAGCTGAAACAAGATCAGCTCAACCTATACCACAAATTCGCGGCGAAAGCGATCTCGGGCAAGGCCTACACAAAGGCTCTCGAGGCCTTAATGCCACCGGTGAACGATACGAGTAGCGAGGGAGAATCCGAAGACGACGCGAAAGACTCTCGCAAGTCCAAGTGTAAGGGACGCGAAGACGACGACGAGGGAGATGGGCTCCTAGTCGTTCATGGTAAAGTAAGTCCCTTTTGCTGTTCCTACTGACTTCGTTTGGCTACAAAATTCGGATAGTGCGATCGCTGTAAGGGCTTCAAGCAGGAATTGCTGTGCGAATACGAGGATAACGATCCGAAATGTCGCAAATGCCTAGACGATCGGAAGGGTTGCTTCTGGGGCGGAGTCGCGAGGAGCGGGTTGAGACCGTGGACCAAAAAGGCGAAGGTTGTTCGCGCGAAAGCCGAGGAGTCTCCGAAAAGTAAGTCGATTTATGTATTCTTGGTTTTCTCCGTGTTCACCGATCCCATAGAAGCCGTCTGGGTCGGAACGCGGCCACCTAATCGCATCGCTTCATCGTCCAAGGCTGGTCCTCGGAATATCAAGAGCGTCGTGAAGGGCAAGGGGAAAGGCATGGAACGTGAAGAGGTCGAAGCTCGGTTGTCGTTGCTGGAGGAGGAACTCGCGCGGATGCGATTAAAAGCATCCGTCTATCAACGCTTCGTGGAGGATCTGGAGGAGGAGCACGAGAAGCTGTCCGAATGGCTGTAGTATATTTTTGTGTATACTTAGCCATTTTTCTTTTAAATTTTTGTTTCGTGTCGCATCTCAATTTTTCTGTCGCAAGCCAAATTTGAGTCGTATGGAGTGGGAGGTAATGAATTTGAAATCGTCGCGTCCATCATGTGATAAGTCGCGTCGCGTGTTAGGCCCTTGATGTTTTGATGGCTTATCGATCGGGTAATTCATCAGGCTTCTCTTTCTTTCAACCATGTTGTCTCCCGCTAAATCGAGCACGTCCAAGGTAACTGGCGACGATGAGGTCGACCAACTTATCGAGTCGACCACCGGTTCACCTGCACCGGTGAATACTCTCTCGCGGCTTTACAAACGAAGGCAAAGTGCCGATGACTTGGGGCTCCTACCCGTAAAAGGAAAGGTAAATGCGACCTTTTCGGGGCAATATTTTCGTTTATTGACCGTGCACAGAGGTGCGATAATTGCATTCGACTGGAACGTGTGTGCACCATCGGCGATACGGAATCTTGTTGTCAAAAATGTGTTCTTGACCACCGGTGCTGTTTTTGGGAGGGTGTCACTCGTAAAGGAAAACCGGAACTTCCGAAGTCAAGGAAATCAAGTCGCAAGTCGCGATAATTGTTATTTTGTCGTATCGATGTCGGAGACATTCTTTTCAGGTGTCGTGGAATCATCGTTCGCATCGTCATTGCGGTCCATGGGCATGGTAAAGCATAGCGACAAAGGGAAAAGGAAAATTGTTGACAGAGATTTTCGAGAGGAGGAAATAGCAGTCTTGAAGGAGGAGCTGGCGCGAGCTCGTGTTCGCGCCGAAGCCCATCGGAGAATCGTTGTGGAGTTAGAGTCTATGCTGGGAGAAATGGAGAATCGTTCGGAGTAGAGCTAGGCGTGGGAATCGTCGATAGGAGCCTCGATGGCTCCTTCTCAATGGGATAAATTTTGTTTTTCGAAAAGAGAAAAAGTCCTGAAAAAAATTGTCACAAACATGTGAACAAAAGGAAAAAATTGTGAGATGGCTCCGAAATATATCATCACCGCCAATCTCTCGATAGGATGCCTGCTGGGCAATTCTATCATCTTGCGACTTGTGCGATGTGATGCGTAGTTCAGGTCTAGCTCCGAAAGGGATACTAGATAGAGGTCAGCGTAATAGTGACAAGGGCGTCGTCAGTATTGACTAGTCAAAGAGGATAGAAATCCGAGGGTAAATAGAGATAAAGGGATAGTTTCCGGTGAAGTCCGGAGTTATCCGACGTAATCCGACGTCGGGTTTCAACTCGGTGAACGTAACGGTGAGGAGACGAGGCGGGAACGACAGGAAACGATATAAGAGGTTAAGGATTTGTGATTGTGGATATGGGAAGTACAAGTCTAAGGGAACTACGAGGGATCGATTCTGGGGTTCTAGGTATCTACTTATTACGGGTATGCGGGAGTCCTCTTTATACTACTGCGGGAGTGGTTGGGTTTTGGATCGGACTTGGAGGGTAGAGGGTTCCGAGGGCAGAGGGTTCCGACGTATATTGGTGCCATTGTGATCGGTAAGAGAGGGGCTCGGGATTCGGGTCCGGGTTTGAGTGCGGACTTGTCCGGAATTGACGTGTGATTGTTGTCGGTTTTAGGATAGAGTGCGCCGGATTAGGATGGAGTGATGGACGGGTTCGTGGACGAGTAGTAAAGTGCGTCTTTTGATGGTATTCCGTGGCCACAGAGGTTGTACCCTCTACATCTCCCCGGGAGTTCTAATAGAGACCATCCCTGGTCGACCGTCGGGTTCGAATCGTCTCATTGATCCACGTGAAAGCCGTGCGTAAGCGGGAGGGATTTCGTGCGAATCCGGAAGCCGTATGGCCGGTGCTGGGCTGGACTTGTCGAAAATTTCGAACCAAAGTCACGTGGGCGGATAAACAGAGGCAAATACGAAAATTTTCAATGGCTCCACCGCGGCGCTTAGCAACGTCGTTCTTCTTCCCACTTTACTCCCAACACCGTACTACCATGTCTTCTCCCTCGACCTCGTCTAACGACTTTCTCGCCTTCCAAGACGCGCTCCGTGCTGACATGCGCGAGGAGCTTACTGCGGCCGTGACAGATCTCCGGAGACTCGGCTTGGCGACTGTGGATCTAATCCGGGACGGCTATGAGGACGACACCGCGGCGTGGCTCATCCAATACCGACGAGCCGTGGTAAGTTTTCTCGTTCGCATCTTGTCGGCTTTCTAACCTGGCTGCGCCACACCACTTTTTTTTTTTTAGAGGAACCTACGGGCCGTAGTAACCGAGCTGAGGGAGGCCGGGGTCGATCCCGTGGTGCAGCCACCGATCCTTGGTGCGGCCGCGGAGCAGATAGCTGAGGTAGAGAAGTGGCTAGCAAATAGGGCGGAGTTTAAGCGGAGAGAGGTGGAACAGGCAGCGCAGAAGAGGCTCGAGGAGGAGGAGAGACAGCGGGCGGAGGAAGTGAGGAGACAGCAGGAGGAGTCTGCGAGAAGGGAGGAAGAAGAGCGGGTCCGGAGGCTACGGGAGGAGGAATCCGCGAGGAGGGAGGAGGAAGAGCGAGTTCGAAAGGCGAGGGAGGAGGAGCACTGGAAGCTGATGGAAGAGGAGACGCGGGCCCGGAAGGCGAGGGAACGGGAGGAGGCTCGTATGAAGGGGCCGTACTCGGGGCCGGCCTTCGATGGACTAGGCAGCAGGTTGCCATCTCCGGCTAAGGGCGTAGAGGTGGGTGGATGGGGCCTAGGTATGGAGTACCGGCAAACAAGGACGAATTCGGCGATGGATTCCGACGAGGACGAGGACGTACCCAAGGGGTTCCGAGCCGGTACCGAGGAGTTTGAGGCGCCGAAAGGAAAGTCGAGGGACAAAGGGGAGGCGGTGGAGCACGAGATTCGGGTAAGTAAACGTCTTTGCCTTCTAAGGCTTTTCGGATTAACCGGCGCAGCTAATGCGGCCGTTTCGGATTTTCCAGTGTGACTCTTGCAACACCGCGGGTACCGCGTGCCGAGGAATCGAGGGATACGCGTGCGACCGGTGTAAGGGGATGAAGAAAAGGTGCACCTTGTCGACGAAGACGGCTGCAGCAAGCGCGGGACGCAAGGTCGATCACAAGGGGAAGAAACGCGCGAGGAGTCCGACTAGACCGACAAAGCGCAAGCTTCCAGCCAAGGTCGTCAGCACCAAGAAGCCCCGGCTTTCGCCTAGTCGGCCGTCGACGAGTCAGCGGATGTTGTCGGACCACTGGGAGTCGTCAGACGGAGAGGGTGGGAGCTTAATCGATGCAGGAGACCGGCCGGCTTTCGATGCGGGTTTGCCGGAGCAGATCGACTTCGTCCGTGGTCAGGTCGGGTCCATGGACATGGACATATTCACGGTCGCGGAAAAGCTGGGGGAGTTCGGGGCGCAGGTAAACCGCGAACATATTTGGTTCGTGCAGCAGCTGAACCGGATTCGGCACAACCAAGTCCACATCCTCTCCCGCCTCGACGTCATCTCTACGCGGCTCCTCGGGTCGAAATAAATTCTTTTTTGTACAGCGCGGACTTTTTTTTGTTTCGTTTCGTTTTGAATATATTTTCTTTTTTTGTGCTCTCGAAGATAGTGAGGATAGTGAGGATAAGATAAGATAAGAAAACGGGTTCAATCAAAGAAAAGGAAAGAAAAGAAAACCGAAAGGAAAAGACTCGATCAGCTAAGTCCGAGCGGGCGGATTTCAGCGTAAGCCGTTGTCCGTTATCCGCTATGTCGGATTTGTTTGCATCATAAGAGTCGTGTTTGAGTCTATATACGAGTGTCTGTGGCTTTGATAAGATAAGATGCAGATAAAATGTGATAAGATAAAAATAATAGAGGAAAGAGACGCATCCGTTATTCTTCTTTCTCGGACTCGTCGCCGGATTCGTCGTCGTCACTGCTGTCCGTGTCTGAGGTGTCGGTTTCTGTGGGTTCGGGTTGTTGGAGGAAGTCGTCAAGCGTGATCGAAATACTATGGCGGGGATAGTAAGGTATTACACGAAAGGCGGCATATCGGGTTTTGGAGATGGCTCCGTCGAGCTCGGCGAGGGTGTAGGAGTTCCCTTTTGATTTGGATACGACGACCATGGGTCCAAACCAACGCGGCTTTGCTTTGCGGTCTAGAGACATCTCGATGCGTGAGTTTCGGATTAGGACTAGATTTCCGGGTTTGAAGTTGTACGTCTTGATGGTGTTAGCGAATTTTGTCTCGTAGTGCCGGATTGAGTCGAAGCGTGCTTTCATGACTCTTTGCTTGATAAGCTCGAGGTCTTCAGGTCGCTTTTGGAGCTGTCGGGCGCGGAGTGCGATGAGGTCGGCCGTGGACATTGCGTCTTGTGTCGGTACCATGTATGTGGCTTCGGAAAGGTCGAAAGGGAAGAGGGGCTCAACTCCGTGGGCGATGTAGTATGAGGAATATCCGAGGGATTTGTGTGTAGTGACTCGTTCTGCCCAGAAGACCGATGCTACGACTGTGTGCCATTTCGTTTCGTCTCCCTCACAGGTTTTCATGATGGCCTCCCGGACATCTAGGTGTCTGCGTTCGACGGGACCGTTGGCTTGGGAGTTGTAGGGCGATATGCGGATATGTCGGATTCCGTATTTAGTAGCAAGGTAGTCAAGCGCGTCGATGAACGGCTTTGAGTTGTCGGTGACGATTTCCTCGAGAGCGCCCCAGCGGCATAGGATTTCTTCAAAAATAAACGCGCCAATGGTTTGACCGGTTTCTCTCCGTAAAGTCCGAAACTCCGGATAAGACGACAGAGAACAGCGGGCTTGGATGATGTATCGGAATCCGCCAGCGCGTGGCATGAACATAGTGTCGATGTATGCTTTGCGGAATAGAGAGGCGGGTGTTGCGACAGTTGGGGGAATGTGATGATAGCGCATTTGTCGGACTTGGCACTGGTGACAGGACTGTATGTACCACTTGATGTCGTCGTCGAGGAAAGGCCACCAAAAGCGGTCGAGTAGGCGGATTCGTACTGAGAAAAGGCCCTTGTGGCCAAGAGCGTCGTGGGCTTCTTTGATGAGGCGGTAGCGGTTTGTCGGAGATATGACGATTTTGTGTTTTCCGTCTCGATGTTTGCGCCAGAGCTTGCTGTCCCTGACAAAGAACTCAGTGGCGTACCGGATAAACTGCCTATACTTGTCGTCAGCCATGTCCGTAGGTCGTTCCATGTCCTGCAAGAACTTCTGTACTGCGATGAGACGTTTGTCGGCAAGGACGGCTTTCTCGGATCGGGGTATGTCGGTGTCGGATATTTTCTGGTTGTAGACCGCTGCGACCATCGTGTCCGGATTTGGTAGGTCGAGCTGTTGGCAGTTGGAGCAAGTGAGTAGTTGTCGGACTCCTTGTCTGGTGGTTCGTCCGTTTGCAACTTGCATGTAAAAGCCGTAGGACTGGTCGATCCAATCTTCATAGTCGTCGGTTTCGAGGGGGTCTTGGTCTGATCGTTGGCGACGGGAAAGTCCGTCTGCAGCGGAATGGTTGGCGGCGGGTATGTGGACAAGCTTGAAGTTGAAGAGGAGGATGCCGGCTATCCATCTGTTGATTGTCGCGTTTGGCTGGATGTCGGGATTGTTGAGCATTCCTTTGATGTACTTGGCGTCGACCTCTACAGTGAGATTGCGGACTCCAATGATGAAAATCCGAAAGTAGCGGAGGGATCGGAATAGACCGTATAGCTCTAACTTAGCTTGTGAGTATCGGGATTCGCGCTCTGACCAGGCTATGGATCCAAAACGGCTCGGATATCGTCGTCCGTCGTCGCGGATTTGCATCAAGACAAAGCCGACTCCGATGATGGATGAGTCGACAGCGAGGATGACTTCCCAGTCGCTTTCGTAGTCTATTCCGCGTAAAGCCGAAGATGTGATGACCGCGTTCTTGAGGTAGTCGATGGCGGTTTGTACTGATGTCTCGAATTCGAAAGGGACTCCTTTCCGGGTTAGTTGGACGAGAGGTCTGGAGTGTTGTGCGAAGTTCTTGATGAAGATGCGCATGAGTCCGCAGGTGCCGAGGAAGGCCCGGACATCGGTGGCGTTTTCGGGTATGGGCCAGTGGCGGATTTTCTGGATTCTGGAGTCGTCAACAACGCGGCCTTCGTATGTGCACTTGTGTCCGACGATGATGACGGTGGGTCGGCAGAGTTCGGTTTTGGTGCCGTTGAATGTACCACCTATGTATCTGAAGCGCTGTAGGATGCGGTTGAGACCTTGGAAATATTCCCAGATGAAGCGTCGGATTCCCGGATTCTCGGGTATCGTCTCGTATCCTCCCCCAGGCAATTCATATCTCGAACGGGGGCCCTTGACTGCGATGTCGTCGACGAATGGAATGGTGATGTGGGGAATCTCGTCGCGGAGTATGTAGGTGGTGTCGCCGTGTAGGATTTGGGGTGAGTTGGTGTAACCCATGGCGATGCGGGTGAGTCGGAGTGTGCCAAGAGGCGACTGGAACGTCATGAAGTCGCGGGAGTCGGGATGTACGAGGCGTTGGTCAAATGATACGAAGAGGTCGAGGGAACCATAACAAGAGTGACCGCCAAAGGATTCTGCGAGTTGGTCGGTCATAGGGGGTACGGCGGTGTCTCGGATTGTGACGGCATTGAGTGGTTGAAGGTCGTGGACGATGCGGAGACTGAGTCCGTCCTTCTTTAAGACGCAAAACCATCGGGATCGGTAGGAGGAGTTGGAGGATTCGTAAGTACCGGCGGCTATCTTGTCTTTGATAATGCGAATAACTTCTGCCATGATGCCGGGTGGGACTGGGATGTTCCTGTGAGCCCAGGGTGTGTGGGGAACGGTCGGAATGTGAATGGGTGGGAAATACTCGGTGTTGAATTGGCCTTTCTCGGATTCGTTCCATGCGAAGGCGGCTTCTTGTGCTTTGACAACGAAATGGCCGAGCTTCACTTCTTCGGCTGTGAGGAATCCGTCGGGGTTGATCTTCATTTTATCGTGTCGCTCTTGTGTGTATCGGATTCCGGGTGTGAACTCGGGTGGATGTGTCGGTAATTCGGGTAAGTCGGCTAGCGGGTTACCGGTGATGTCGCGGGTGATCCGGAATTGATCGGGAAGGGTGGTGGAAACGGGTTTGACGCGGTCTGCTACTTTTTTGTACTTTTTCCTCGAGACTACTCCCTTCAGGTCGCGTTTCGGGGGATCTGCATTAACTTTAAACGATTTAGCGGTAGAGGCTTTATCGAGAGAGGTGTAATAGGATTCAATGTGGGAAAGCATGGATATGGCCTCGGCTTTGGAAGCCGGAGGGTTGTCGGAGAAATCTAGCTCGACCTCGAAGTATAAGTCTTCTTCTAGGGAGAATTCGGAAAGCGGGGTATCAAGAGGAATGTCTGGGCATACTGTTACAGGACTCTTATCTCGTCGGATTGTGTCCGATTCCTCGATCACTAAAAACCCGGCCGTCTGGTGTCGGACCATTCGCGACGTTCTCTCTCGCAGTGTTCAACCGTGGGTACAATGACGGTTTTGCCGGAGTTTGGATCGGTGATTGTGAGGGTCTGGTTGCCGTCGGGGTAGTCCTGAGTGATGCAATTGGTGAGTTTCATGAAGGGGCGGCCGAGTAGGATTTCGTAGGCGGTGTCTTCCATCACTTGGACCTGCAAGTAGACGTCGATTTCGCCAATGGTGAAGCGTAGGTTTGCGAGGCAGCCGAGGGAGTCGTTGTTGGATGCGTTGGCGGAGGTGAGTCGCATCTTGCGGTTTTGAAGTCCGAGTCCGAGTTTGTTCCATACGGTGCGGTTCATTCCAACGATCATTGAACCCGCGTCGACTACGCATTCAAAGGAGTACTTGCCGTCGATGGTGGGGTAGATTGCCCGAAGTGGGACCGCGTTGTCTCCGACGATCAGGGGTATGTCCGTGTCGCAATGGTCGCAGGTCCGGGTTGGTAAGCCTTCCTGGTGAAAGGCTTCGATGATGCTGGTGTCCGTGGTGATCTTCTTCGGTGTGAGGGAATCCCTAGTGTGTTTTCGTACGTCCGGAGATATTGCAAGTATGTCGTGGGTGGTCATGGCAAGTGTGGCGTCGAGGACTCGTTTGGCTACGTCTTTCGCGATGTTGGGATCCTCGATAGGTGCCTGGTACCGGTATTGTGGGGCCGTCTGCGGAAGCGGGAAGGTTGTAGGAAGCGTACGGGGTAGAGAGGCGGTGAACGGATTGGGCTGTGTCGGTTTTGGCGGGGTGGACGGTTTAGGAGCGGGTTTCGGATTAGATGGTCCCGGTGTGTTCGGATTAGCGGAAGCAGGTCCCTTCCCCTTGTCTTTGTAAGAGGGACGCTGAGGTATCTCAACCCCATCGAAGCGGACCTTCTTATTCCGGATCCTGTTGATCTCCGCCTCAAAAGTCCGGATTCTCTCTTCCTCTTCGAGGCTGAGGCTGGCTACCGATGATTGGAGGGTCACGTGGGAGGAGTCGGCTTCTTCGTCGGGTATTTCGACTACTTCGACGAGGTTGGATTTAATGTGTGGCGGAGCTTCGTGCCGGGTTTGCTCGGTGTTGGTGCGATGGCCGGGATTTTGTGCGTGCCAGATGTCAAAGCGTTCCCGAAGGGTACGACCTATGATGTGTCGGGGAATATTGTAGCCGTTGGGTAGGACGACGCGGTTATACTGATCCCGGATGCATTTGCCGTCCTTCTCGTATTGTGAGACCTGCTGACAGTCCCTGATACGGTGGGCAGGGTCGTCGCAGAAACGGCAGGTCATAGGGCCGGATGGATTACCAGACGGGTTACCGGGATTATACGGACCGGGGGCGTAGGTGCGAATGGGTGGTGGAGGAGCCTGTTGACTCTGTTGTTGGCTGACGGTTTGCGCAAGAGCCGACATCGATTGCGTTAAGACTTTTAATAGTTCGAGTACGGCGGGGTCGCTGGACTCGGTTTTGATGGTGACGGGCTCCGGAGTAGACCTAATAGGGGTGGCTAGACGAGGTGTGGCGGTGGCGAATGGTTCAGCGGCGGTCCCGGCAAGGAGAAAGTGAGCGCATTTGTGGAAAGCCTTGAAGTCGTAGGGGTCGTCGTGGAAGTGGTTGGGCTCGCTGTATTGCATGCGGGTTTTAACCCGTGTTCGGAGTTCAGGGTCGAACCCGGCCTCGTAGGCGACGTTTAACTCGCGTGCTGATAGGCGGTTTTTCTCTTTGAGGAAGTCCGCAATCCGGAAGAACTCCCTATAATACTCTCCCAATTCTGCGCGCGATCGGATTCCGTAGTTGGCCTGAGTCGAGGTTAAGCGGGTTAAGTCCGAGATGGCGTACCGGCGGTCGTCCTCGGCTCCGGGGTAGAGTTCGAGGACTTCTTTGCGAAAGGCGGTGAAGTCGGAGTGGGCGGCTGATGGGAGTCGGGTCCAGAGCTCGTAGTCGCTAATGCTGGCATACCGGAGACTGTGCTTTATTTTTCCTTTGTCGTCAACTTTGGCTTCCTCAGCCAGAAGGTCGACTTCGTCGAAGAACCGGTTTAGGTTGAGGGCGTTGCCGTCGAAGGTAGGAGCTGTGGAGTGGCCACGAGCGGGCATTTGGCGTGAGGCGGTCATTTTAGTGAGCGGGGTGGTGGTGGTAATGTATGGGAGTGGTGTGGTAACGGGTGGCGGCGGAGCGGTAACGGTTGACGGTATGATAAAAGATGGATATAACGAAAAGCTTGTTGACGGAACAAGCTGTGCGGCTGCGAAGGATGAAGGCGGTAATTGAACGGGTGTTAAGACTGCTTGTGAGACTACTGGAGGTGAGTCGCCGTTTACTGCAACGGACTCTGACGATTCGAGTGACGATGACGATATGTCTGTTATCGGAACAGATTGTGATTCGGTTTCTAATGCGAGTGTCGGATTATCGGTTATATGATTCGGGTTATCGGATAAGGATGTCGGAGTAGGCGGTGGTGAGCTTAATTCGGATGATTCGTCGGATGAGATGTCGATGGTCGGGAGATCGATGAGATTGGTAAGAGCGCTGTCGGGACTGTTGGGTGGTGTGGAAAGCGGTGAGCTGGAGTCAGAAACTAAAGGTAGATTAGTCTGTATGGTTAGATGGGAAGGTGCCTCTTCGATGTTATCTTCGATGGTCGGGTCGTGAACCGTAAGAGATATTTCTTCTCGTAGGTTGCGGACGACACTGGACCGGAGGCGGGATGCGATTGGCGGACTAGGTGGTTTTGATACTGACTGACGCCTCGCGGTGGGCTCCAGTTGTGATGCGTAGTTCAGGTCTAGCTCCGAAAGGGATACTAGATAGAGGTCAGCGTAATAGTGACAAGGGCGTCGTCAGTATTGACTAGTCAAAGAGGATAGAAATCCGAGGGTAAATAGAGATAAAGGGATAGTTTCCGGTGAAGTCCGGAGTTATCCGACGTAATCCGACGTCGGGTTTCAACTCGGTGAACGTAACGGTGAGGAGACGAGGCGGGAACGACAGGAAACGATATAAGAGGTTAAGGATTTGTGATTGTGGATATGGGAAGTACAAGTCTAAGGGAACTACGAGGGATCGATTCTGGGGTTCTAGGTATCTACTTATTACGGGTATGCGGGAGTCCTCTTTATACTACTGCGGGAGTGGTCGGGTTTTGGATCGGACTTGGAGGGTAGAGGGTTCCGAGGGCAGAGGGTTCCGACGTATATTGGTGCCATTGTGATCGGTAAGAGAGGGGCTCGGGATTCGGGTCCGGGTTTGAGTGCGGACTTGTCCGGAATTGACGTGTGATTGTTGTCGGTTTTAGGATAGAGTGCGCCGGATTAGGATGGAGTGATGGACGGGTTCGTGGACGAGTAGTAAAGTGCGTCTTTTGATGGTATTCCGTGGCCACAGAGGTTGTACCCTCTACAGCGAACCTGTAAAATACCGCTCATTCAGTGACTTCTCAGCAATTGTCACTTCCGTCGCTGTCGTCTTCGCTAACATTCTCGTCGCGAACATTGTCGTCGTCGTCTTTCTGTTTTGAACTTTCCATTTCGCGGAGTCGTGCAGTGTTGATATCGATAAGACCAGCTGGTATCTTGATCGTCTTGCGGGCGAAGTAAGGAACCACACGGAAGGCGGCAACTGGTCGATGGAATACAGATCCATCCAACTCAGCGAGAATCACTAGTGCCTACCAGCTTTAATGATAAAAACAAGGCATTGCCACAATAGCGTATGTGTATAATACCACGTACTTTAATGAAAGGCCTGTCATTCATTTTATGATGACGTTTTTATGATAATGACAGGACAATGACAATGGGAGATTATCAATGCGTTTTCATTGGTGTTTTCATTGCGTTTTCATTACTGATGGGTGAGGGTGGGTGCTGGGCGTTATCATTGCGTTATGATTGGCGTTGTCATTGCGTTTTCATTACTGATGGGCGAGGGTGGGTGCTGGACATTATCATTGCGTTATGATTGGCGTTGTCATTGCGTTTTCATTACTGATGGGTGAGGGTGGGTATTGGGCGTTATCATTGCGTTATCATTGGCGTTGTCATTGCGTTTTCATTACTGATGGGCGAGGGTGGGTGCTGGATGTTATCATTGCGTTTTCATTGGCGTTTTCATTGCATTTTCATTACTGATGGGTGAGGGTGGGTATTGGGCGTTATCATTGCGTTATCATTGGCGTTGTCATTGCGTTTTCATTACTGATGGGCGAGGGTGGGTATTGGGCGTTATCATTGCGTTGTCATTGGCGTTGTCATTGCGTTTTCATTACTGATGGGTGAGGGTGGGTATTGGGCGTTATCATTGCGTTATCATTGGCGTTGTCATTGCGTTTTCATTAGTAATGGGCGAGGGTGAGTACAGGGCGTTATCATTGCGTTTTCATTAGCGTTTTCATTGCGTTTGCATTACTGATGGGTGGGGGTGGGTACAGGGCATTGTCATTGCGTTTTCATTGGTGTTTATGGGTGGGGGAGGGTACAGAGCATTATCATTCCATTATGATTGGCGTTTTTTTCATTGCATGTTCATTAATAATGGGTGTACAGGGGATTATCATTGTGTTATCATTGGTGTTGTCCATGCATTTTCATTAATCATGGGTGGGGAGTACAGGGTGTTATCATTGCATTTTTATTGTGTTTTCATTAATAATGGGTGGGGGTGGGTATATGGTGTTGTCATTGCGTTATCATTGGCATTTTCATTAATAATAGATGGGGTGGGTATAGAGAGTTATCATAGTGTTATCAGCGCCCAACATCCCCTACCAGCTGCCCATCACCTTGTCACCAGCCCCCACCATCACCTATCACCCCATCACCACCCTCCACCATCCCCCATCTGCTCGTCACCCCTATCACCTCTCCATCACCATCTCACCTCCTACCATCACCCATCACCTTGTCACCAGCCCCCACCATCACCTATCACCCCATCACCACCCTCCACCATCCCCCATCTGCTCGTCACCCCTATCACCTCTCCATCACCATCTCACCTCCTACCATCACCCATCATCTTTCCATCCACCCTCCACCATCCCCCGTCACCACCCTCCACCATTCTCCGTCATCTCCCCATCCACCCTGTACCATCTCCCATCATATTCCCGTCCCCCCATCACCTCTCCATCGCCTTCTCACCAACCCCTACCATGTCCCATCATCCCCCACCTTCCCCCATGTCCCCCCCCCCTTCCCTGATGACCCCACCTCATTCCCCACCATTCTCCATGACCCCCACACCATTGCCCGCCATCCTCCACAACCCCCACACCATCCCCCACCATCCCCCATGACCCCCACACCATCCCCTGCCATCCCCCACAACCCCCACACCATACCCCATCATCCCCCATGACCCCCACACCATCCCCTGCCATCCTCCATCACCCCCACACCACCCCCCACCACCCCCCACCATCCCCCACCATTCCCCATCACCCCCACACCATCCCCACACCATTCCCCAGCATCCCCCATCACCCCCCACACCATTCCCTGTTATCTCCCCATCACCCACCATCCCCCATCACCCCCCCCCACCTTCCCCCATCACCCCCACCATCTCCACCCCATCCCCCAACCATCTCTTCAGCCCATTTTACCACCCAATACACCATTATTCTCCCAATTATCCCCCCAACCATTCACCCCATTACCCACATCTCAATTCAAGGTATCATATTATATTTGGTTCAAATATAACTTTGGCAAAAGACAATTGTCTTATAGTCAAAAGGGTTCTACATGTTTAAGATAACAAAACCCTACTAATGCAACAAACCGGTAATAATGTAACAAACCCGGACTAATGCCTGCCAGCTTACTTAACTAGTTCCATCTAAGTCCGCAATACAAGTATATACATTAATAACACAGGTTGTTATAGCATCTTTAAACACGTTGAACACTTTCAACTACATAACTATTGTCTTTTGCTGAAGTGTTCTGATTGTTTGAACCAAATGTAATACCATGAATTGAGATCAGCCTTTCAGATATTGGTATGAGAATTAAAGCAACTCATTGTTATTGTACTTTGCACGTGACTTGGCCATTGCCATTTTTGGTAATCATTTTGATAGGTAGCTTTTGAATCGCTGTAGCTCACTCAATTTGTGGCCGTTTCTTATGAAAATTTGTATTTGAGCTCCCGAAATATAATTCTAGTTGCACCTCCAAGCAGGAGGCCCAATTTTTCACTTTTAAAAAGTCAAAATTTTGGATCGCCACCTGCAGTCGGATGGCTCATGTGGGCGCAAAATGCTCGGAAATTCTATTGAAACTATCTACCAACATCTGCCCGAACCCCTTTTAGTTGCTCGCCGAAGTTGGTTCAAAGACGGTCCGTCCCCCTCGTGTTATTCCCTGGACATGGAGCAACTCCTCCGCCTTCCAAATTGGGCCTGCAACCACAACCACGCTCGACTCGCCGCTCATCATCATGGTGCAGGGAAAGGCCATCACCAAGGACCTTCAGTGGACAATAATACGACTCAGCACTCATATGTCTGTGGACGATACTTCCATGTTCACTGATGTTGCCCCCCGCACTATCCAACGAATACTCGCACATTTCAATATGACCGGCGAAGCAATGGTTTCACGACGTATGAAGCCGCAGACACCCAAAGTTCTGTGCGATTATGATATGCAGGTGAGTGCCTCACATCTCTAACCTACATCATCAGTTGACACCCCAACAGTACATGCTGACTACGCTAGCGAATTCGCCTGATATCTACCTCGATGAACTACGTATGGAGCTACAACAGACCTGTGGGGTGTCAGTATCCCTGTCGACCATATGGAGGACCCTTATAAAGGGAGGATATTCAATGAAAAAGGTGTGACTTATTGATAATCCAATTTTTTCTCACTGAATCGAGTGCTTACCAGCTTAGTCGTGTCGCAATCGAACGATCTGCCACAGCCCGACTGGAATTTGCTTCACGCATTGGTACTTACCAGGCGGATCAGCTCGTTTTTGTTGATGAGAGTGCAGTGGATTGTCGCACAACATACCGCGGCCGAGCGTGGGCGATATGTGGGCGGAAGGCGACTCGTAAAGCATTTTTTTGTCGTGGGCAACGGTATGTACAACAACAAACAAACTACCTGTATGACGATATGCTGACATTGATGCAGTTACTCAATTCTGCCGGCACTTTCTCTCAATGATGGATTTATTCATTGCGACGTCGTCGAAGGCTCATTTGATGCCGAATTGTTTTCAATCTTCATCCAACGTCTCCTGGACCAGATGCGCCCATTTCCGGAGCCGAATTCTGTGATCGTAATGGATAATTGCCGCATCCACAAAAATGACGAGCTTTTGGACCTCATTGAATCACGGTGAGTCACTCTAATATTCTTTGACATGTACTTATATGATTTTAGTGGTGTACGCTATGAATTCCTGCCGCCATATTCACCCGACTACAATCCAATCGAACTCGTGTTTTCGGCCATGAAATATCACTTGCGCCGCAAAGGGGAATATGTCCGATTAGCAATGACAGAGCTCTCATACACAGATGTTTGCTGCACATTGCTTGAGTCCCTATATGAGAGTACCCTTGCAGATATCTTTGGATGGTTCAGGCATTGTGGATATGTATGATTTTTTTGTGACTGTTTTTTTTTTTGTGAATTGTTGTATCTGTGAATTGTAGGTACAAGTTCTTGTATGTGTGTCTGTATACCCTCAGCTACTTGATGTTGAAAGAATAAATTTGTTGTGACAGTTATTTGTGATGTCAAAATACTCCAAGCTTCCAATATATATATTGATTTAGATCAGTAATGAGCTCTTGTCAGAAATAAAACACCCACAAGTGGGTGTGGAGCAAAAGCCAAAGCTGTATTCTTCACTAGCCTTATATCATCTTACAGTCCAATGTTAGAGCACACCACAAACTATATCAGTAATTTGTCTAGCTAAAACATATCTAACTAGACTCCTAGATCAAGCAGTAATATCATCTGCCATTTGAAAGGTACCGGCCTTGAGAGCCTCAACGTCTTCCTCAGCATAGCGGATGATCAGATCAGCCGTCCCCTTCCCAATTTCCAGCCATTCCGAGAGCTTTTCGACCGTGACACGATCACCTGTGAGTTGGTTGATTCGTCGATACCCCTCTTTGTTGAATTTCTCTGCGTAAGCACTGAACTCTTCTCCAGAACGTTCCGGGTGATGATCACAGTACTGAAGCCATTTCATTGTGGCGGGATATTCGACGCGCACTGGGGCTGCTAATTGATTGGCGATTGGAGCGTTCGGCATCATCGGCAGCATATAACCAGCTTGCAGAAACCAGAAGGGGGGCGGGGCCATCATTCCCGGGTGGCCGTATGCGAAATTGTGCATGGCAGGATCAGGTGCGGTCACCGGCAGGTGCTGGGCAGGTTTTCTGGTGCGCAGTCCATTGTCGTAGCAGTTGACGGTTGGGGGCTTGATGTCGCCAGTATACGTCTCAGGGTTTTTTACCTGCAATGGTGTAAGCACGAATGAACAATGATGTAGGTGAAAAATAATAATACAATGAGCGATGTCCAAAGATTGATGTTTGGCTCCGTGATTGGGTAACAGAGGTTGTTGACAGGATCCCTCCAGCAGAGGGCATGCTTGTCAGGGAGGCTGTGTATGTCACATCAAAAGTTCTTGGTAATCGCCTTGCACGTTTCTATGCGGCTCTCGTGAAATGTTTCCCCATCAGTCTTGGTGCGCTCCTTTTGCACTGCCTTAGCCCTTTCCTTTGCAGTCCCGCCAGATTTCTACCGTAAAATAGTCAGCTAGTACTTCAATAAAAGATGTAGAGTACCTTCTCGGGGACAAGCTCATCACCCTTATTGAAAATTTGAGCTGAGATGCTTTTCATGGCACGTTTGGAAGGGCGACCGCTAGCGAGGCGCGCTGGAACGATAAGCGGACAGACAAGGTTAATCATGGCAGCAAGGTTTCGTTCCGAAGTGAGGTCGAAGGGCAAAGCCTTCGGCTCGGTGCTGAGTCGGTACTGAGCATGGAGGGATGTTGGGTAGACATCCAATGCCTCAGCGAGTTGCTGCTGAAGGTCAGGCCACCTGATCGTCGATTGAATGACATCGAGTGATTGAATGCCTTTAGTTTGATTGACGATGTCGAGGCTGATGCTGAAGGACTCAGATTCTGTCAAACAAAATCAGTTGAAGTGGGTCCAGGCGCATCAGGTACGTACCATCATTGAGGGTGTCATCAGACAGCTCATCCATCTCCGGCGCCTTTTTGACAGCAGGTTTCTTCCCCTTTGCCTTGGGCGCAGGCTTCGCTACTGCCGGTTTGGCCACATCGTCGGTCGCCTTGTCAAGCCCTGGCTCTATCTTGACAGTTACTTTTTTAGGTGCGAGTACTTCCTTGATTTCGTTTGTGAAGTCCTCCTCGGAGTCGTTGGAGGTATCAGAGTTGTCAGAGAGGGACATCGGGTCTTCACTAGGTTCGTCAACTTTGAGCCGCTCGAGTAACGCACCGATTGCTTTGGCGGCTTGGCGAACAGGACGGCCGGGGTTCATTTCAGATTCTTCTGTTGTACTCGGACCTAAAACGGTAGAAAAAATGAAAAGAAAAAAGAGAGACGTACCGGAATCTGAGAAAACTTTGCCCCAATGAACCATTTTCTTCCCTACAGCCGGCACAAGGTCCTTGTCATTTGTAGACGGAGGGCCGTCAGAGTCCAGGACTGTCTCTGAGCTATCGGCAGGGGCAGCAAGTCATTTGTCGGTTGCGGCAGCATTCGCCTTAGTGGCCCTCTTTATCTTGGCCGCTTGTTTTCGCTTCTTGACAGTATTGTTGCCCATGGTGGATGGAGAGTGGCTTGCTTACATGATTCATGTGGCGCCAGGAATAACACGAGGGGGATGGACCGTCTTTGAACCAACTTCGGTGAGCAACTAAAAGGGGTTCGGGCAGATGTTGGTAGATAGTTTCAATAGAATTTCCGAGCATTTTGCACCCGCATGAGCCATCTGACTGCAGATGCCGATCCAAAATTTTGACTTTTTAAAAATGGAAAATTGGGCCTCCTGCTTGGAGGTGCAACTAGAATTGTATTTCGGGAGCTCAAATACAAATTTTCCTAAGAAATGGCCACAAATTGAGTGAGCTACAGCAATTCAAAAGCTACCTATCAAAATGATTACCAAAAATGGCAATGGCCAAGTCACGTGCAAAGTACAATAAAACAATTGGGCAATGATTGGGGATGATATCAGGCTGGGTTGGTGGGTAATGGGAAGATTGGGCAATGGAGGGGGAGATGATGGGGGGAGATAAGGGAGATAGGGGGTGATTGAAAGATGATTGGGGGTGATAGCAGATGGTGGGGGGGATGGTGGGGGTGAATGGAGATGGTGGGGGGTGAATGGGAAGATGATGGGGGATGGTGGGGAGATGACAGGGGTCATGGGGGATGGTGGGGGATGGTGGGGGGTGGTGTGGGGGTCATGGGGGATGGTGGGGGGGGTCATGGGGGATGACGGGGGATGGTGTGGGGATGGCAGGGGATGGTGAGGGGGTGATGGGGAATGGTGGGGGATGGTGGGGGGTGGTGGGGGGTGGTGTGGGGGTGATGGAGGATGGCAGGGGATGGTGTGGGGGTCATGGGGGATAACGGGGTATGGTGTGGGGGTTGTGGGGGATGGCAGGGGATGGTGTGGGGGTTATGGGGAATGGTGGAGGATGGTGTGCGGGTCATGGGGAATGGTGGGGGATGGTGGGGGGTAGTGTGGGGGTCATGGGGGATGGTAGGGGGGTCATGGGGGATGACGGGGGATGGTGTGGAGGTTGTGGGGGATGGCAGGGGATGGTGTGGGGGTCATGGGGGATAACGGGGTATGGTGTGGGGTTGTGGGGGATGGCAGGGGATGGTGTGGGGGTTATGGGGAATGGTGGAGGATGGTGTGCGGGTCATGGGGAATGGTGGGGGATGGTGGGGGGTAGTGTGGGGGTCATGGGGGATGGTAGGGGGGTCATGGGGGATGACGGGGGGTGGTGTGGAGGTTGTGGGGGATGGCAGGGGATGGTGTGGGGGTCATGGGGAATGGTGGGGGATGGTGTGGGGTGGTGTGGGGGTCATGGGGGATGATGGGGTATGGTGTGGGGGTTGTGGGGGATGGCAGGGGATGGTGTGGGGGTCATGGGGGATGGTGGGGAATGAGGTGGGGTCATCAGGGAAGGGGGGGGGGACATGGGGGAAGGTGGGGGATGATGGGACATGGTAGGGGTTGGTGAGAAGGCGATGGAGAGGTGATGGGGGGACGGGAATATGATGGGAGATGGTACAGGGTGGATGGGGAGATGACGGAGAATGGTGGAGGGTGGTGATGGGGGATGGTGGAGGGTGGATGGAAAGATGATGGGTGATGGTAGAGGTGAGATGGTGATGGAGAGGTGATAGGGGTGACGAGCAGATGGGGGATGGTGGAGGGTGGTGATGGGGTGATAGGTGATGGTGGGGGCTGGTGACAAGGTGATGGGTGATGGTAGGAGGTGAGATGGTGATGGAGAGGTGATAGGGGTGACGAGCAGATGGGGGATGGTGGAGGGTGGTGATGGGGTGATAGGTGATGGTGGGGGCTGGTGACAAGGTGATGGGCAGCTGGTAGGGGATGTTGGGCGCTGATAACACTATGATAACTCTCTATACCCACCCCATCTATTATTAATGAAAATGCCAATGATAACGCAATGACAACACCATATACCCACCCCCACCCATTATTAATGAAAACACAATAAAAATGCAATGATAACACCCTGCACTCCCCACCCATGATTAATGAAAATGCATGGACAACACCAATGATAACACAATGATAATCCCCTGTACACCCATTATTAATGAACATGCAATGAAAAAAACGCCAATCATAATGGAATGATAATGCTCTGTACCCTCCCCCACCCATAAACACCAATGAAAACGCAATGACAATGCCCTGTACCCACCCCCACCCATCAGTAATGAAAACGCAATGACAACGCCAATGATAACGCAATGATAACGCCCAATACCCACCCTCACCCATCAGTAATGAAAACGCAATGACAACGCCAATGATAACGCAATGATAACGCCCAATACCCACCCTCACCCATCAGTAATGAAAACGCAATGAAAACGCCAATGAAAACGCATTGATAACGCCCAGCACCCACCCTCACCCATCAGTAATGAAAACGCAATGAAAACACCAATGAAAACGCATTGATAATCTCCCATTGTCATTGTCCTGTCATTATCATAAAAATGTTGTCATAAAATGAATGACAGGCCTTTCATTAAAGTACATGGTATTATACACATATGCTATTGTGGCAATGCCCTGTTTTAATGATATAATTGGTAGGCATGACCCTCCATTCTACTAGACCATTGGCTCGCGAATTATAGCCACTGATCCGAATGTGATTGTCATGAAAATACGTCACCCCCTATACATTTTTCCTTACTTTCCCATATTTTCATGACGATCCTCTCCAACTCTCAGGCTCACAACTTATTTCTCACACGACATGCGGAGCGGGGCGAAGCAATACATTTACATCCCCTCAAAGGGGACAGAGCACGACGGACAAGTTACAACTACAACTCCCCTAGAGGGAGTACGACTATAAACATGTTCCCTGAAGGGGAACACTACTCTACGATAAACGGATCCTCTTCGGACCCCCCAGCCTCAACTCCGGATCCCCCGACACACCCCGTATCGACCAAGAGGGAACCTTCATCGATCATGCCCTGAACGGCATTCTCTAACGCCTTCTCGACCGCTGCCCGACAGTTCCGAGTGAACCGATCAGCAAGACTGAAGCGATAACGAGGCTGGGACTTACGATACCCCAGCCAGAGGTCGTCTTCGGAGTCCGCCCATGAGACCGTCTCGAGCGATGGCATCGAGGCTGACGGTACTGGAGAGGGGGGGAACGCATCGTCCAACGCTAGAAAGGGACCAACAATCATCAGAACGTAATCAACGACCAGAGGAAGACCAAACACTCACCATACGGGTTTTCCAATAACTCGCACAGAAGCCTCTTGTTGCGTACAGGAAGTGGGCAACACTCCATGCGATGCTTCGCCTTCCCGCAAGCGAAACACCGACCAGTAGCCCAATACAAATCCCGATCAGTGTCCGAGAGTGAGAGGGCGTAGTGATGCGTAATACAATTAACCGCGATAGGGGGGGTTGGAGAGAACAGAGCGGACATCTTGAAGAACGTAAGACGGTGAGAAGAGTGGGGATACATCGCATGCTGAAGAACGAAGACCAAAGGACAACAGGGCTTTATACCACCAGCACGCCTTCACGCATTCGACCCTCCGCTCACAGAATCTCACGATCCATCCACGTGACCGGAGGTTGAAACCCCCGACTCCCACGCTGTCTCTTTCTCCATCAAACCACCATCACACAGCGCCCAGACCCTTAACCATGATCGAACCAATGACCACCGCGATCCTCATCCTTTTTCTCATCCTTATTCTCATTCTGGCTTCATTACTATGGGGAATACGACAGACTTACGACATCGCCGACCCCGAAATCCCCCTGACCACCGTTGTATTCCACCGGCCTCCCACGATCGACGACGACGCGTCACACGGCAACGATAACCCTTACGACGGATGGGGAAACCGTGATGACGCGTACCACGAAGCATACGAATCCGCTGACGCATCCACACGCCGAGACGGCACGATTACGAATCGCAGCAATGCTGAGGGCAGTGCGATTACGAGGCAGGAACAACACGAACGCGTCAGCCCTCCGACCCATCATACGACGAAAAGCGAATCATTTTTGCTACGACTCATCGATACTGCGGAAGGGGAGGAAACGTATAAAAGACATCGAAGTACCGGTAGTTTACTTTAACTTTGACCTCCTGTACCATCTCCTAGTAGTTGTACAACGACGCCGATAGAAGTTCAAATCAAAGACCCTTATCACCCTTCATTCTCAAACCTTATCCCTGAAGTCTCGAACATCTGATCGAGTCTCACGTATAAGCGCTCATATCCTCGATAACCTCCGGTCGCCCCCACGCTACAGCACCTAGCTGTCAGGCCGACCTCCGATCTCCGACATCGTGCAACCCTTTGAGTGACACCAGATAGCGCGGCTACTAGTCGTGACAGTGATTGATCTTGTATTGTCGCGACAAATATTCGAGGGCCTTGACAAACGCTGCACCATTATCTGTAACGATTTCGCGAAGTGAACCCCATCGACACAAGATATCTTTGAAAATCCAGTCGTCAATCGCACGGGCGTTCTCCGATTGCAACATGCGGAATTCGGGGTACTGCAAGAGGGAGCAACGTCCCTGTACAATGTATCGGAAAGATCGAGATGGGGGGTAGGTGCATGGTGTCGACATATATTTTTGCAAAGAGTGGAGCGGGGGTTGCTACTACCGGGGGAATCAAAACTTGTCGAATCTGTCGCTGCTGGCATAAATGGCACGTCTTGATAAACCAAGCAATATCGGCGACAATATGTGGCCACCAAAATCGTTCCAAAATTATCGATCGAGTCGCATAGAATCCCTTGTGACCAATGTCGTCGTGGCAGCTGTTCATGACACTAAGTCGCTGTTCTGGGTCGACGACTAGCTTGTGTGCTCCTTGAGAATCTTTTCTCCAAAGGCGATTGCGATCGACGAAAAACTCGGTGCAATATTTGACGAACTTTGTGTAATCGATTTCGGAAAAATGAGATGGTCGTTCCAGGTCTTTCAACCACTTCTTCACTAGTACTATGCGATTGTCGTCCGATTTGGCAATATTTGATTGTGGAACTGCGTCGTAAGAGTCGGAGGGGGTGGAGGGACTGTCTCCAGGAGTAACGGTGTCAGAGAGAAGTGTTGATACTATCGATCGCCGTAGTCGGGTACCATGGACTTCATTTATCTGATGCATAAAGCCATATAGTCGATCGATCCAATCATCGAAGCCGTCGTCATCCGGTTGCAACAAGTCGCCTGGCTGAGGGGGTCGTCGAGAAAGGCCGTCGGGGCCATGACTAGTTCCTGCAACATGTATGAGTGTAAAATGGAATGTCAATATCGATACTATCCAACGATTGATGCTGGCGCTGGGGACAATGTCGGGGTTGTTTAGCATTCCTTTGATGTATCGTGCGTCGACCTTGACTACAAGGTTGCGAACTCCAATAACGTAAAGTCGGAGGGCTCTCAAAGCTCTAAAGAGCCCGTATATCTCGAGCTTCGGTTGTGAGAATCGTCGTTCGCGGTCGTTGAGTGTGATTGAGCTGAATCGATTATAAAAACGTTTTTGCATATCGTCCATATCGCACTGACATAGATAGAATCCAACTGCGATGTATGACGTGTCGACTGCGAGGATAACAGGGGCATCCGACTTATAGTCGATCGCGCGAAGTGCTGGAGAATCGAGAACTGCTTGTTTGAGATCGTTCTGTGCGGCAATTTGATCTGGACCAAATTCGAAAGGAGCGTCCTTGCGAGTAAGCTTGTTCAGATGATGGGCACGATGCGCGAAGTTGCGAATAAAGATCCTGCATAGACCAACTGTTCCGAGGAATGCGCGAATGTCGGAGAGGTTTTGACATGGCCCCCACTTCTCTATTACGGAGACCTTTGAGCTCTCGGGAAGCCGACCATGATATGTGCAGCGATGGCCGACAACGATTATCTCTTCTACACAGACAAACAATTTGAGACCTGAAAAAGTGCCTCCACTGTACTTCATTCGTTGGACAACGCGATTCAAGTTCTGGAAGTGTTCCCACACGAATCGTCGAATACCTGTGTTCTGTGGGATGGTTTCATACGAACCGTCTTCTTGGATGTATTGGGTTGGTGGTCCTTTAACAGGAACGTCGTCGATGTAAGGAATTGTGATGTCGGGGATCTCAGGCTGAAGGATAAACGTGACGTCGTCGTGGAAGATCGGTACTGAGTTAGTCCACCCCATTGGTAAAGTGACTAGTCGAAGGGCTCCAAAGGGGGTCTGGAAGGTTGTGAGGTCGCGCGATTTTTCTGCGATGAGGCGTTCATTGTATCCGACATAAAGATCCAACATTGCTCCGCAGGCACGGTTTGCGAAGCGTTCGGCGATGTGCTCTGGGATCAGGGTAACACCAGAGTGTTGTATCGTGACTTTGTTAAGAGGTTCGAGGCTGTGGACAAGACAAAGCGAAGCTCCACCTTTCTTCAATACCATGAACCATCGCGAGCGATATGAGGAGTTCGAGGGTTTGTATATGCCAGCCTCGATCTTTCTGCGAATAACACGACAAACTTCGTCGTAAATCCCAGGAGGTATTGGAATATTTTTCTCGACCCAAGGGGTATGTGGTATGACCGGAAATTCAACTGGAGGAAAGAAGTCGGTTTGAAAGCTTCCTCGTTCGAGATCTGTCCATGCGAAACCATCGTTTTGTTTACACATGAAATCGTGCAAAAAGGCGCGTTCGGAAGGCCACAAAAAGTCGGTTGAGTGTACCTTGTCTAGTGCGATTCGTCGTTCCTCGGTATAGCGACCGGTTGGTTGAAAGGGGGGAGGGTTGGGATCCAACAAAGGCATGTCGGCTAAAGGATCCCCTTTAATAGATCGAATGATATGAAACTTGTCGGGTAGTTCCGCGATAACTGGCTTGGTCTTCTTTGCAACAGGTTTGTACTTCTTCTTTGCTGAGAGGAAGATCGGTGCGAAGTCGGAGAGAGAATGCTTTTGAGATGGTCACGGGGGTTCATCGGACGATTGGTAATACAGGGAAATACGATCGGCATTGTAATTTGATGCTACGACAGGAAAGTCGCAGGCTGAGATATATACACGGGCTAAAGAAGACGAGGGACGGTCGGGCATATCTGGTGGTACAACTGAATACGCATCTATAGAGGCCGTAGCTTTTTTATGATCATACGAAATGATGCACGCAACTTCTCCCTGACTATTGATCAGTTCCTCGAATTGCGAAAATCCTTTGCGGCATGTCGAGAAGGAGGACACTGATGACGGGGAGGGCCCCTAGCGATCGTGGGAATTGTCGCGCGTTGTCGAGAGTTTGGATCGCAGATCGTGATTGTTTGGTCTTCATTCGCGTAGTTCTTCACGAGGCTTTCCGTTAAAATGTCGAAGGGCCGTCCTAAAAGGATGTCGTAGGCCGGCGATCGAATGACATGCATTTGAAGATAGAGCGTAATCGTTCCGATGCGACAGGGCACATTTCTCGCAAGACCCAGAGACTGGTCGATCTCGCTGTTTGCTGACTGCATGTTGAGTTTGATCGAGGGGTCGTATATAAGGCCGAGATCATGGCAGACAGCTTCTGACATCGCGATTATCTGGGAACCCGGATCGACAATGCTCTCGACTTCTTCCTGATGGTTCACGAACAAATAAATGGACCGGAGAGCGTGTGATTCTTTAGCGACAACCCATGTTTCGTCTACTTCTCCCGGGGGGAGAGTATTGAGATATACTTCGTAGGGGTCGTCGATGATGATAGGTCGAGGGAGCTCCTTGGTTTCAGCATCGTGTAGCGTTTCGAAGAATGGAAGGTGATCGTTGTTGTCGTTGTTGTCTTCCACAGTCACAATATTCGTTTTGCAAACGTTTTGAGGCGTTACGCGTTTAGGCGTGATATCGTCGTGAGCTTTCTGCCGAACTTCCGGTGATAACGACAGAAGTTGTTTCTGCGTGAGCGTAATGCACGGCGTCTCCATCGCGCGTTTGTAGACTTCGTCGGCGATTTTTGTGTCTTGGATGGGAGCGTGAGTGCGATACGCGATATCCTTTTCTTTCGACGCTTTTGGGAGAGACGCGAAGTTCTTCTCGTGCGGAGGGAGGTAAGCTGGTTCGCGAGCTTTTGCGAACGGATGAGTCGGTGGCTCTGCTTCCTTCGTGGTCTGACTCTTAGTCGAACTGTCCTGTGCGGGAGTCACGACAGGTTTAGGATGATCGTCAGGCTGACTCTCCTTCGGCTTCTCGGGTTGCGTTCGCATCACGACCTTTTTCCTCTTGGGAACCTGTACTCCGTCGAAAACCTCTTTGCTTCGAAGAGCGAGAATCTCTCTTTCCAATACTGCAATACGATCCTGAGTCGACAACTGATAGGCCAATGCCATAGAGTCAGGGTTGACCTCGTACATAAGCTGACTGGTCGGGTTCGCGTTGCTCGTAATCTGGTCTGCGGCTCGCTGATTAGGGTTGCGACGATGCCATTCATCAATTCGTTCGCGAAGATTGTTCCCTGTGACAGATCACGGCACATAAGCTCCTGACAGAAGAACAACTCATCCTTCTTGGTTTCGTTTCGCCCGTCCATCTGCGACATAATCCCTGACATGGCGACAGTCTGTGATGTAGTGCCCTGATTCTCTGCAGAAATTACACTTGTCGGAGACAGCACCTCGAGCTCTTTCCTGAGGTCGCGCATAAGTTGTCGCTTGAGACTGCTGGGGGGTGAGTGCTTTTATCAGAGTCGTCGTGAGTTTGTCGAAAATCGTAGAGAGATCTTCGGTTTTGACGGTTGGCTGCGATGCTGCAACCGCGCACTGGTGATGACCACCTGTAATCATTAAAACAAGGCATTGCCACATTGAGAATTGTGTATATTACCCTGACTTTAATGATAATGGATTTCATTGAGTTGCCAGTGGCACAATGATAACAATTATCACTGCGTCTCGGGGCATTATCATTGGCAATCATTGGTCATTTTCATTGCAATTCTCATTGCCTGCCGGCATTATCATTAGTTATCATTAGCCTATTTTCATTGCAATTATCATTGCATTCCAGGGCATTATCATTGGTTATCATTAGCCTATTTTCATTGCAATTATCATTGCATTCCAGGGCGTTATCATTGGTTATCATTAGCCTATTGTCATTGCAATTATCATTGCACTCCAGGGGGGTAATGGGGGCTGGTGGGGAGCATAATGGAGAATGGTGGGGAGGGTGACAGGGGATGGTGGGGGGGTAACAGGGGATGGTGGGGGGGTAACAGGGGATGGTGGGGGAGTAACAGGGATGGTGGGGGGTCATTGGAGATGGTGGGGGGATCACAGATGGTGGGAGGGTCACAGAGGAACGGGGGTAGGGGTCACAGGGGTAATGGGAGATGGTGGGGGGGTCACAGATGGTGGAGGGGTCACAGATGGTGGGACAGAGGATGGTGGGGGATGACATAGGGATGGTGGAGGGTGATGAGATGAGCAGGATCCCCCACCATCCCAGATTATTTCCCACCATCCTACATTAGTTCACACCATCCCCATCCTATCCCCCACATCTCAGACCATCCCCCACCATCCCCCATGACCCCCATGCCATCCCCCACCATCCTCCGTGACCCCCACACCATCCCACACCATCCCACACCATCCCCCACCATCCCCCATGACCCCCACACTATCCCCCACCATCCCCCACAACCCCCACACCATCCCTGCCATCCCCCATGATCCCCACACCACCCCCCACCATCCCCCATGACCCCCACACCATCCCCCATCATCCCCCATCACCCTCACACCATCCCACACCATCCCCACACCATCCCCCACCATCCCCCACCATCCCCCATGACTCCCACACCATCCCCTGCCACCCCCCACACGATCCTGTCATCTCCCCACTGTCCCCCATCATCTCCCCATTCACCCCCCCACCATCCCCTATCACTTTTCAATCACCCCCTTTCTCCCTTATCTCCCCCCATCATCCCCGCCATTGCCCAATCTTCCCATTACCCACCAACCCAGCCTGATATCATCCCCAATCATTGCCCAATTGTTTTAACAATGAGTTGCTTTAATTCTCATACCATTCTCTGAAAGGCTGATCTCAATTCATGGTATTAGATTTGGTTCAAACAATCAGAACATTTCAGCAAAAGACAATAGTGATGTAGTTGAAAGTGTTCAACGTGTTAAAGATGCTATAAACAACCCGTGTTGTTAATGTATATAACCCGTGTTATTAATGTATATACTTGTATTGCGGACTTAGATGGAACTAGTTAAGTAAGCTGGCAAGCATTAGTCCGGGTTTGTTACATTATTACAGGTTTGTTGCATTAGTAGGTTTCTGTTATTTTAAACACGTTGAACCCTTTTGAGTATAAGACTATTTTCTTTTGCCGAAGTTGTATTTGAACCAAATATGATACCATGTGGGTAATGGTTGGGGGTTAATTGGGAGAATAATGGGGTGAAGGTTGGGGAGTGGACTGGTGGGTAATTGGGCTGAAGATATGGTTGGGGGATGGGGTGGGGATAGTGGGGTCATGGGGGAAGGTGGGGGGATGGGAGGAGACATGGGGGAAGGTGAGGGTGGTGAGGGAGTGATGGTAGGGCATGGTGAGGGGGTGATAAAGAGATGATGGGGGATGGTGGGGATGGTGTGGGATGGTGTGGGATGGTGTAGGGGTCATGGGGGATGGTGGGGGGTGGTGTGGGGATCATGGGGGATGGCAGGGATGGTGTGGGGGTTGTGGGGGATGGTGGGGGATAGTGTGGGGGTCATGGGGGATGGTGTGGGATGGTGTGGGGGTTATGGGGGATGGTGGGGGATGGTGTGGGGGTGATGGGGGATGGTGGGGGATGGTGGATAATGGTGTGGGGGTGATGGGGCATGGTGGGGGATGGTGTGGGGGTGATGGGGGATGGTGTGGATGGTGGGGGATGGTGTAGATGGTGGGGGATGGTGTGGATGGTGGAGGATGGTGGGGGATGGTGTGAAATGGTGGGGGATGGTGTGGGATGATGGGGGATGGGATGGGGATGGTGTGAACTAATGTGGGATGGTGGAAATAATGTGGGATGGTGGCAAATAATGTGGGATGGTGGAGATAATGTGGGATGTGGCAGATGGGGTGGGGATGGTGGAAGATGGTGGTGGCTGGATGGGAAGATAATTGGCAAGGTGATGGGGGGTCCATTGGGTGGAAATTGGGAGGGTGATTGCGATATATAATTAATGTCTTCTAATACATCTCCATTACACTCCACATCATCTCCTCATGATTTCTCACCCTCCACTTGCTTCCCACCAACTCCTTACCATCTCTCTATCTCCCACTCATCTCATCACCCTCCACCATCCCTATGCCATCCCCCACCATCCTCTGTCCCACCATCTGTGACCCCTCCACCATCTGTGACCCCCCCACCATCTCCCATGACCCCTGTGACCCCTACTCCCCCCTCACCCCACCTTCTTCTGTGACCCTCCCACCATCTGTGATCCCCCCACCATCTCCAATGACCCCCTGTGACCCCCTGTGACCCCCCACCATCCCCTGTGACCCTCCTCACCATTCTCCATTATGCTCCCCACCAGCCCCCATTACCCCCCTGGAGTGCAATGATAATTGCAATGACAATAGGCTAATGATAACCAATGATAACGCCCTGGAATGCAATGATAATTGCAATGAAAATAGGCTAATGATAACCAATGATAACGCCACAAAATGCAATGATAATTGCAATGAAAATAGGGTAATGATAACTAATGATAATGCCCCACAAGGCAATGATAATTGCAATGAAAATGACCAGTGATTGCCAATGATAATGCCCCGAGACGCAATGATAATTGTTATCATTGTGCCACTGGCAACTCAATGAAAACCATTATCATTAAAGTCAGGGTAATATACACAATTCTCAACATGGCAATGCCTTGTTTTAATGATTAAATTGGCAGACACGACCCAACCGCGATTGACTGTGTCGCAGTCGGAGGTTCGTATGCCGAGGGCGATCCTCCGTGTAAAACGTATTTAGCGGCTTCGTGGATGTTCTCGAGAGAGTAGGGATCGTCGGGGAAGTGATCAGGGAATTTAAGGTGTAGACGATACTTGATAGACTTCCAAAGGTCCTCTTGAAAGCCTCTAATGAAAGCGCGACTGACTTCTGCTTCCGAAATCCTATTCTTTAGTCGAAGAAACGATGTAATGTTCAGGAAACCTCGATAGTAGTTTCCGAGCTCGGTCGCGTCGTGAATGCCCAGACGAAGTTGTTCGCCGATCAGCTTGTCCATGTCAGCGATTGACCATTTTCTCTCGTCTTCAGCCCCGGGGTAAAGGGCGATTACTGCCTTTATGAAGTCTTTGAATGAAGTCCCGGCGGCATACGCAGGAAGGGCACTCCATAGATCGGAGGAGTCGACGTCGACATAGTGTCGTGCGAACTTCTTCATTTCTTGATCGTCTGTGATCCCGCATTTTGTGTATAGAAGTTCAAGGTCCTCGAAATACCTCCGAAGTTCCCTAGGTTTGGAGGCTGAAAACGACGGTGCAGTCGAGTGCAAGCGTGCTGGCATAGTGGGGACTACAGCGGCCATGGCGATATGTGTTCTAGTGGGATTGGTGGTTTCAGATATTTGCGAAATCGAATGTCGAGGAGGAGTGTCTATGAAAAATCGCGAGAGATCAGATTCAGAATCGATATTTTCTGGTGGTTCGGAGGATCGTAGTGCGATTCGAAGTTCTTGGTCGAGTGACTGGGGAGGATGAGAAGAGGTTGTTGAAGGTGTTTCGAATGATGTCGGACTTGATGGAGTAGAAAGTTCTTCTGGCGACAGAGTGGTATTCTGTCGTATGTTGTCGTAGCGAAGTGCTAAGGGTTCGGAGATCGAAGAAGTCGGGGAATCAGGTAAATAACTCGTCGACTGGTTATTGTCGGGGGATGGTGGTAGTGGTCGAGATCGAAGGTTATATCTATAGAAGGCCGGAATTGGTTGCAATATAGATGGGACCGTTGGCGACGGAGGTTCTGAATCGGAGGAAACTAATGGAGTTAGCGGCGACAAAGGAGGAGAAGGTGTAGAAGCTATCTTCGAAGTAATCTAAAAAAAATACTGCCTCGCGGTGGGCTCCAAAATGATACGCTATAGGAGGCTGTAAAGGGGGAGATCCCCAAACAAACTACCTATTAGGTGAATGCGAGGAGGCGAAGATGTCTACTACACGTAGAAAGGTATAGAGAGAGATAGAAACTATTATAAAGTTTCCGAACGATGCGAACGTATGTGCGACAGTTGCGATCAACTGTGCGACTTCGCGAACACGGTCACGACGAAGATATCGATATCGGGTGACGAGGATAGACAAACTCAAGACTATAACTTGAGTTTGAAACTAAAGGAGAGCTTTATAACTTTGAGACTAAGATCGAAGGGGATGGAAGTCGTAGATTTCTCTGTCTCTCTAGCTACAATACATGAGCTTTTTATACTACGACAATCGGAAAGTCGGAACGAAATATCGGAGAATTGGGAAGACTAGAAATAAAGGATCAAATAGGAGTGAACGTAAGAAAGGATTCTAAGATAAAGAACTATCGATAGGAGTCAGTAAGAGTGCGAAGAAAGGAATCAAATGATGAAATTAGTACAAAGACATAAGAAAGGAAGAGATAGGGGAACGATGTACTGCGTGATATAACAGGATATATGGTAGAGAAGCGAGGCGAAAAGTGAAACGAAATGAGATGACATGACATGGTGTCCGACGGGAACAGTATCGGTCCGATGTAGGATAGCTTTGTTTTGTGAGTGCGACAAGTTCGGAAGCGATCGATAGTTGTCAAGAGATGTCGCAAGAGATCGCAGACGTTCGTTAGATCGTGAGGTATCGGGATATGGTCGATGGAGAGGTATAGTACGTCCGATTCGCGTATTCGGAGTATAGGATCGTATGATGCGTATCAACGTGCGATAATGGCGAAGTAGGAAGAAGCGCAGAGCGAAAGCGCAGCAATCAGAGACGAAGGGAGAGTCTGAGATGCACTCGGAAAGGAGCTGGGACGAAAGGGGTGGTATTCCTCCTCTGGTATGCTAAGTACAGGGAGTATTTATATGATAGGGGTTGCTATGGTGTAGCTATTATGAAAATAGGAAAACACAAGCTAGTTACATGTGAAATGAAGGCGAAGCAATGGTGCAATAGGGTCAACAAGTGAGGTGAGATGAGTAGCATATAAAGTATTTGAAAGATGGAGTATTCGGAAAAATACCCCTAACAGTGTGAAACAGTGCGATAAATCCGTTATTTGACAACTGGTTAAAGCGCAGCCGTGCGAAGGGTCTACACAGGTTCGGGTGATGTCAGAGATGGGCCGAGTTGAGCGGTTAAACATTTGAAAAAGGTAGAAAACCGGTGCGATGTTTGTCGGAGTGGTGCGAAGTGCGGGCAATGAAAATGAGAGAAACGCAAAGTTGTACAGCGAAGCGCAGTGCGGCGACGAGTGTAGGGCATAGGTAGGATGCATAGAAGTGTGTCTGAAGTGTTTCGAAGTTAGAATAGGTCAAATAGAATATTTATGAGGTCAGAGCATGCAGCTGCATATCAACGGCAACTTCAAACATCCCACCCACGCCACCTCCAATGCGTGTGCACTCAAATGAACATGAATAATGGCAGGAATGACAAGACAGAACACACAGCAGGGGGTGGTCCCTCCTGCTATATGGTATGTCTTTCCATGTCTATTGTCCTTTTCATTCTCATCGCTCAACACGCACAACATCAACAACTAGGAATGCGAAAATCAACATGCGGCCTCCGCTGTACTCAGATGGGCCCACAACATGTGCAAGACACGAACAAACATGAATGCAGGGGGAATGCCAACGTCAACACGACAATTGTGCAGTAGGGGTTGGTGCACCCACCCCCGCTGATACGCACCGTACGATCCTGGCCTCCGATTCGATATATCTCACGATTCTATGCGATTCACATCAATCCGACACTCTTCGACCTTGCAATCAAGTCGCGACTATTGTGATCATCTGTGACTTTGGAGATCTTTAGTTATCGCATTTCGAAGTATTTCCTTTGTTTTCTTTGTTCTACTTTCTTATGCATTGTCCCCTATACTCTTCCTTTGTGATACATATGCCCCTCTCTCTTATATCCCCATATAGTATACTCCTTTCATCCCTCTTCCTATGTCCTTACAGCTTATATACCTGCATGTATGAGCCACTAGACAGAGATCCACAGAGAACCCCCAGACAATCCACATACACCGTCCTTCCCCCTTCGTCTCAGAGCCTATCCTTAGTCCTAGACCCAGTCCCTTTGCTTTATATTACCTTCTCTCACTGTCCGACCCTTCCATTTCACTGCGACTTTCTTATTTTTATTGCACCTCTTCGATTTTTATTGCAACTCTCTTATTTTTATCGCACCACTTCGACTTTTATCGCAGCATTTATATTGAGTGTCTCACACCTTTCTATTTCTTCTTTTTCCTCTTCTATCCTAGAGTAGGCTTTCCGAAACTTCCTCGCACCTTTCTTAGCAGTTCCTAGTTAGATTCCCTTCTTACTACCCCCACCTGCGCATCACCGCTACTATTTGGTGTGTCTTTTTTTACTATCTTGTATTCTTTTTTATTTGTATTTCCAAATGCGGCACGGTACTACCAATATCCCGCCCTACGCCAACACCACAGGCAGCTCCGGTAATGGGACTATGCCCATTATCAGCGCTGCGGCAGCACTAGCTCCCATCACAACGCAGCAACGGCGCCAGCATCAGCACTGAGGCCAGCACCAGCTCCACGCCACCTTTCCGTGTAATGCGCATATGTGAACGAACGTGAATGGGGTGGAATAGTGGGGTTAACAAGACAGAACACCCAGCAGGGGTGGTGTGTCCCCCTGCTGCTATTTGGTATGTTTTACTATGTTTTATTTTTTATTCTTGTTGATAAATACGACACAGAATATGAAGGAATGTTAGAGAATATCTTCTTAACTGTCTGCAGGTTCAAAAAGCCTTGTATTTTTATATATACTCTTGTATAGGTGATTTCTAAATGCTCCCATATGCCAACTTGGATTAATGTTACATTCTTGGATGTAGAAATATAGTTATATTTACAGTACATCATATGTTGTAAGATACAGCCATTACAATATACTGGCTGTCTAGCAACAACTTAATTAAATCAAGTAAGGACAGTTGTTATTTTATGGGAGCCTGAGGGGACTCGGATATGCCATGCAAAGCAACGGCCCTCTAGCACAAGTTCATTAAATTATTGAAGCAGTACTGTAAAATTGCTCTTTGATATTGGTAAGGTACTTTGTTTCAAAATATTGAATCATCATTTTGAATACTCTTTGAATACTGTGTGTAGGGCACAGCACGGGTAACCTACGGGTTTTTGATTCTGCAATTTGTTTTGAAGTTTATCAGCTCAATTTACATGTGTTCACTTCATGGTATAGGGAGAAATTTTCCATTTTATGTTAAATAAGATGGCTACAAAGTGTTGGATATAATTGTGCAATATGAAAGGCACTATTGTGCACACAATGCAATGGGTATAAACCCCTGGGTATAATGTGTGCAAAAACGCGGACTGAGCAGGGGGTGAATTTCTCATTTGAGGTTATAGATGATATTTTATGGGTTTTATCTATTGTATGCAGTGTGGATAATGATGGGAATGATGGACATAGGTTTGCCAAGAATTTTCAAGACCCATTACCCACCCAAAGTCCAAGTTATTCCAACAATATGGATATTTTGTTCCGTACGTAATAGTGCTGCCAAAGTTCAGTTCAGTCCAGTTCAGACCCTTTTTTTGTGAACCCTGAACTCTTACTATATAAGGCAATTGGTTCAGTTCAGACATGAATTTGACTGAACTGAACTCTTTAAGTGGTTCAGTTCAGCAAAGAGGCCTGAACTGAACTGAACTTGGGGTTCAGTTCAGGGTTCGAACTGAGTTTGGATCGGTTCAGAACTGAACTTTGGCAGCACTAGTATGTAAATGCCCATACCTGTGCTGTGCCCTAACTGTGTGCAACAATATGATAACAATATTTAGTATACTTTCCCAATACAATCAATATACTTTGTTACATAGTATGCTACTGTGCACCCTGTGTGATGGAGAAACTGTGGAAGTTACTTTCTGCAACATCAAAGATGAAATCTCCAATTTGGCTTCCTATCAATTGTGTTAAACACTATTAAGAATCATATTCTAAAATTTTGTGAGGATTAGTAAAGTCTGAGCTAAGTTATAAGATGAGGAAGGTTTGATCAACCGATCAGGTGGCTCACAGTGACTACACAATGCCTTCTCTTCCCAGCTCCTCTATGATACTCTCAGGCAGCACTTGATGCCCACAATACTTCCTTGATGCCCAAGCTGCCTGCCTCCCATTTAATCCTTGAGAATAAGCATCCATGAACCTTAGCGATCAATTAGTGAACTTGTGCATTATCAACAATGGGATCAATTCCAGTGCTGTAATTGCATTAGTCTCAAGACAGTCTTCACAAGAAGACTCTGGGTAAGTCCTGTAAACACTCTTTGCTTGGCCCCAGCATTGCTCTATGAAATTTAGCTTGCAATGGAATTTAGGAAGGAACAGCACTTGGAAACCATGCAATGCACAGAAAATTTCCAGAAGCAAGTCAACATGTGTGAAGTCGGGCTGTGTAAAGGATGCAATGGCAACAGCAATTGGTTGCCCCTGGCTTGCAGAATAACTGCCATTCCCTTGAACACCCCCTCGTGTTGATGGCCAGGTGGAAAATAAAGGGCATGGGGGTTCTCCATTAATGAAATGTGCACCATTCATTTGTACTTTTATTTTCTCATATGATCCGTCAGGTTTGCAGATTGGCTTCCCAGTTGTCTGATCACGTTTCATGACTTCAATCCCCCAATTCAATCCTTCTTTTGGAATGTTCTTGGGCATTTTCAAGCTGACAAGGAGCCGTCAGCCCTCTTCAGGTGGGTCGTCACATTATCATAAATGAAGATGTGATCATATTGGCAATAATGTTCTTGCAGAATGTCCATTGCCACTTTTGCCTGTTCCTGGACATCTCCCTTTGTGAAATATCCATTGTGATTTTTTCCTGGCCTAAAAAGTCATTGTGCTGATTGTGTACCATCAGGAGATCGAAGCCATCTGAAATCTTGTGACATGTAATCTGCTACCATCAAGGAGGCGCCTTCACTGCATAAGGCTTTGCCAGCGCATCTTTATGGTACCAAGCTTTTTGGCGATGGTCATGTGCATAAAAAACTGACTCATTGTAGAACCAGACAATTACCTGGCAACCTGGACCTGGGGGAGTGAATTCTACTAACTTTTTGTTCCATCTAGCCATCCTCTCCTGCATCTGGCGCCACCATGGTAAGTAGTGTTGCCGCGACTAGACTAGTCGTAGTCGTGACTATGTAGTCATGACTACAACTAGACTACATATGGGTAGTTGAAGTCATAGTCACAACTTTGACTTAGTCAAGTTGCAACTTCAACTTTTAGTCGACTTAAACATGTTCTCGACTATAGTCAACTGACAGCCAACTCAGAGCCGGCTTTCATTTCATAAACATGTGATGATATTATAATACTATAACAGAGTCATCATCTTCTTCTCCCATAGCAGCAATCAAGGTGTCAAAAGCATCATCATCTGATCCAAATAAGTCAGCAAGGTGATCTACCTCATGTTCCTTCTCCTCCATCATGGATAATGGCGTTGCCCAACCACGAGTGAAATCCAAACGAGACTTTTTGAAACCTACACCAAGATTAATTAGCTCAGAGATTGATCAAGACGGCAGCTTACCAAACTTTAACATTTGAAGTGCCTCCATTAAAATCGGACTGATCCGATTGCATTTACTTGTGTCCGTCTCAGCACTTGAGGAGAATACACGTTCACTTGGAATGGAGGTGGCTTGAATGGGGAGATAGTCCATTGCCATATCAAAGAGAGTGCAGTGGGTGGTTTCAGCCATCTGCAATAAAACATTATTTTATAGGACACTTAGATTGTCAAGTCACTCACAGTCCAATACAAAATGAGATCAGTTCCAACTGGAGAAAGTGAGGCTGTGCTGTATGACTGGTATTCCTCCTCAACGGAGTGCAAGGAAGTGGCAGCAGGAAGATTAGTAAACATGTCATCAAGACCATACTGTGCATCTAGGGATTGCCAGGCTTCAGGATCTAGTGGGGTAGTAATCAAAGGGGACACAGATGTTCCACAGTATCGTGCTCGCCCACGATACTCTCGCATCTAGTATGTATCTCCATGATTAGAATAAAAACATGCAAAAGATAAATAGAGTTACATTCGATTTGATCTTCTCCTCCGCATCTGCAACCCAGTCATCACCCCAATGTTTCTTGATCCAAGACAGACGAATGGTAGGGTTGAGGACTATCAATTTGAATCAGTAAAACAAATTGAATGAACAAATATCACTCACACATGGAAATAATGTAGGCATCTGTGCGATCCATACGCCGGTAGTACTTCTGGGCCCACATAAGGCCCACGTCAACATGTTTCTTGAGGTGAGGGATGTTTTCGCCAAGGCTTTCCCACTTCGTCATAAACATCTCGAAGGCTGGTATAGATCCAGACAAGACCGGAGTGGTCTCCTTCGACATTGTTTGCTGTGCTACATGTGGTACCTACATGTATTGACGAAAAAGTTTAATCACAATCATAAGTAAACCCTTTGCAAAATAAACCTACGTGCAATATTGCTTCGATATTTTGAAGAGCGCTCCATTCGGGATTGCTAAGTTGATGCTGTTCAAGGTCTTTGTTGATGGGTTGTACAAGGAAAGAGTCGATGGCCTGAGTACAATGTCTTGATCAATAAAAAAAAGCATGCATGTGCGGGGATGCTTACGGGGCGCATGATACGAAGCCGGTTGATCATATGATAGACAGAATCCCAACATGTCTTGACATCACGAAGTAGTTGAAGGGTATTGAGTTTGATAATGGCACCACCAACAGTGAAGTGACCCTTGAGGTTGCCTTCAGAAATAATGGAGGAGAAATGTTCACGGCACTGACCAGAAGCCCTCAATGTGCATACAACAACACGGCTGAGAGCCACAGGGTCCCGCTTGAGAGTTTCCTCGAATGTTTGGATGGAGGCATGAGATCGTGGAGTGGTGACAAAGTTGGCATTGGCATCTGCAAGCTTGGGATCAGTGAACGAGTCAATAACATGTTGACAGCAGATGTTAATGATATGAGCGAAGCAGCTATTAATGGTATCAGTCTATAGTACCGAACAAGTCCATAACGGAACTTACATGACTTTATTCTCGAGCGCATCAAAGTCGATATCACGGCCAACAAGAAGACGCTCGAAAGCCTCCATGAAGGTTTGATTATTTTCAGCATTGTCCAGTGTCCAGTGTCCCGACTATATTGGGTAAGCATAGATGCAGATATATGGCCAATCAACCTTACGTTTGCAGTGATTCCTGCACGGTCAAGAAGTCGTAACGCAATGGTGGCGAGATTCTCGCCATCATGACGCCCTGTCACATTGTGAAAAGCTATCAGTGCACACTTAAGTTCTATGGACTTGCTCCATTTGTCACGTGCTAACCAATGTGCTGTAATGCACATGTATGACCGAAGGTTCTTGTCCGACCAAAGATCAGTGGTATGGCTGATCTTACCAATAGCGTCCTGATAACAGTCAGAAAATTACAAACGGGGAAGCTGCACTACACCTACCGCAAGCTCAGCTTTGAGACTGGTAAAGTAGGACCTCCATGCTTCGATCATGGACTCACGAAGCTTCGTCCGGTGGGGAATGTCCCTGTCTTGGAGATCTTCGTGGAGTAGTAGTAACAGGTCGCAGAATTCCCGGCATTCAACGTTGATAGACTAGTAACCAAAGTCATTACAATATAAAAAAGTACGATGGGATTACACACCTGGTCATCGGCTACAATAAATTTAATCAAGGCATGCAAAAGCACTGGACGGGAGAAGAGAGGGCGACCAGCCTCAGCACCTTCAATGAGGATGCTGTCCAGTGTCGTCTGGGTAGCCTCTAGTCCTTCATGAACCTTGCGCTTTGGTAGCTGCATGGGCCACCCATTTCGTTGGCATTCCTGGACATATTCGTCTTCGTGGTACTTTTCTAGGTGGACGCGAAGGTTGGGGTTGGCTGTGGCCGGCGCAAACAAGTAGTTGACGAGATAGGATGGGTTCTCTAGGGCACGAGCACTATAATAGTATGCATAAAGTAGTGAACTTGTGATAATAAATAAAAACCCACGCGCAAACTTTGCAAATGGTTCGAGTTTTGAGTTTTGCACTGCCCTTGGTGAAGAAGTGCCAGACATCGTGTGCGGCAGTCTTGATGCGTGACTGAGGGAGATCGTCGGTGGGAATGGCCAAGGAGGAAGTAGCAGGAAGTGATGGCGTAGTGACAGTGACACGAGTGGAGGAAGGGAGAACCGAGGAAGTAGTCTTGGGCCTCTTCTTCTTGCTCCTCGTAGTTGGCTTGGAAGGCAGGAGTCGCGAAGCATGATGACAAGAGGTAGAAGGAACGGGTTGTTCAAGGGAATGTGAGGGAGATGATGACGACGACAACGACGATGACAGCTCTGGGCTGCTTATGTGTCGTGTCCGTTTACCCATGAGGCTGGATACTCACATTTTGAGGGCCTTTATACAAATTGTGGTGGTCCGTGCAGTCCTTGATGGTCCGTGCAGTTATCGTTGATGGTCCATGCGGTTATTGTACGTATGATATGTATGACATCGAAAAAAGTAGCTGAAGCTGACTTGCAATCGACTATGATTGACTATCACATGTTACATTAGTCATAGTCTAGTCGGTCATATAGTCATAGCTGAGTTGACCTTCGACTCGGCTAAATTCAGCTATGACTATAACTACAAGTCGACTTGTAGTCATAGTCGCGGCAACACTATATCAACGTGCTGTTTGGATACTGATGTTCCTTCCAATGCTGTGTTTTTCCTTGATGTCAGATCGGCAGAAAAATTCCATAAGTTTGCTGGCTGAGATCTCATTTCCAATCGACATCAAGAAGATGCTGATTTTGTTGCATAGGTTTTCATCAACCAGAAGACTTTCGTTCCAGTCCCTATATGGGTTCACCAGGAAAATGGTTCAGTCAGCAAGGTATGCCCTGCACAGTTCACAAAGACAATGTGCACAACGATGTCCTTGTCCCATTCCTACAGCCGCTGATACACATCCTACGATCCTATGCTCCAAATACGCGAATCGGATGTACTATACCTCTTCATCGACCACATCCCGATATCTTACGATCTTACGAACATCTGCAAACTCTTCCGACACCTCTCGACAATGATCGATTACTTCCGAACTTGTCGCAGCATTAGGACAAAGCCATCTCGTATCGGACTGATCCCGCCTTTATTGGAGGTTCATTCCCCCTATCCCATCCACCTCCTACCTCACTTTCGATCCTTTTGGACGTATTTTCATATTAGTTTCTCTTTCTTATTCAATTTACCTTTCATCTTCCTTTGTTCTTTGTTCTTCATCTTATGTTTCACCTTCTGATCCCTTTCTCCCCATCTCCATTTGGTATCATTACTACTCCTTTCTATTGATTTTATACCGTTCCGATCCTCTGATCAAAGTAGTATAAAGAGATGTAGTTTAGATACATAGAGACAGAGAGAACCCCCTCCTCCTTTAGACAGACAGAGAAATCTACGACTTCCCTCCCATTCGATCTTAGTCTCAGAGCTATAAAGCTCCCCCTTTAGCTTCAAACTCAAGTTATAGTCTTGAGTTTGTCTATCCTCGTCACCCGATATTGATATCTTCGTCGCGACCGTGTTTGCGAAGTCGCACAGTTGATCGCAACTGTCGCACGTACGTTCGCATTGTTCGGAAACTTTATAGTAGTTTCTATCTCCCTCTATACCTTTCTACGTGTAGTAGACATCTTCGCCTCCTCGCATTCACCTAATAGGTAGTTTGTTTGGGGATCTCCCCCTTTACAGCCTCCTTTAGCGTATCACCGCTTGGAGTCCAGATGCTCCCCAATTTTTGTAAGTTGTTGAATTTTGGCTTGTGTACATATGGAGCATTGACTGCATCCCCTCCAGCTGTGCTCATGCCCATAGATCCAGATCTTGATCTTTATAACCAGCACCTGTGCTGTGCTTTGGCTTTATGATGAGTTGGAGGTCGTTGAGTGCAGCAGTCTCATCATGGAGGGTAGGTGAAGTGTTGATATGTGTAAGGGCTACCTTAGGTCGAAGACCTCACTCGAGCTAATGGGGATCCAAAGATAAATATATCACAAGAGAGGATATCTATCATACAACAAACCTAATGGGGATCCAAAGAGAAAAGGCTAAGGAGCCCCAGTAGGGTGGCAGGAAATAATATGACGCCACTCCGGGAAAAGCCATAACTATATGGTACTAAGGATTTATCTATTTGGCTCCCCGGGGAGCCACTTAGTCATCCAACACCCCTTTCCTTATATGGTTATAGCTAACTGGCCTGATTAAGATAAATCAATTCTTGCTTGTCCATTACTTGAGAGCAAATTCAAGAGAATTAAGCAATGAAATGTTCAATATTGTTAGACCTTCAGAATAAATAATCATAAGGTTTGGTAGAGTAGTTGGTAAAAAATAAATCAACTGCTTATCTATACTTAAGGTTCCTAAGGTTCCACTACATCAAAGATGACAATTATTTTTTCTCAGTAATATACACTTATAAATTACTCAAATCTAATTTTACTATATTTTTGCCAATGGTATTGCAAAGACAATAATTCATTTATCTTGATCAAGCCACTTAGCTATAACTATATAAGGAAAGGGGTGTCAGATGACTAAGCAGCTCCCCGGGGAGCCAAATAGACACTCCCTAGTACTAAATAACAAGGGTAAAGGTTATGAGTAAAGGAGTGGTGAGTATGTATGCATGTACACATAGATAGAAATAACAATATGCATATGGAAAAGTGAAGGTTTGATCAAAGGGTGCAAGTGAGAGAACCGGAACCGGAACTGAAGTCTTCCAAAGGTTAAATGCTGTCCAGAACCAGAAATGGTTCTGATGGTGCTCCATCAAGCAAGGGTGCTTGAATAGAGCGACTGGAACCAGAACGGGGTGTCCCCTTACAATATGGCCTAGAAGTGTTCGAGGCTGATCCTTTAGTACAAAGAGGGTGTATCCATACCCTTGAAGCGGTGTGATGCGTAGTTCGGGTCTAGCTTCAAAAGGGGATACTAGATAGAGGTCAGCATAGTAGTGACAAAGGGCATTGTCAGTAATGCCTAGTCAATGAGGGTAGAAATCTGAAGATAAATAGAAATAAAGAAATAGTTTCCGGTGAAATCCGGGGTTATCTGATGTAATCCGATGTCGGGTTTCAACTTGGTGAACGTAATGGTGAGGAGATGAGGCGGGAACGATGGGAAATGAGATATGAGGTTATGGATTGTGATTGTGGGTATGGGGAGTACAAGTCTAAGGGAAACTACTAGAGATTGATTCTGGGGTTCTGGGTATCTACTTATTACGAGTATGTGGGAGTCCTCTTTATACTACTGCGGGAGTGGTCAGGTTGTGGATCGGGTTTGATGGGCAGAGGGTTCTGACGTATATTACAGGTGCCTCTATGATCGGACAGAGAGGGGTTCAGGATTCGGTTCTGGGTTTGAGTGCAGACTTGCCCGGAATTGATGTGTGATTGCCGTCAGTTTAGGATAGAGTGCGCCGGATTAGGATGGAGTGATGGACAGGTTCATGGATGAGTAGTAAAGTGCGTGTTTTGGTGGGATTCCGTGGCCACAGAGGTTGTGCCCTCTACAGCGGTCCTGGCAATGGTGTTGTCTCTGTGCCTGAATCTGGGTCTGGGTCACTCTGGTCTGCCCCCTCCTCCTCCTCTGACTCAGCCTCCTCAGGTTCTGAAAGGGGTTCCTGTCAATTTCGTTGTGCTCCAGAATGTTCTCTGAGATTATGGAAAATGTTAAAAAGGTAGGCCTGGTGTCTTGGATTGCAGCCAGGCTGCCCCTTTTGACAGAACATTGAAAGGTTGACTCCATTTCGGACTGGGATGGCTTCTTTCAGGGGGGAGTGGGAGATTTCTGCCTGGAAAGGATTTGAGATTGCCAATGTGAAATAGACACACATTTTCTGGTCCCAAAACTGTGAAATGTAGTTCCATCCTTTTTTTTGTCCTTTTGTGGCCAGGTGCCTTCTGTAGATTTGCAATGGATGACATGGCCTTCCATTTTTTCTTCATCATCCTATGTTGGTTTTTTTTGTCAATTTTATTGTCCTGCAGAGATATACCCTATGTCGGACATTGCAAATAAGGTGAGAATGGAAATGAGTGTACTACTACTTAGAGGGAGTGTATGTGACCTGTTTGGCCTGTGAATGCAACCACAACGAAGTAAGTCCCCCATGGCGCCAGCATATCCCATGCTGTTTTAATCACCTAGCCTATGGTTGCCTGGTTGGTGCTTGCATTCAGATCTGGTGTGTGGGGGTCTGGACCAGTTAAGTGCTCGGCCATTAAGACGGACATGCATGATGGATATAAGGCTTCAGGGTGGAGCGGGAAGCGAAATGTGGATTCATGTGGGCTAGAGTGCTGTGATGGAGTACAGCTGATATGTGGGTGAGGGTACTGGGGCGTGATCATGAAATTTGGTGGTGGGTGGTGGCGGTGTGTTAGCCTTGTATGTGTGGAGGGATGGCGGTGTCTCGACGTGGGTGAGCGAGTTAGTGAGTGAGTGAGTTTGGTGAGGGAATATGTGCACTGTGGATTTAATCAGCTAGTTATCATGAGGGGAGTGGAGGTCACCGAAAAGGTCCTTGTTACGATTTTTACCTTTTTGCCCCTATCTTTTGCTTTGACAGCACGTGACACCACTACATTCCCACAAAGATGTGCCAAGTCCCACACTCTGATTCAATGATACCCTGCCACTGACTATACATGATGACTTGAAGACACATAACCATTGATGCACAACCAGAACCTGAAGGAACCTGAAGACAATACAATCCGAACCTGGCCATTCAGTTCTTGTTGCAACCCATGACCAGTGTGCATACCTGGAGACAAGAATACTACCCAACCACCAATCATGCCCAATGATTGGAATCCTCTAGTTCTCCACTGACTGATTGTATGTCAAAGCTCATGCTTATGACATTGTTATTGTTCTTTCACAATTCACCTACACGGTTCCTTGTGCCTGTCACAGATAAATGAATAGCCTTGTGCCTGATGACTGATCGACTTTCCTATTTTGAAGAAGACTGACATGTCATCCCGATCCTCATGGTTACCTTTGACGCCCAGCTCATCGCCACCTTTGTCATATGTTCTATTGGCATCTCCCCCCTTGTGGGCGTCTATATCTATGCAACCTATATTCGGATAATGCAACCTCCCCACAATGACTCAGATATCAGATCCATCATAGTTACTGACAAGCAACGACTCCTTTGTCCTATCTTGGCTGACCATCTTGTCCCTCTTCACACGTCACCCCCACATTCATTCACTTTTCTTCTCATCAGCTGACTGCCAGTGCTCAGCTAACAACCTGAACTTGCATGTATGACAAGTCCCCTTGATGCTCCATGAAGACTCGCACTCCGATACATTTTGAGACTGTTGCATACTGCTCTGTTGGTTCAGACCATCTGGACAGGAGGTACTAGACAATGAGAAGATGAAGATGGGTCTGGGGAAAAGCGAGGAGCAAGACCGAAAGTGGTTTGTGAATGAGTACAGGGACCAATGATGGGCTACATGCGGTGAAGGAGACTCTAAAACTGTAATGCAACGAGGTTAAGCAAGAAGTTTTACTTCACAAGCAGATGAGGATTTAGAAGCTTAACATTCAAAGGTGTTACTTTTGAGTTGTAAGGCAAATAGATACGAATTTTAGAGTCTAAAGTACATGCAGTAAACTACAGGCTATATATATGCAAGTAGAGAAGGAGGCTGTGTACTACAGACAAAGGAAAGAATAAAAGGAGTAAGGAAAGGCTATGTGCCTCGGAACAGTGAAGGAAACATATATGGAAAAGAGGGCAGTGCATATAGCATAAGAGGAATGAATAAGTGGAGGGAAAAGGCATGAATGAGTCATATAAGATGACTAAGTGGAAGGGAATGGACATATGTGATAATACAGATGACAAAAGGGAAGAAGAAGGAAAAGAAAGAAAAGAAGAAAAAGGAAGGGAAGGACAGTACCATAACAAACCGTAACAGGAGGTCAGTTGGATCATTGAATGAGGTGTGAGACAACAGCAATTGAGGTGGGCGGTTATAGCTGTCACTCTCCACCTTCCCCTTCACCTCCTCCACCTGCTTCTTCTTTGTCATTACCAATGGCCAACCTTAACACTGAACTTCAAAACCTTATTCAAACTGTCAACCTCCTCTGACATGAACTCAACGCCGCTAACGCTGAGATTGTGGTTCTTCGAACTGCCGCTGCCACCCCTGTCGTTCCTCCTCCCCCTCCCCCTCCTGCTGCTCCAGTTCTTAAGCCCACCAAACCTGAAGACTTTGATGGTAAATCCGATAATGTTGACAAGTTTCTTCACCAGTGCGAACTATTTTTCGCACTCAAGCTTATACCAATGTGCAAAAAATTATCCTCAGATTATCTTATATGAAGTCTGGTAGTGCTTTATCCTGGGCAGAGAACAAGACAACGTCAATCCCTCGGGCGACATATATTTGGGATCAATTTAAAACCAATGTTCATACTTTGTTTGGAGATCTCGACAAATCTGCAACGGCACGACTCAAAATCAAGGACATTAAACAAGGAAAGCTTATGGCTGACGAATACATCATCAAGTTCAAAGAATATGAGGCTAATACAGGTTTTTAACAATGAGGCACTTATTGGACTATTCAAGGATGGATTGAATTCAGGACTTGTTACTAGCATTTATCATCTTGAAACCATGCCAAACACTATCACAGGATGGAAGACTTACGCTCGACACTTTGACTGACAATATCATGAACTTCTCACATTAACTTCGTCTACCAAAGCAGAAGGCAAGAAAAAGGAGTCCTCCAAACCTTCATCTTCATCTGAACCATCCACTTCCTCCACGTCTTCTGCACCATCTACCTTCCGCGTCAAATCAGAACCGGTTGATCCTGTTATCGCTGCACAACGAAAGGCTGCAGGACAATGCATCATATGTGGCTCAAAAGATCATTGGGCCAATGCTGATACGCATCATATGATCCTGAGCTCCAAATATACAAATCAGACATACTATACCTCTCTATCGACCGTATCCCAATACCTCACGATCTTATGAACGTCTGCGAACTCTTCCGACACCTCTCGACAATGATTGATTACTTCTGAACTTGTCGCACCCACAGAACAAAGCCATTTCATATCAGACCAATCTTGCCTTTATCGGACATCTATTCCCCCTATTCCATCTACCTCCTACCTCACTTTTGATCGTATTGGACATATTTGTATAGTAGTTTCCCTTTCTTTTCTATTTTACCTTTCTTCTTCCTTTGTTTCTTTGTTTCCATATTATGTTTCACCTCTTGATCCCTTTATCCCCTTCCCCTTTCAGTATCATTACTACTCCTTTCTATCAATTTTATACCGTTCTGATCCTCCGATCGAAGTAGTATAGAAAGAGATGTAGTTTAGATACATAGATATAGATAGACAGACCCCCTCCTCCTTCTCAGACAGAGAAATCTACGACTTTCCTCCCCATTCGATCTTAGCTTAAGAGCTATAAAGCTCTCTTTAACTCGAACTCAAGTTTTAGTCTTGAGTTTATCAGTCTTCGTCATCCGATATCGATATCTTTGTCATGACCGTGTTCGCGAAGTCGCACAGTTGATCGCAACTGTCGCACATACGTTCGTATTGTTTGGAAACTTAATAGTAGTTTCTGTACCTTCCCAAACATTCCGTGTAGTAGTTATCTTCACATCCTCACATTCACCTTTTAGGTAGTTTGTTTGGGGATCTCCCTTTCACAGCTTCCTATAGCATATCAATGCTTGTCCCAATCGCACCTCTTCATCCTCTCTCTCTTCCACCTCCACCTCTTGCAGCAGTAATCGCTCTAATTGCGGACGGTGTTGTGTGAATGAATGTTTTCACCAAGGCTTGTGGAATTGACTTTTTTCAGACAGAGGCCTTGTTGTTCTGAGGCTAAACTAAATTTGTTAAAGTTATTGTCAAGGTTGAACACACCTTTATACAAGTATTGATAGAATAACAATGAACAGAGAGCAAGCTGAAATGAACAGGGAGCAAGCTATAATGAACAGTGAGCAAGCAAACAGTGATGAACAGTGAGCAGTGAACAGATGAACAGTGAGCAGTGAACAGATGAACAGTGAGGTCTCTCCTGATATAGGACTGAGACTTTAAGTGAGCAAGCACACAGTAGACAGTGAGCAAGCAATCAAGGAGCAGTGAACAATGAGCAGTGAACAGTGAGGTCTCTCCTTAGATGGGACTGAGACTTTGAGTAAGCAAGCAAGCAATGGGCAATGAGCAAGCAAGCAATGAGCAATGGGCAGTAAATGATAAGCAGCCACTATAGATGAACTAGCAATGATGACACACTAGCAATGATAATGGACTATACTAATGACTACTGACAGACTTGAATGAACTAGTAAGGAAGCTAAGCAACAAGAGTATCTTCTGGATATTGAATTATCTACTTAGTCCGAAGCTTCAAATGCACATTGGCTACTAGTTCAGGGATATACTTTAATATCTTTTCAATACTCTGTTGAATAGAAGTAACCTTAACCCTAATACTACTGAATATGGATGCTGACTAAGGCAGGCTAAGTGAATAGCTGACTAAGCAAAGCACAAAAATGGACTGGCAGACTAAGAATGCACCTATTGAGTGATCAAATATAGATCCACAGACTCAACAAGCAAGAATGATAACTGATATGCACTTATTGAGTGATCAAAGATAGATCCACAGACTCAACAAGCAAGAATGATGATAGACAAATATGAACTACCAAATATGGGTGCTGACTAATCCTAGCTAACTGAATAGCTGACTAAGCACAGCAAACTGACAGACTGATATGCAACTATTGAGTGGTCAAAGATAGACCCACTGACTCAACAAGCAAGAATGATAAACTGATAGTGAACTGTTATAAGGATACTAGCTACTATAACTGAGTACTACTAGCACTAACTTAATAACACTAACTATAAGACTGAAGGGGTGAACACTAAGGGGAAGGTATAAATTGGGGGGAAGAGAAGTGTTACTGACTACTGGGCAATTTGGGGCACTATATATACTGTTTGAGAACAATGGGGGACTGAGAACAATGGGGACTAGACAACAATGGGGGCTGAGTAAGGAGGAACAATGGAGGGAGTGCTCCAAGGCTGTGTTAACTCCATTAGGACAGATCAGCATCAGATCTGCTGCAATTTCAAATAACCCTGCTATGTTATCCCCATTTAGGATGTAGGTACAAAACAATTGGTCCTCTATTCCAATTCCTTATCTTATCTTATCCCTCTCTCTATCTTATCTCTTCTCCCCTTATCTGTTTGGTCTGCTGAGTGGCAACAAGACTAACAACAATCAACAAAGTCCAACATGATTTGTCATCTTCCTTCCAACAATAATAATGCACAACATATCCTTGTTATGCCTGTTCCCTTGCACACAGATCATAGAAAAATAGGAAATAAATGTAAATGAGTGTGGATAGTGTCTATGCATGCTAGCAATAAGTGGTTAAGTCTGGGCCAAAGTAGGAACACTATAAAAAAATATCCAAAGCAAATGCTAGGCTGTAAGGGTATACTTTACTATGCCTATTCACTTGCATATGTGTTATAGAAAAATATGGAATGAATACTAATGAATGTGGGGTGTGCTTATGTATACTAGGTATGAGTGGTTATCTATGTGCTCTACTAATGAAACCATGACATTACACCTAAAGTCATTTAGGGTCATGACAACGGAACAAATGCGCTTGCACTATATGTGCGATTACAAAGGATGAAAAAGAGATGAAAGAAGCAAGTTCTTCGGGAAATACTTTTTATGAGACATCGGGTGTGTCTTAATTTACACGTGCGCAGAAAGCGGAACTAGTTAATAACCTTGTATCTGAGGGACATTAGATACATCATCTTGTTTGGACTTCTTCGATGATTTACTGGACGATTCTTTATATGGACTATCTTCTTATCGCTGTCTAGGCTCTTTGGTTTCTTCAAATGACACTTTTTCGGTCACACTTTATCTTGAAACTATAGATACTTGCGAAAAGTTTCCTGTTCGTGTTCTTATTGATTCTGGCGCTTCTGGTCTTTTTATAGATTGCTCCTTCATTGAGAACAACAGTCTCTCTTGACAGTATCTGGAATCCCTGATACCCATATGGAACGTTGATGGCTCACCCAACTGAGATGGCCCCATCGATTCTTATTGTGATATCAATCTTTTCACGCCACTGTCTTATTCCAAACACCTTGACTTGGAGATTTCCTCCATCGGCAATTTCGATGTCATTCTCAGCTTCCCTTGGATTCGAAAACACAATTCACACACCAGTGTCATAGACAAAACCCTGGTTATCTTTCAAAAGGGAATTCCTTCGACATCTCTGACCGTGGATTTGATGTATGAATCAAGAGTCGATACTCCTTTGGATCCTCATGAAGAATTCATTGCTTCGGTTGATCTCAGATCCAATGATGAGTATTTTTCTTTCAAACAAGATCAAATCCTCCACATGATTAACAGCATTTCACTCAGAGATACTTCATTTATTACAACGGTTGAAGAAGATATGAAAGTGTTCATACCAGAGAAGTATTGGGGTTATGAAGACATCTTTCTTAGAAAGTCCTTCAACAAGCTTCCTACACCTTCCAATTTTGATCACGCTATCAATCTCAAAGACTCCTTCACACCACAACACGGAAAACTCTACTCCTTATCTCCTCGAGAACAAGTCAAACTCGACAAGTTTCTAGAAGAAAATCTTTCGACAGGACGGATACAACCTTTTAAGTCACCCCAAGCTGCTCCCTTCTTTTTCGTAAACAAGGTTGAAGAAATTAATGCTTTAGGTTCCAATTCAGGATTATCGTTATCTCAATGCCCACACAGTTCGCAATCGCTATCCACTCCCTCTCCTATCTGAAATTCTCCAACAGCCCAGATTTCAATCAATGAAACACTTTACAGTCATCGATGTTCGCTGGGGTTACAACAATATTCAGATTAAACATGGAGACGAATAGAAAGCCACCTTTATTATGAACCATGGTCTTTTTGAACCTACTGTTATGTTCTTTGGACTCTGCAATGCCCCCACCACCTTTCAACGGATGATGAATATTTGGTTTCATGACGTTCTTGCAACAGGTTGTGTCTTCATTTATATGGATGACATTATTATCTTAGGAGATACCCCTGAAGAACTCGAAACAAATACCCAATGCATACTCGACATTATGCGAGAGAATAATCTTTCTTGCAAACCTGTCAAATGTCAATTCGAGAAAGAATCTGTTCGATATCTTGGTCAAATTATCTCATGGTGAAATTTCCATTAACCCCACCAAGATTCAATCGATCTCTGATTGGCCAACTCTGAAACACGTTCATGACATACAATCATTCCTTGACACCATGAATTTCTGGCGCAGATTTGTAAAAGACTTTTCTTCCATTGCTCAACCTTTACATCAACTCACATGAAAAGACGTTAAATTCGCTTGGTCTTCCAACTGTCAATCTGCATTCGATAAATTGAAGCAAGTTATCACTTCCAAACCAGTTCTCAAAGCTCCCTGTTTAGACCTTCCTTATATCCTCGAAACCGACTCCTCCAGATTTGCGATTGGTGCCGTACTTATGCAAAAACAGGATGATAAACTACATCCTATCGGTTATTATTCCGCTTCCCTTTCCCCTGCAGAATGAAACTACTCCACTCCCAATCAAGAACTTCTCGCTATCATTAAATCCATTTTACACTGGCAACACTTGCTTGAAGGAGCCAATCATACTGTCACGATTTGCTCCGACAATCAAGCTCTCAAATACTTCATGACAAATTGCACCTTGTTACGTCATCAAGCACGATGGTCAGAATTTCTCAGTCAATTTGATTTCTGCATTGAACATATTCCAGGAAAGTGCAATAGAGCTGACGGTTTATCTTGACGGCCCGATTATGTTCCTGATGGTCTAGACAATACGTATAAAGCTTTATTATTGAAACATCATTTTATCAATGCAATCATTAATTTATCCTCTCCTAGATTCCTAGACTGACTTCATTATCCTTTGCCATTACCTCCTCACATCTCCTCTAAACTCTCCGATCCCTCTTCCCGATGGTCCCTCATCGATGGTCTGGTTAGAGATGCCAGAGAACATATAGTTGTCCCTGAGGTTGTTTCTCTGTGGACTGAGATTATTCATTCAACTCACTCACCACCTCATGCTGGGCATCCTGGAATAGAAAAGACTTGCAAATTGATTTCTCACTCTTATGTCTGGGATCAAATCCACAGAGACGTTTCCAATTTTATTCATTCCTGCCCTGATTGTCAGCGTACTAAAGTTTTACATTCGCGCCCTGCAGGACTTCTTCATCCTCTTTCTCTGGCATCCACCGCATGGGAAGAAATCACTGCAGATTTCATTATGCAGTTACCCCTCTCCTTTGGATTCGATGCAATCTTTGTCGTAGTGGATCGATTCACAAAACGCGCTCACTTTATTCCAACAACTTCTGTTCTCTCTGCAGAAGGTGCCACTTGACTTTTCCACAACCACATTTGGAAGTTACATGGCTGGCCAAAGAAGATCATTTCTGATCATGGAACACAATTCGCTGCCAAATTCACTCAGGAACTCAATAAATTACTCAGTATTGAAACGGCACTTTCCACTGCCTATCATCCGCAAACCAATGGCCAAACTGAATGAACCAATCAAGAGCTCGAACAAGACCTCCGGCTCTACACCAATTTCATGCAAACTGATTGGTCCAAATGGTTATCACAGGCTGAGTTCTCATATAATCATTGGCAACATTCTTCCACCGGCTACTCTCCTTTTTACTTAGATCACAGATGCCATCCGATCACTCCCCTTTCCATTGACAAACCAGAATCCAACAATCCCTCCATTAACGATTTCCTTATGACTCTCGAAACGCTTGCTTTCACGCCAAACATTCCTTACAACATACCACCAACAACATGAAATATTTTGCCGACAAATGACATAAACACTTCAAATTTCAAATTGGACAACTCGTATGGCTTGACATCTGAAACCTTGACACTGGGAGACCCATGAAGAAACTTGACGTCTGACGTACCGGAGCTTTTCCCATCATCGATCGCATTTCCCTGGTAGCTTAAACTCCAACTTCCACCTTCTTGGAAGATTCACTCCGTTTTCCATGTTTCCTTATTGAAACCTGCTGATATTAACGATGACTTGCATCCTCCAGTCATTAACGACACACTTCACTCTCCTCCTGACATCATTGATGAGACTGAGGAATATGAAGTCAAAGCCGTTCTCGATCATCATTATCACCACCACAAAATGGAATACCTTGTGAAATGGAAAGGCTACCCTGCTGATGAAAACACCTGGGAACTGGTATTGAACCTCCGGCATGCACGTGATTTGGTTCTAGACTACGAGAACAAAAGAACTGCCACTTAAGGAAGTAAAACCTACCCTAAACTTTTATCCATTATAAACCCACTTCCTTGACCACCCTTTTGTTTCTCCCAGTCTACCTCGGTTTAGCTGTGGTGACCTTCATCTGCTCTGGATCACATTCTCTTTGATCCCACTGTCAAACATTCCCCTCTTCATCGTTCTCTCCCTCCTCTCCATTGTAAAGGCGTGTTCGGGGTGGCTTCGGAATGAATGATCCTAACCAAGGGGGTGTCAGCGTGAAAGTGACAGGGTAATCAGTGTTGTGAGTCGTAGTAAAATAGGTAGTAAGAGAATATGAATGAAGCCGCCACCTAATATGACGATAATGGGTGAGAAATAGGGAAGCCGACAATACCGATGACGACGGGTACGGCGGGTTGGGTTGGGTACAGCAAGCAGGTAACAATAAAACGAGATAAAATATTAAGTATAAAGGGGGGAAGTGTACGGCCTACGACGACAAGAGGTTCTAAGAGGCTCTGAAGGATTGTGAGTGAGATAAAGAGGGGGGAACTGGATTGTTATTGTTATGGTTGTCAGTCACCGTTTTATAGAACTATGGAGAGTAAGCTACATCGGTATAGGTTACTTCGGCCGATAGTAACTACAAGGGAGGTACAAAATGGGAAGGAGAAGATGGGAGTTGCAAGGCAATGAAGGAATGGGAATGGAGAGGAAAAGATATAACAAAAAGGATGGAAAATAAAGCACCTAAGTCCAAAGAGGACAGGGGGTATAAGTCTGATGTCGGTATAGGAGTCCGAGGTGTCACATGTGATCGTTTTGGGCGATATAAGTCATCGGTGTCAGTATAAGATCGGCCGTCGGTAGACGGTATACGTCGGGTACAGCGGGTGATGTCAGGTTACATCGGTTTCGAGTACGAGGAAGTGGGACAAGTCGGGTTCGTGAGTATCTGTGATATATCGATGATATGTACTCAGAGTGTCGTCAGACCTCTACACCGTGGTCCTGCTCTTCATTCCAAGCATCTAACAAAGAAGTATCATTGTTTCAACTTCTCTGTCCACTTCCAACGCTACGACGACAATCATCGCACGTCCACTCGTGAATCATGATCCTCGCATCATCCCCTTGTTTATGCACCATCGCAACAAGGGACGCAACAGAGATCCCCTTTTTGCTTGAACCTACTACTGGCCTCACGTGAACGATTGGAGTGACCCTTCTGCTTGGCCCACCCCGACCTTTGGTCTCATCTTGTCAATTGGGATAGCTCCCTCCTCGAAGCCTTAGCGCTTTCAGATGCCCTCGGTGCTAACCACGTTGTGTAACTTTTTTGCCTACGATATTACTTTGTCGAATTTTCTTGGTCACATCTTCGTGTCATTCATTTCCTCAATATCCTCTCCGACCTCCAATTCACCCTTGACCTCTTCTTCCCCAACCATCGCCTCAAGGTCCACTCCCCAACATCTTTTGGAAATGACACTTCACCTGCTCCATTGGCATCACTGATTATAGGTTATCAGAGCTTATGGTACCAGATGGCTCTTTTACAGATATCGAAGAGTGGTACAGGGATAATCCAGGATGACTCTATGTCCCCCCGCCCTGCTCTCCCTCCCCCCAACCCCAACAACTTTGACCACTTTGATTCCTTCGTTATCACCATCTACCTTGCCGCCCTGCCGCCACCGAAGCCTCTTCCAGTACCAGTCCCATTAGATGAAGAATGGAAAGCATGGTTCACTAATCAGCCCCCTCCTCGCCATGCATCTTCTGCACCCCCATGCCTCTCCTCCCCTCCCTCACCTTGTCAAGGACATCCCAAACGTCGCAAGCCTCCTGTGCCGAAGTATCCCCCTTGCAAGCCTGTTGATGTCGAAACCTATCGGTGCCACGTTCTTTGCAAGTATGAAGGCGACAATCTCCGCCACCTCACTCTCCACCATACAGGTTACAACTGTATCAAGGAACTCGAAAGGGATGCTGAATTGTTGCCAGCACTATGTGATTACATGGCAATGTTATTGTGAATATCACAGTCAATATTATTGAAGTCTGGTAGTTTGTTATGGTTTGTTATGGTGTTGTTGTTATGGATTGCTAGATCAGTGGGCTCCAGCAACAACAAACTAAACTGAGTCAAGATCAGACCAGAGGAAACACAAGGAATAAGGTGTATTCATGGTCAACTACTACTATATAACAGGTAGCAGTCCAGGGGAGGGAGGAAGGCTAGGTAAGCGAACCAGGGGGTGGAAACCAGACTAAACGTGAGGAAAGGGAAGGGAAAAAGAGGAACAGTTCGAAGATGAAGGTTTAAATACAAAAGAGTTAGGGAAATGCCATGAAAGACAGACTACGGGGTCTGTATGTACAAACCGAGAGAGATGCAGGAACAATAAGGCTGTCCAGCAGATACAGCATGTCCATCAGTGTTTCAAGTAGTGATTGCAAGGAAATGGTTCGGAGCAATCAAGGGTCCAGACCCTGCACCTCACGGTTGCCTCATGGTAAGGAGGTGAAACAATCCATGAGTGGATGCGTCAGCAGGCACATGGTGAACATGAGGTGGCCATGTGAGTTCCTGGCCTGGTAATGACAAGATTGGTTCGTCTTCCTAATGGTTTGCATTGGTAGTGGATGCCTGGCCAATAGCAGCATATGACTACAAGTATGTGCATGCAGAATCGGGATGGAAAGGTGAATGTAATGCTTCATCATTGGAGGCAGGGGAGAAGATGAATCACTGAACAGGGAAGAACCATGATTGGAGCAATGCAATGAACACTGGTAATCATACACCAGCAACTGTGGTTCCTGCAGTACGATAAGCAAGGGTGCTTCATATAACCCTTCTTGGCTGCAGGGTACTGGATGACTGGGATGTCGACCAGGTATGGATATTCTTGACCAGTGGACTGGTACACAAAGGTGATGAAACATGTCAGAATGCAAGTCTTTGTGGAGCATCAAGGGAACTTGTCATACATGCGAGTTCAGGTTGTTAGCTGAGCACCGGCGGTCAGCTGATGAGAAGAAAAGTGAATGAATGTGGAGGTGACATGTGAAGAAGAACAAGATGGTTGGCCAAGATAGGTCAAAGGAGTCATCGGTTGTCGGCAACTATAACGAATCCAATATCTGAGTCATTGTTGGGGAGGTTGTGTTATCCGAATATAGGTTGCATAGACATAGACACCCACAAGGGTGGAGATGCCAATAGAACATATGACAATTGTGGCGATGAGCTGGGCATCAAAGGTAACCATGAGGATCGGGATGACGTGTCGGTCTTCTTTGAAATAGGAAAGTTGATCGGTCATCAGGCACAAGGTTATTCATTCAACTGTGACAGGCACAAGGAACCATGTAGGTGAATTGTGAAAGAACAATAACAATGTCATAAGCATATGGGTGTGGACATACGATCAGTTGGCGGAGAACCAGAGTATTCTGATTGCTGGGTATGATCAGTGGTTGGGTCATGGAGTATTCTTGTCTCCGGGTCTGTGCACTGGTCATGGGTTGTGACAAGAACGGAATGGTCAGGTTCAGATTGTATCGTCTTTAGGTTCCTTCAGCTCCTGGTTGTGTATGAATGGTTATGCATCTTCAAGTCATCAGTAACAGGGTATTGTCCAATGAGAATGTGGGATTGACCCGAGAGTTCGGTAACAGGGTATCGTCCAATCAGAGCATGGGACTTGGCACATCTTCGTGGGAATGTAGAGGTCAATGGGTATCACGGGCTGTCAAAGCAAAAGACAGGGGCAAAGAGGTAAAAATAGTAACAGTTGTTCATGAGAAAAGTTTATATATAAAAAACTAATCTGCACCAAGGGTTTCCGGAGTGCAACTTTGATCAGGAAATTACCTTGTTGTTCTTCAGAGGATGGTATGCAACTGTTAAACACCTATGGTCTGTGCTCAACAACTGTGTGGTCTGAGGTTTGTTCTAACAAAGGTTAGTATAGTCAAGATAACAATGAACAGCTACCTTGAGTAAGATTAAGTCAAGTTATATGACTTGGAGGATGGGTGAACAGTGAGGTCTTTCCTATACAAGGTAAAGATTTTGAGAGTATACACAAGCAAGCATGTCAAGTGTTGTGTATGATGAACAAGAATGTGATGAGCAAGGGATAGTAGAAGTCAAACAAGTGTGTGTGACAAAGACTATCTAACAGAATGTGACAATGACAAAGTATGAGACAATAAGACAGTCAAGAAGTATTGATGTTCAAGATATCTGACAATATTCCGAAGCTTCAAATGCACATTGGCTACTGGTTCAGAATATTTACTGGGATATCTTGGTGAAGACCAATATATCTTGAGACAAATGACAATAGTAACAGCACTATGTCACAAAATATTTCCCAAACTAGTAATAAAAGAGTATCAATATATCAGATATTGATAGATCAATTACAGCCGTTTGCATTGAATATGGCAGTTAGACGCGGAATTTGGTTCAATAAGGAAAGATGGACTTTGAATTTTTTTTGTTTCGACTGCTCCTGTACCGTGGCATAGCACTGTATGGGACGCTCTCGCAAAGCCTGTCGTGCTCCCAGCATCATCACGAGTGACCTTGACAATCGATTCTCACCTAGCCGCCTATCTTCAGAATCTGATTCTACCAATGAGAGTGACCATCCGACAGACCATCCGACAAGCCCTATCAAACCAGCATCAAAGCGCAGGAAGCAAGCAGATATCCCACAGTGTAGATACAGGATTTGTTTTTTTCTACCCACTACTGACCCCTATTTTCCAGCCCTCTCAATCACCTACCTCGTCACTGTCACCAGTGCAGCTGAACTGCAAAAACCAGCCAACAAACGTGTCGGCAAGGCCTCGACCATTCAGCTCAAATCTGACGACAAATGGGACACTTTGAAGGCCCATCTTCTTGTCCAGATCGATGCAGCTCTCCCTACCCTCCCTGTCAACTTCGATCTTTTTGACGTCAAGGTCCACATCCCTCGCATCATCCCCAAGCCTGGCATGCCCCTAGCAACTGAGGCACATTATGCAATTATCGTTGATAGGATCCGCCAAGCGAAGGGTAACCCTGTCATCAATGTCAGTATTGACCAGCATGCCATGGCATCCGACGCCAACAAGGAGAATGAGCTTGAAAATGTATCCAACAAAACAGGCAAGACGAGCAAGCGAAAGGATCCTTCTCTCCTCCCAGGCAATCTCAAAAAGAATTCCAACATTCAGCGTTTGCAAGAGGCCTGGAAGTGCCCAGAAAAACAAGTCACTTGCCTCGGAACGGTCTGCTATGTACGAAATGATGGCACGCATATGCCACTTGGCCATGAGGCCTTGCAATGCTGGGCTTCTGCTATGGTTAGTCCTTTTGTCTGTATCTATGTTATCACTAATGTCCTGGACAGCTCAAGGGCGAAGAACATGCAACACTCGACAAACCACCGAACCACAAAATATTCGATCCCACTACACCAAAAGTCAACCCCCTCCTTCAGCGTCGCCTTGATGCCCAGAACCAGAAGAATACACCGGCACCGGCACCTGTCGTCAACGTCAGCTTTGGGAAGGAATTCATCGACATGATACAAAACGGCGCAAACGCACCTGCACCTGCTCCTGCTCCCAAGACCCCTCCACGCAGTCCACCTCGTTCGACATACAATCTGCAATGCCCAACCCTGCTACCCACCAACCGCACAGCAGGCAATGACATGCCGATTATGGATTTCTGTGCCGCATATGATCTTACACCTTCAATCAAAGAGAAGCTGATCGAGAACGGATACCTTCATGCTCGGTTCCTTCGCTTCATCACCATCGACGAGCTCAAGCAGATGAAGTTTATGTTAGGTGAGATTGCCGCGATCAGGGATGGGGTTGATAGGTGGTCCGCATCTTAGTTACCTCGTTTTCTGTTGCTGTAGTTACTTTGAATTGAACACTGTGCTTGCAATCGACAGACTTTTATTGACCACCAGGGCCTGCAATGAGTACAGAATACAAAACAAACTGCGACGAGGGGGTAGTACAACAAACAAATGTGACGAGGGGTAGTACAACAAAGTGACTAAAAATATCCAGCATGCACGAAGTAACCCATAGCATTATCGCTCGTAACGATCTCCAAGACTTCATACATGTCAAATAAGATCCCATCTCCCTCGTCGCCATCCTGGGTGTAATAGTAATCTTGATTGCGACGGATAAAATGCTTGATCTTGCTGAAAGCCTCTTCAATCGGATTGAGGTCTGGGGAGTAGGGTGGAAGGTATTCAACACGCACGCCGAAGCGGTCGGCCAGTTCGAGGATCTCATCACCATGGTGAATCTTGGCGTTGTCGAGAATGAGCACACTGAGAGGGCCAGGATATGCGGTACACTTGGGCAGCTGGCATATCGAGAGCCATTTGAGTGAATTGCCTGAGAGAATGAGAATAACATACCACAGAAAACTCCAACCACTCCAAAAAGACAGACTTTGTCAATGAACCCTCGACAGACATGCCACAAATAAAGCCCTCAATAGTGAGGACCGCTACAGTGGAGGTACGTCGGCCCCGAATGAATGGTTGGGACTTCTGAGGACGTTGTCCCTTGCGTGCCCTGCCGTAATGCCTACCAATAACCCGCTCATCCCTTGACACCTCATCAATGAATCCAAGCTCCTCCGGTGAGTAGAAAGCCATCCGTCCTATGAAATCTGCTTGCTGAGCTTCATCACGTTCCCTCGCAATACGTTGCAGCTTCTGGTGGCTGATGCGTTCACGTTCAAGTGTTCGGTGGATGGTGGTGTAGTGTATTGATATGAACCGATTTGTCTTGAGTAGATCCAAGAGCTCGTCGAGAAAGTAGTCGGGGTTTTGTTGAATGAGGAACAACAAATAATGAACATCGCCGTGGTCGAGGAATCGGATACGGCCCCGAAGACTCTTGGATTCAGGAATTACATCTCCAGTGGTCCTCCACAGCTTCAGGATTCGGTACCAGGTGTGCTCAGAGAAGCCGCAGCACTCGAGGATGTGTGAGAGGTCAAGAAGATGTCTTTCGTACAGTCGGATGGCAGCGATCTTGACATCGCGGGAGATATGACGGGGCATAAGTTGTAATGTACAATGTACAAGGAGCAGTCGAAACAAAAAAATTTCAAAGTCCATCTTTCCTTATTGAACCAAATTCCGCGTCTAACTGCCATATTCAATGCAAACGGCTGTAAGACTATCAAATTTGAGAATGAATAGCAAGCAAGAATTAGACTGTAACTGTAACTGAATTGGTATACTAGCTACTACACAAGTAGTTAGATACTGAAGGAAGGATGATTGGAATTAGGCAATGGCACAGATATGGATAAATCCGTATCCGTGGGTATCTGTATCCGTGCAGGTACGAGTACGGATCAGGACTAGTGAGATCTGTGGATCCACGGATACGGATACTGCCAGATATGGCAATATTTACTTTAGCAGGAACCACCACCAGATCACAACAAGTGTGAAGCCCACCTGAGACCCCACCTCACAAACGAGGTTACCTCTGAGTGCGAAGCCCACCAGAGGCCCCCCTGTCTACCTCACGAGGGTGACAACCACGTCAATTGATGTGCGTCTGGCCTGCGTGAGGTGTAGGGACTGGTGGGAGGACGCATTCTGGGATGGCGATGCATCGACTTAGGCATTGCATCAACAGAACAACACTGGGCTGGCAACTGCCCAATGTAATTGTAGTATATACTGTATATTTAGTAGAAAAATAATATCTAGATATAATTATAATAGTCACTGTACCCATACTCATACCCATGGATAATCCATATCCACGGGTAAAGTATCTGTGGGAAAAATCCATGCCTGACAGATACATGGATACAGATTTTCACGGATATGGATACGGATCAGAAAATTTGTATCCACGGAGTATCCGTGCCATTGCCTAATTGGAATGGGGGATCAAGTTTGACTTGGGGGGGATCAACTTCTGACTGATGCCTCCTGCAGAAACTGGGCCCTATTTATACCTTTTCAACTACAGGAGTCATTCAGAGTCATAGGATGGAATATGAAAGGAGTGTACTGAACCATTAGTGAGTCATAACTGGTCATAGTAGAGTAATATGAAATGAGGGGGCATAGGGTGAGTAAGCATTGGAAATAGGGGCATAGGTTTGTGAGTCAAGAGGAATCACAAGGGAGTAATTGGAAATGGGGCATAGGGTTAGTAGGCATATTCAAAAGACAATTGGAAATTGGGGCATAGGTTTGTGGCATATAAAAGGCAATTGGAAATTGGGGCATAGGTTTGTGACTCATGCAGAGTCAATTACTGGGAATCATATGGTACTGTGAGAAAGGATGGGGCATAATTGGTCATGATGGTGTCATAATGGTGTCATAAGGTGAGGCTGCTGATTGATCAATGAGTTATCTGAGGGGAGATGAGCCACTGGCTGATCTTCTCTGAGATCTGGGGTGGTCTATGGTTCTCCAGGAATCATGGAGCAAGGCTGGAACATGTAATTTCAAATTGGGCTTCTAGAATCAGTTCTTCAGGCTGTGCTTCCTTGTCCAATGTTCTAGAATGGAAGATAGAAGGCTGTGCTTCTTATCTTATCTGTTATCATGAAAGATAAGAAGGTGGCTGTGGAATGTGGCTTCTCTGATCTTGGATCTGATGTAAGGTTGTGGCTGTTGATCTTATCCTTTCCTTATTAGTAAAGTTAAGGATAAGTGAGCTATTATCTAATCCTGTAATCTGATAAGGCCTTGTCTCTTCATTACTGATGTTGTAAGCTGGGTTTGATGGTGGCTGGGCACCATCCCTTAGTGCTTAGGGCTGTATTCCTGGTATTGTCCACTTGTTGTCCTGGCTATTGAGAGAGGGATACTTCAGCTGAAATTGCAATATTCCAGCTGGGTGGGAAATTGTATAAATATCCTTTCTTCAATCTTGTACCATGTTTTTGATCCAAAACCATTTTGGATCATGACAACGGTACTGTCCTTCCCTTCCTTTTTCTTCTTTTCTTTCTTTTCCTTCTTCTTTCCTTTTGCCATCTGTATTCTCACATATGTCCATTCCCTTCCACTTAGTCATCTTATATGACTCATTCATGCCTTTTCCCTCCGCTTATTCATTCCTCTTATGCTATATGCACTGCCCTCTTTTCCATATATGTTTCCTTCACTGTTCCGATGTAGAGGTCCAACATCCCTCTGAGTGCATATTGTCGATTCTTCGTGTATTCTATCGAACCCGATGCCCCACATTCGAATCCAACATAACCTGACATAACCTGACGTAACCCGATGTAACCCTTACCCGACGTAACCCTAATCCAACATGCTCCACCCATGGCCGCTTTCATGCCAACATCACTGATCACATGTGACCTCTTGGGTTCCTATACCGACATCGGACTTGCCCAAACTGTATACCCCTGTCCTCTTTGGAGATAGGTCCTTATTTTACATCTTTTTCGTTATATCTTTTCCTCTCCAATATTGATTTCTTTGTCGCATTGCAACCCCCCTTTTTATATCCCCATTCCCACTGTCCTTTGTAGTTTCCCATCAGCCGAAGTAGACATGACTGAAAGTAGAATTACTCAACCATGTACTATAAAATGGTCCCCGACGACTGTACAAAATAGAATAGAATTAGCCCCCATTTCCTTGCAATCAGAATCCCCATTTAATGCTTTTATATGCTTGTCCTTGTAGCCCCTTAGACTTTCATATTGACCTCGTCGTCTTTGCCTTAGTTTCTATTATTTGTTCATTGTACCCGACCCGACCCGCTGTACCTGACAACATCGGCTTCATTATTATTCATTGGTTTTCATAGTTTGTCATCGGCTTTGCCTTTATTTGTCCATCCTTTATCAGCTTCATCCATTTTCAGAGTCTTTATGCCGCTTTCATCATTATTTATCCATTTTCGTAGTTTTACATGGCGGCTTTACCTTCCACATTCCTTATTATTATTTTACCACTATTCCCGACACTGATTACCCTAGTCATTTTCACGCTGACACCCACAGGCTTGGGATCTTTATTCCGAAGCCATCCCGAACACACCTTTACACCGAGGCACATAGCCTTTCCTTACTCCTTTTATTCTTTCCTTTGTCTGTAGTACACAGCCTCCTTCTCTACTTGCATATATATAGCCTGTAGTTTACTGCATGTACTTTAGACTCTAAAATTCGTATCTATTTGCCTTACAACTCAAAAGTAACACCTTTGAATGTTAAGCTTCTAAATCCTCATCTGCTTGTGAAGTAAAACTTCTCGCTTAACCTCCTCGCATTACAACTCCCCAATCACACCATGAAGGTACATACTGCACATGTGTATCCACAACCCCAGTTCCTGGGTGGTTCTGACAAGTCTCCACTTGACATGACATCATGGACTTCATACGACAACCAAGATGACGTGATTACTGACTATACCAGTGGCTGTATAGTGACAGTCATTCCCTGACCCTCTCTTACCCTTTCCCTATGCCCTACGACATGGACCACTCCCTTGCCATTCCAGCTCAACAGTAATCAGTCAGGTGACCAATATCCTGATTACTCATTGATATCCCGCGATGTCAAGCAATGCTGCACATTACCACTACCTTGGTTCAATCCCATGACATGTGACCAGCACATGTTCCATGACAGGTTCTGGAACCTTCCGGAACATTACCCTGCGATACCATTGTTTTGGTTCTGATCACTTGAACAGGTGAAGTTATCTATTGCTTGAGGTTCACATACTAGTCCAGATAAAGTATGATAGCCAAGCCTACCCTTAAGTCCTTGGTCTATATATAGTAGGTAGATCACTCTGTTGTTTCCTTTTCCTTACATTTAGTCTGGTTTCCTCCCCCCAGTTTGCTTTCTTAAGCTTCCTCCCTCCCTGGACTGCTACTTGCTGTACAGTAGTAGTTGACCATGAATACATCTTTTCCCTTGTGTTTCCTCTGGTCTGATCTCAACTCAGTTTAGTTGGTTGTTGCTGGAGCCTGCTGATCTAGTGATCCGTAACAAGGATCTCGTTTTGGGTGGTGTGGAGGTTGAGGGTTTGTTTGCCACATCTGCTTTTAGCACTTTCGCTGATGGCTGCCCATTGGCGAAGGCTCATTTTGTATACTTAGTAGTGTATACAAGAGGGAAGATCAGTAGAGAAATGTGAATGCAGGCCTATAGCCTGGCATAAGAGGAGCTCCTTTTTCTGGGGTCCCAGTAGGGGTGCTGCACAGTTTAGGAACAAGAACCATCTCTATGTTGGTTTACAAGTCACAGAGATCAACAAAATAATTTAACATAAACTAGTATTCTCGTGTTTTTTGTATTTAGCTAGAACTTATAGGGACGTTGTTTACAATATTTGGTTTCAATTTTTCTAAAAGTGCGTTTATTGATGCAACTGACTGTGTACCTGCCACATTGGGACACTGTCATGCTCATCATGTGATCTTTGTCTGTTATGGATGACCCCTACCTTAGCATTACTTGACAACTCACCTGCAGCCCTTGAAGCAATATTTTTTTCCCTTCCCAATCATCATTCTTGACACATGTTGAACTTGTCGCATACAAAACTTTGCATGTCAGCAAAGCCTGTGTCCATTATCAAACTGCAGAGCTTCCTGGATTTGGTGTACTGATGCCCATGGCGAGGATCTGTCATTCCAAGAGGATGTCAAGGTTACAATGGCAGGTAGCATTTATGAATGAGCTCTTGAGTATTAGTGGTGTTATTGATGATGACTATCTAGTGTCCTCCAAGTGCAGCATGGTGCATAATACGAAACCAGCAGTAAATCTAGACAATCATTTGGGGTACTAATGATAATGCATGTTCCTTGAGTCTTGGTAAATTATCTGTCAACTCTGAGTCAAGCAGATATGTTGCAAATGCCTCAGTTGTGCTGGGATGAGCCGATCGATTTCAAACTGTTGCCATCCAACCTTCTGCAGCCCATGCAAAGATCAATAGCTGTCTGTCAACCTGACTTGTGGAATGCCAAGCACGAGTCACAGCTTTGCCAAGTTCTGTCTCACCACGTTCTGCAACAAAAGCATCTGCAAGTTTGTACTCCACATGAGTGAAATAACGAATAAGGGATGGGGGCAGCAGGAATCTCTGTGGGTTGAGTTCTGAGCCAATAGCCAATTGGTAAATAGGCATGGCACTTCAGTGAATATAAGCAATGTGAAATTGATGCGAATAGATGACAACACATACAATAAGAAGTCCTCACTTTATAAAGGGTTTTTTGTATGTTTTTTGGAAGATTCATGAAGCACAGACAGTGCAGAACTGATAAGGCCCTGCACAGGTATACCGTGGGTCCAATTTCTGGACACCGCACCCGTACCTGCCATACCTGCACCTGTTCAGATAACAGGTACATATTGTATTTATTAGATGGTGGGTACAGCAGTAGATGGCAGGTACCCGGTACACTGCAGGCACCTGGGGAGCCCCATACCTCACATGGCCAGACACACGTCAATTGACATTGTCGTCACCCTCACAAGGTAGACAGGGGGGAATTAAAACTCACACTGCTCAACTAAATTAAATCTCCGCTTAAATACCAACCTGATCGACCCGATCAGTAGATTCATGCTAGATATATAGTAGGTAGTAGATAGTGGTCTGCGTGCTGTGACACTGCATCCTTTGCTTGCTACGCCAGCCCATGGCTGTGTGATTCGCCTCCTTACGAATTCCAAACCCAGGGCCATCAACGGCACTCCCATTCTCAATCCCAACTGATTTACCGAAATTGAAGGCCTCACCTCAATCATCGTATTCAGTACCCAAGCACCTCAAGCTCTCAGATGATGTGCGGAATCACTTACAGGGCCACATGCAAGAGGTTGGCATTGATAAACATCAATTCAGGCACATGGTAGAGGAGCAAAGTGAGTTCATTGATTTTGCCCAGAATGTCTCAGATATGTATTGGAAACTTGCATCAACTTGTAGATTCAGCATTCCAAATAATCACAAATCTTGGAATCCACATTCCCGATGAGAGTGACCATGATGTATGGTCAAAACTTGCAATCCAACATAGTGAGCACAAGAAATGCGGACCTGGCAAGAAGTATACCTGATGGACTTGGCTTTACCAATGCCTGTGTGGAACAGATCATGAAAGTGGGCACAATGCAGCAAAAACTTGACAAACAGGCTGGGAGAATGTAGAGTGTTGGATGTATGTGTGGGTAATCACAACACACAATGAAAACGATCCAAAAAGTATGTGTCTAGTGATTCATCATTAAAATCCACTATAATATGGAGACAGACAAACAATTGATAGTCATTGATGAGGTCGCTGGCATGCTAGAGCACTCTGCATTGTGCGATGGACTTTTGCTTATGGCTCAAAAGCCACGAATTGCACTGCATCCAGATTTGCAAGCATATGCACTTCAAATGATGCAAGAGAATTTAGTTCCAATCAATCAGATCCGAATCCTTTGCTGCAAGTGGACCTCTGATCGTTGGGGTGATTCACCTGGTGACTCACACTACTGGTACACGTTAACTTGGTATGAATCTACATTGCTATATTGAATGCTAGCTTGTGAAGCTGAAATGGTGCAACGGTCAGGGCCCATTGGGAACCTGGAGAAGTGGTTTTGGTTGGACAATCCACAGCTGCCAGCTATGCTTCTCGCGGAGTCATGCATTTATTATTGACCTCTCGGCGATGATCTGAATGATCGCTTTGTGCTAATCTTATCAACTCCAGAGCAGTGCCGAATGGCATGGAAATATGGTATGGACGGCACATTTGGTGTCTGTTCTGCCAAAGTTTTGGTGTTCATTCTCATGGTGATTGATGATTGAGGCATTGGGATCCCTGTTGTGCTCATGTTATTCACAGCCTTGAAACAAGCAAAAGCAACACATGCATCATATGATGGTGATGGAACTCCTTAGATGGTGGAAGGATGGGATGGGAGTGAACGAAGAAAAGGAAGCATTTGAAATATGTGTTGGGAACACAGACAATGATACTCGCGAGCAAAAAGCACTACAAATGATTTGGCCATTGATTCATCTTCTCCTGTGCTCTTTTCATATCTGGCAATCCTGGCGCAATGGGCTAAACCGCTACTTGAGAGTCATTCCAAAAGGCCCTGAATGTCAAGAGGTCTGAATGCATCTTGGGTCACTGCTCATGGGTTTGCTCAAAAAGACCATCGAATATTGAGATGCTGTCGCAGCATACAATGAAGAAGTTGCGCATTTTCATGCACTCGGAGGTCAAGGAAGTAGCACACTTGCCAAAAAGCAGCCGAACAGTGTAGAGGTCCACATGTGTGTGGTCTCCGATTCTCATAGTTTCCTTTATATTCTTCATTCTTCTACTCTCTTTATATTCCTCCTCCCCTCCCCTTTATATCCCCTCTCCTTACCTTCCTTTCCTTTCATATTTCACCATTATTCAGTACAGTCCCTTTATAGATACTATACAGTAGCTATATAGTGTTCCCTGTACATAGTTACAAACAAGTGAGTTTTGGGTTCTGACCCCACAAACAAGGACTTGCACACCCCAATTCACGCCTACAACGGCTGCAATCACTACAACGGTGGACTGGCCTTTTTAACCTACCTGCAAATGTACCTTTCGCTACCCAGTTTCTGGTTGTCGTGGTCGAAAGCTGGTGCAATCAAGGCAGCACATAGACTTGGTGTCCCTATTCACAAAATTTCACATACCACAAATCACCTGGAGTCATTTAATGGGCAGACGAAGGCGAAATACTATGCTGCATACATGCAATCAGGATGGGTGCCACGAGTGGATGTATGGTGCCTCACAATGGTCACTTGTGTTTTAGCTGATTTTTTTGCTGAGTACACCGAACGGAGAAAGCAGACAGACTATTTTGAAGACATGCGGAATGCAGCTTGCACTGATCATGATCAATCTGACAATTCAACACCTCTAATTCCACAACGTCGGCAGTTGCAAATGGTGGCTGATGCAGACATTGCAGTTGACAAACTATCAACAGAAGTCGAGAAACCATTCTTGCAGCAACTTGAAGAAGACAACTACGATGACAAGCATGAGGAGGATGAAGACAACAACAGTGTAGCATGTAATGGAGACGAAATTAATCTCACCATACATCTCGAGGCTCAACACTGGCAGGTGCCATCCTCACCCAGCCTTGACATGTGCGATTGTGCCATGGATTCAAGCATGATCATAAAGGATCTTCCCGTCAATCCTTTATTAGAATTCATGCCCTACAATAGCAATCAGCCCAGCCCACTTTCAACCAACATCCTCAACATTGACTTGATTTCACTACCAGTACTGGAAATTGGTGGCAACATTCCGGTCTCGAATGCTGTGGTTACTGCATATCAAGAGCTTGTTTTAGCAGAAGATGACCTGGCCAACCGAATACGCACATTCCTTCACCTTTCAACAGACCATTCAGCACATGACATTGTCATGCCGCATATTAGTCCAAGGCTCAAATTACAGATACCAGAGTGGACACCATCATCCAAATCTGCCATTTTACCTCAAGAGGTTCCTGCAAATCATGGGCCATCGATTTCCCCTCCACTTGTATTGCCACTTAGCTTGGACTCAGAATTGGACTCAGAAGAGCCACTTCAAGTAGTGACCAATAGAGCATTTTCACCACAGTTGAAATCACGTCGACTTCAATCATACAGTATTGGATAGACATATGTTTGTAAATGCCCTTCATATTGCTACATAATCATTAATCAATGTTCTTAAAACGGCCAGTTCCAACTATCCCAAAAACAATTTTCTTTTTAGTGGTGAGCAGTGAGTGGTGGGATGTGGGCAGGTGCACAGTGTGTGGTGAACGGTGAATGGTGAGTGGCGGATGCGGGTCACAGAATCACCACGGGTCACTACCCCCAACTTTTTGGTGGTGTTGGGCATGATCCATTGCATGCTGCACCACCTGTTACCTCATGAACACAATGCTGATGTCAATAGACATGGCTGTGCGTGTCCATGAGGTTGAATGGGGGTTTCAGCCTGCATCATGGCCCTCTGCTGACTCCCTGTTGGCGCCATGTGTCTCAATAGTTCACATGAACACGTCGACATGTGTGCATTTGTGTTTGCATTTGCGTTGATGCTGGCGAGGGCCATGGCCACAGTGAGGGGTGTTGGTGGTGCCTGTGTGTGGGCACACGCATGTTCGGATCGCTAGATCAGCGGGCTCCAGCAACAACCAACTAAACCAAGTCAAGCTCAGACCAGAGGAAACACAGGATAGAAGGTGTATTCATGGTCTACTACTACTATACAGCAAGTAGCAAGAGAGATGCAGGAACAATAAGGCTGTCCAGCAGATACAGCATGTCCATCAGTGTTTCAAGTAGTGATTGCAAGGAAATGGTTCGGAGCAATCAAGGGTCCAGACCCTGCACCTCATGGTTGCCTCATGGTAAGGAGGTGAAACGATCCATGAGTGGATGCATCAGCGGGCACATGATAAACATGAGGTGGCCATGTGGATGCCATGCAGCTGAGTTCCTGGCCTGGTGATGACAAGATTGGTTCGCCTTCCTGATGGTCTTCACTGGCAGTGGATGCCAGGCCAATAGCAGCATATGACTATGAGTATGTGCATGCAGGATTGGGATGGAAAGGTGAATGTGATGCTTCATCATTGGAGGCAGGGGAGAAGATGAATCACTGAACAGGGAAGAACCATGATTGGAGCAATGCAATGAACACTGGTAATCATACACCAGCAACTGTGGTTCCTGCAGTACGATAAGCAAGGGTGCTTCATATAACCCTTCTTGGCTGCAGGGTACTGGATGACTGGGATGTCGACCAGGTATGGATATTCTTGACCAGTGGACTGGTACACAAAGGTGATGAAACATGTCGGAATGCAAGTCTTTGTGGAGCATCAAGGGAACTTGTCATACATGCGAGTTCAGGTTGTTAGCTGAGCACCGGCGGTCAGCTGATGAGAAGAAAAGTGAATGAATGTGGAGGTGACATGTGAAGAAGAACAAGATGGTCGGCCAAGATAGGTCAAAGGAGTCATCGGTTGTCGGCAACTATAACGAATCCAATATCTGAGTCATTGTTGGGGAGGTTGTGTTATCCGAATATAGGTTGCATAGACATAGACACCCACAAGGGTGAATAGAACATATGACAATTGTGGCGATGAGCTGGGCATCAAAGGTAACCATGAGGATCGGGATGACGTGTCGGTCTTCTTTGAAATAGGAAAGTTGATCAGTCATCAGGCACAAGGCTATTCATTTATCTGTGACAGGCACAAGGAACCATGTAGGTGAATTGTGAAAGAACAATAATAATGCCATAAGCATATGGGTGTGGACATATGATCGGTCGGTGGAGAACCAGAGTATTCCGATTGCTGGGTATGATCGGTGGTTAGGTCATGGAGTATTCTTGTCTCTGGGTATGCACACTGGTCATGGGTTGTGACAAGAACGGAATGGTCAGGTTCAGATTGTATCATCTTTAGGTTCCTTCAGCTCCTGGTTGTGCATGAATGATTATGCATCTTCAAGTCATCCAATGAGAACATGGGATCAACCCGAGAGTTCAGTAACAAGGTATCGTCCAATCAGAGCGTGGGACTTGGCACATCTTCATGGGAATGTAGAGGTCAATGGGTATCACGTGCTGTCAAAGCAAAAGACAGGGGCAAAGAGGTAAAAATTGTAACAACGCACCATCGTTGTAATTAAGTTTTTAGTAGAAACTAAACATAAAAAGACATGAAAAATGTACCTAAAGCAGTGGGAGTGGAAGCACCAGGGATGTGGGCTGTGTGGTGGACAGTGGACAGTGGACAGTGGACAGTGAGCTATGTGGTGGGTGGACGGTGGACGGTGGACGGTGGATGGTGAGCTATGTGGTGGATGGACAGTGGACGGTGGATGGTGGACGGTGAGCTATGGGATGTGTGGTGGTTGGGTGGTGGAGGTAAATAGCTTGTCACATCACGTGTCACGTGTTCGGTGGTGCGGGTGGAAAATCCAGACAGGGGGGGTCTCTGGTGGGCTCCACACATGGGGTTAACCTCGTTTGCAAGGGGTGGGGGCATAACAACCTTGTGAACAACGGGGGCATGTCAATTGACACGCTCTGTGTGTTTCACAAGGTTGGGATGGGGCCAGGGAGATTCCATGGGTGTCCACGCGTGCTACCTTGTGAACAATGGGGGCACGTCAACTTTGATGTGCCCTGTCTGTTTTCACAAGGTTGGATGGGGCCAGGGAGTCCATGGTGTCTGCACATGCTAACTACCTTGCAAACAACGGGGGCATGTCAATTGACACACCCCATCCATTTTTGTGAGGTTGGGATGAGGCTGGGGTTTTGCCATGGGTCCCTGTTTGTGTCTATGTGCTGTAAACCTCGGGAACATGCGTCGACATGTATTCCCAGGGTGTGGTCAGCCGACGTCAATGAGGCTGGGTTGAGGGCACGTACCTGGGCCGTTTGGCAGGCGCACCACCCTCCTGGCTAAGTTCCATTGTTCTCATTGTTGTTGTTGTTGTCATCCATGTCATATTTCATTGTTGTCATCTGTGTCATTCATTTTCGTTGTTGTTTGTTTTGGTTCTTCATTTTGGTTTGTGAAGTATATTAGTAATGGTCAAATAAAAGAATTAAATACTTACCTCGCCCCTGCACACCCATAAACTGCAGGTAACAGGTGCAGTTTGAATGCAGTGTCCAAATCAGGACACCGTACCCAAACCCGTGTTACCTGTTTTGGAAAACCCACAGGTAAACCCATACCCGTGCTGTGCCTTAAGAACTGATGATCACAGTTAAGGAGTTGCCATAACATAATATAAAAAAGTTGTACCTCCACCCAGATTCTTGAAAACTTGATGTTCCAAAAGTATGCAATCCTGGAAATCAAGGCATTCTCTCAGGAAATGGAGCTGAGATTACAGCCCTTTACATAATTCTTGAGACTTTTTTTTTTAGATTTTTTTGAATCAATTGAAAAATATGGACTTGGTGAAATTTTCTGTGCTCAGTCTTGTATCGCATGAAATACTGCATAGATTGACATGGTTATAGAGAGAAAGTTGTACTATTTCTCAAGGGCTTTCTACTCCTATCATTAGATTTGGACAATATTTAGTGTATGGTGAGTTGTAGATGAAATAGAAGGTAAACCAGTGTTTTTTGACATCCAAAATGATATTTTCAAATTATGGCATCAAATGAGCTCCTATGAAGATTTTAGGGAGAAAATTGTTCATTTTTTCAAGGGCTAGAAGTACATATACCGTGTTTTTCTTTATTTTTGTCCTTTGAGTCAATATTTACAATTCTTGTGGTATTTTGATCCCAATGCAGCCAAACATATACAGATATAATATTGGCTCAAAGGACAAAAATAAAGAAAAACACGGTATATGTACTTCTAGCCCTTGAAAAAATGAACAATTTTCTCCCTAAAATATTCTTCATAGGAGCTCATTTGATGCCATAATTTGAAAATATCATTTTGGATGTCAAAAAACACTGGTTTACCTTCTATTTCATCTACAACTCACCATACACTAAATATTGTCCAAATCTAATGATAGGAGTAGAAAGCCCTTGAGAAATAGTACAACTTTCTCTCTATAACCAACCATGTCAATCTATGCAGTATTTCATGCGATACAAGACTGAGCACAGAAAATTTCACCAAGTCAATATTTTTCAATTGATTCAAAAAAATCCAAAAAGTCTCAAGAATTATGCAAAGGGCTGTAAAACTCTTTTTGCATGGCATCGAACTGATTCTCCAATGATGTCAGCCTCCCTTGCCCTTCCTGATATCACAGCTGGTATGACACCTTTGCATCAATGTGAACTGTGTGCTGGCCATTCGTTGGGGTCATTTTAATGATGTAATCATCCAATGGCTGTGAAAGGGACTGCACCAAACATTTCATTATGTCCTCTTCGTTTGGAGATGATGTCGAAAAGTTGTGTGAAATAGCACCAGGTTGTGCCGAAACAGGTGCACATCTTTCGACAACAATAGTTGAAGACATGAGTGTTGTACAGTAGGTGTAAAGAATGATATAGGGGTTTCTTGCCACACATTTGTCAAACGTCAAACGTTTTTACTGAGTTTGACCAGTCAGGCGTTCTCTAATGTGGCAAATGTGGCATGCTGACGTAATAAACCGTGTTCTTTTGTAAGTTGAAGTTCAATTGAACCTGTAACTGGACATGTCATCCGAGGACGAAGTCAGCGACGCATCACTCCTCATATCCACCCCCGAAACACAATTTATCCCACAAGAGGGTGATGAGGAAGTGCTCTGGAAAGTTATTGAAATCACGGCTGAGACCAAGAAGAGCTACAAGGTCAAATGGGAAGGCATTAACCCAACGACGAATAAACCGTGGGCGCAGAGTTGGGTAACGAAGCACGACTGCACGGATGACCTAGTTGCGGCATGGAAGATTTCGCAAGCGAAAAGGAAACGTGAGACGGAGCGGAAAAGAGGTACGTAGATAGAAAGTAACGTTTTGTGTGGAAGCTGCTTGCGAGTTAATCTTTACATCCCTTCCCACAAAAACAGCTAGAATGAGGGAAAAACGGAAGGGACGCGCATCTGTGGTTACCAAGACGTCTGCAACCACCAAAGGATCCAACGGTTCTGTTGGCTCCTCATCGACGTCCACGCGTCCTCCAACAGCCACAACCACAATTCCTGATCGTAACAGTCCACCCTCATCTAAGCCCTCACCTCGCGTTTCCTCATCCTCAAGGCTTTGTAGTGTTGAAACCAAGCGAAAGCGTTCCGAAAGCGTCTCGGATAATGAACTCCCTACTGTTGCCGATCTAGTCCGACGGTCCCCCACGCACAAAAAGCGCAAGGTTAACAGCAATGGAAGTGCAGTTTTGAACCAGGACCGGATTTCTTATCAAACCAAGAGACATGGCAAGGTCGAAGAAGAACAAGAATCGGATGAAGATACAGATTCCAATCCACCCAAGGCGAAGCCCAAAGACAATCGTGTCAAAAAGCAGAACTCGTTGGCGGATGGTCGACGCGCAAACTTCCCCACCACGCACCAGGCGCCTTCCTCTCGAAAAGCAATTGCCATGAAAACTGCTACCAGGAGAGACACTAAAAAGGTCTCGTCATCCGTCCCTACGAAGTCGGGAACGAAGCGCAAGAAACAAGTACGCGCAGCGGCTGATTCTTCTTCCTCTGAAGAGGAAAGAGAACAGAAGGAGCCAAAAGTGCGGGCTGCGGCTCCCACCTCCAAAGGCAAAACTAATGGAGTTGAAATGCCCGAGCCTCCACCCATACAACGCAGCCCTGTACTTTCCCCCCGTGCCAAGATTCGGCTGGCACAGTTTGACGCTCTGGTATTGGATCTCCTAGACCAACCAATTCGCCAACAATCTGAAGAGTTTCCTTACAATGACTTCGATAACAATGGGTTTGATGACGACGCGGAAATCGTTCCTATGAGCAATGACACTAGAGAAGTCAACGACGAGTTGCCAAAAATACCAATTTTACGAACTACTTCTTTGAAAGCACTGGGAAACAAGCGCAAACCAAACGGAGGGATGCCAGCACCACCAAAATCACCCGTGGGTGACAACTCGTACCTAATAGGAGTAGTCCCCGAGACAGAACCTGAATCATCTTCCTACAACACACAATCACAATCACAGCCTGCTCCAAACTCACATCGACAAAAAGAGCCCTTCTCACTACTCCTGCCTCCACAAACACCACCCGCTACTCCGTCTCGAAATTCCAATGCGTCGTCCCCGCGGTCAACCCTCATTTCACGCATGAAGCCGAAAACGCCGTCATCGTCCAACCTGTCTCCGTCACACCCACCGCTAGCAGAACCATTGTCCCCCCTTCGTCTCAAAGGATCCCGACTTGTCAATTTGAATGCAAATTCCAAGCCACTGCGGCCCTTACCAGTAGTCTCGCCATTGACATTCCGTCTGCACTTGCCGTCTCCAGACCCCCCAATAGCAGCTACGTCTGGCTCACGCATCGAGTCGGTGTTCGAGCACGAGGTACAAGAATATGCCCCCAGTCCGATCGAGAACTTCAGCTCGCCAGAGAAGGAGGGAAGGGTTAAGAAGAGGAAGGGTAAACTGATACCGAGTTCTATGTCTACTTCTACCTCCAGCTCGAGTTCACTTGCAGAGACGGGCTTACGAGAGAGGCAGACGCGAAGTCCAAGCGTCGAGATCATCGAAATCGTCGAAAGTGATTCTATGTCTCGTGGGCAGGCGTTGGCGGAGCGTGCTCAGCAGCAGAGGTTGCGGGAGAGGGGCATGGAGAGGGCTGGCCTAAATGGGAGTTTTGCGGAGCTTTTGCAGACACAAAAGGATTTGGGAACAGTGCTGGAAGGACAAGAGGTGGTGGAGGATATTGTTGGTAGGAGTATCAGGGGCCTTGCTTCGAGAGAAGAAGGACAGGGCAAAGGCTCCGAGGTCGAAATTGGGATCGGGGTTGCTGGTGATAATGGTTTTGACGTAACCACGATGACAGAAGATGCCAGCATTTTGCAAGAGATGGAGGATGCGTATGTCGACTTGAATGGGGAGGGCGGTCGTCAGGATTCTGCAGTCGTTGTGAACGGTCAAGGATGTGCGGAGCATGACGTTCCCGCACATATACGTTATCGTCAGGAAGAGGAGGAGTCGACCCAGGATGTCTTGGATTGTATAAGAGGTGGGGTGGAGGAGGAAGGTGGGTTGGGAAAAGGTGATGGCGGTGGTGACAATGATGGCAATGGTGATGATTCTGATTCTGGTCCATCGATCGAGATAACTTCTGCAGATGCTACCATGATGGAGGGTGAAGAGCGGGCTAAGATGGAGGGTGTGGTCAAGGTGCGTACCATCTGTTCATTTGTTCGTCAGTCGTTCAGGCTCCAGTATAAGTGGTCCATTTGCCTTGTCTCTATAATCTTGCAAATCAGCTCGCCATCCTGTGCGGTGTCTGATGTCTCTTTTTCTTCGCCAGGCTCCCGCCGTGCCAATTGAAAGCAAAGAACACAACCTAGACGAACAACCTGAAAGCGTTCAAGACAACGGAGAGGGAAGAGTGACAAGTGGGGCTTTGGATGAGTCGGGAACGAGGTCAAAATCCAAATCCCCTGAAGGGGCTAGAAATACAGAGGGTGAAATAGTGACCGTTCCGACGTCTGAAAGAATGCCAGAATCGAACACCGAGGTCTGTATATGCCTATATTTTGTATCATCCACTCACTCTGCACTTGAACGCTACTCAGCTCCCGAGCATGCCCTCCAAAGACGTCACGAGTATAGCGAATGACGAAACTAACCGTATTTCTACTACGGAAGGAGGCGAGCGTACCACTGGAGACAGTCTGGTGGAGAAGAGAAATTTACGGGATGCGCTTATGCCTGCATCTATTCCAGACCCCATTGTTGCTGAGCTCCAGCAGCAGCTCACAACACTACGGGAGACACTAGCCGCGAACACAATAGCATGGGATGCCGAACGCATTACACTCACAGCGACCATCGAATCGCAGACACGCACAAAGGTCTCTGCGGAAGAGGACCGTGATTTCTTCCGGGAACAGTATGCGCAGGCGTCTGGATACGTGACATCCGTGCGTGAAGAGAATCAGGCGCTTGAGCTGCGGGCCCAGGTTGCTGAGAAACGTGCTGTTGAGGGGGTGGGTTTGGTACGTACCATGTTTTCAGAGAGGGTGAAGACATTGGAGGGGGAGGCATTGCAACACAAGAGAACGGCTGAGTTGTTGATGGAGGTGGATAGACGGACAGGGGAAGACATTCGGAGACGCGCTGGAGAGGAACCACGTCTACGGGCACGATGCGCCGAGTTGGGACAACGAATTGAGGAATTGGAGTTTGAGATGGAGGTACTACAGATGAACCTGGCAGACTTGGAGCGGGAGAAGGAGAACTGGTTAGGTGAAACTGAGGTTTATACGCAGCTCCAAGTTGTTGAGAGGGAAGAGGGAGAAGGGGAGGAACGGTCTGCGAGCGCGGCGACAGCTGAGACACAGGAATGTCCCAGCGACCAGATGGTGCATAGATGTCAGTGGAGAACGGACGGGACTGAGGCATGCAATTGGTTCTCTTCCAGCATCGAGGTATGCTACATAATTTCATGCCAGCGTACGAATGGATGCTCAGGCTATTATTCTCTGACCATTTTACAGGAACTTGAAAGGCATCTTTATCACGCAGGACATCTACAAGAGGCATGATCAAATGGTGTTTAGCATACGTCTTAAATGTATGTAATTCCAAGTTGAGTCTAGCCCTTTAATTACATAAGTAATAAATATATTTAGGTCGAGGCACTATGATCGGCACCAATATAGATATGAATCTTTTACGTGTGAGTATTTATTCCATTTATCCCACAGCGTTTGTGTCGTCCCTATATTCCACCGAAAAATGCAGCCGTCCTTCGTTGGTCTCCCATCACTGAACCTCCTCTTCGTCTTCCTTCTCTTCTCCATGCTTACCTCTGTCGCATCCTTTCCCCCCTACGACACTATCAAAAGCAGCATCTTGACCTGTGTCTTCCCAGTCAGCGGCACATACGGCCTCCTACAGCGGCTCAACTACTATCTCATGCTTATTTTCGCTGCCTGCGTTCGCCGCAGGGACTGGCTCGTCGGAGGTGCCTATGCGGCTTTCATGTCCTTCGTGGGCATCTCTGTCGTGCACGCCATCACCCTCGCCTTCATATACGCTCCCTACCACAAGAACACAGGCATCGACCTCAATAGCAGTGCATTCGATATAGACATCATGGGTACCTGGTGCATTCTTGCACCCGCTGTCATCCTCTTCAATCCCATGATGGCTTGGAGCCCCTCCCTTAATGGCTCCCAAGCGCGGCCCGTCCTTCGTGTATGGGCCGTTTTTGTTGTCATAGGCACTGTTTGCGCATTCGCCGCGCTTAGCCGTGCATATCCCGACGCGCTCCCATGCAATGACATCGACAACGACCCGTCCGTCCGTTCCTGCACGACCATCTGCGCCGGATTCACAGACAGGCCCCACCGTCTCCGCGGTTCCTCTGAGCTGACGCCCGTCCCGAAATCCCGCGTCTTCGGGAAACTCTTTACCTACGTCTACGCTCTCGGCATCATCACCATCTGCGTCTCTTTCGCTACACTGCTCACTTGCTTTTTCGAGACGCCCCAAGTGCCCTCGTCACACGACCCACTCCCAGTGGCCCGGCGAGGTGGGAAGACGCAGCGCTGCCGCACATGGGTGGCTGGGGCATGCATACCGCTGTTTGCGTTGAGTCTTGCGTTCAATGAGGCCTACCTTCTCGCGGGGAAGCAGCGTCTGCCGGTCAAGGAGGAGCCGTACGCAGTGGGTCAGTGGGGATCATGGGTCGCTTCGGCGCTTGTGGTAACTGCTGCTGTCGTCCTGGGGTACGGCAACTCGAATACTATTACGGCGAAGACCGACTCGGAGGACGTGCATCAGCAGGCCTTGATCCGGGTTGTATAGGTTAATGACACCAACCGTGACCCCTTGCGCTTGGTGTATATTGGCTGGTGGCTGGCGGACTTCTCTGGAGCAAGGCAAACACACACACACATATATATATTTACTCACATCTTTGCGGGATCCCCGAAGGGGCGATAGGTACACATTCAAAACGATATTTTGTAGCATACCTTACTATTTTACAAGCGGAACTGCGTGTTTGCAATGTCTTTTACTTCAGCCTGACTGTCAATCGACTTGGACGCTGATGAGGTCCAAGGGGCATGCACGGATCGACGACCAACAAACCGTAAACAAAAAACTGACGCTCCCATACAGTAAACGAAGGACTATTTTGCCTATAAGACGATGGTTTGAACCTCGCTTTTAAAATCTATGCTTTTGTTTTTGTTTCACACACCCTGTAAAATCATCCCCTCCAGTATCTCGCCTTGACAAAGGGCATGGGCGTCAGCGTCGCCTTCCTCAACTTGTTCCGGACCTCCACTTCCACCTCGGTGCCTTTCGTGTGCCACCCGGTCTGCACGTAGCCCATTGCAATATTCTTCCCCAGCGAAGGGGAGGGGATCCCCGACGTGACAACACCTATAGGCGTATGTCCTGCAGGAGCAAAGATCTTGGCTCCCTCTGAGAGCAAATTGTGTCAAGGTTTGTTTCACTCGAGGAGGAACAGACAGAAAAAAGTTCATGGTGGAAAAAAAAAGGGTACTCACGCCGAGCTGGCGCGCCATCAACGACCAAGCCCACACGACGCCTCGGTGGACCATCCCTGAGATGCCTCATCACATCTTCAGCTCCGATGAAACCCCCAATCTCCCTCCGTTCTTTCCCTACGACGAAAAAGGTCGATCACAAGTTCAACCGAAACACACACACAGAGACACACGCACCGATTACCCAGGTCAACCCAGCTTCGACAGGCGTGGTATCTTCGTCGAGATCATTCCCGTACAAACACATGCCCGCTTCGAGGCGGAGACTATCTCTCGCCCCTAGACCAGTCAGCTGCACTGGGGGTTTAGACAGGATTTTGGCCACTTCGACGGTTTGCGGTGGTGGGATTGAGATCTAGGTTGGGTTATGTTGTTAGATGAAGATGGAATGCCCAGAAAAAGAGAGACGGAGGGAGAGAGACGGTGAAAGAACGGACCTCGAAGCCGTCTTCGCCCGTGTATCCACCTCGAGCGACGTGCAAGTTGAATCCCTCGACGGGAACAAACGCTGATTTGCCAAATGTCAGTGCTCTGAGGTCGAAAGGTGTAAGGCTCTGCAAGTATGACGCCGCCTGGGGACCTGCAAAACAAGTGCTTCAGATGGTGAGAATTTACCAAAAGGAAAAGGTATAAAAAAAAGGCAAAAAGGATTTGCGTCTGCAACTCGTTAAAACACACATCGCCAAACACCACTGCGTGTTAATCCCCCCACCCCCTCGGCAAGAACCAACCTTGGAGAGCCAAAAGACCCCACCCATCCAATATCTCCAACTCCACAGGACCTGCCCTCCCGCGCTCCGTAGAATTCCATTCGCTCAGCCTGTCCCTGAGCCAACAGACATCCCTCTCACGCCGTCCAGCGTTAGTCACGACATAAAACGCGTCTTCGGCGTGTTTCGTGATAACCGTGTCATCGATGATCCCTCCCTTTTCGTTCAGGATGACGGAGAGCGTGGAGGTGTACGGTGCGAGAGGGGAGAGCGACGACGGGGTTATCCATTCTAGAAAGGCTGTTGCGGTTGGTCCTCGGAAACTTTTTTTGACACAAAAAAAGAAAGAGATGAGAATGGCTCTGCTATGACCGTGGAAAGAGAGAAAGAAAGAAAGAAACTCACTTGGACTGAACCATGTGTCCGACATCGAATATTCCCGCGTTATTACGGACGTGATGATGACTGGCAACTATAACGACATACAAAAGCAAAATCAAGCTTTCAAAGAAACATTTGAAAGTTTGCTTTGTTTGCACCATTACCTTGACCAATGTCGCCGTAGGCGAGGGGCATCGAGTACCCAGCAAAGGGTACCATCTTCGCACTATTGCTGATATGAAAATCGTACAGTCCAGTCTTTTTCAACTGCAACTCCCCTTGAGTAATATACGGTGATCCTCCTCAGTAAGCCATTAATGCTCACCTCGCTATCAGTTTGAGTGGCTAGTCTCCTTGCCCGAAAGTAACAGAGACTTGCTGAGAACATGGGTAAGGACCTTGTCCTCAAAGACGAAACCACTCGAAGGAGGGCCATCGTCGCTCACGCGTTCAAAGTTTCGGTCGCCCGCTCTTTTCTACATCTGACAGTGACACGTGATCAAGAAATTCAGACATACCACTCCACAGATATGCAATATTTTATAAAATTCATCTATTCTTTGAGGTGAATCCACCTGTACCATTATATTTTAGTGTGTGCAGAGTTATGTAAAGTTGATTCTTCATTTAAAATCCCTGCTCATGACTTTTCTTGATCATTCCATTATATAGTGATTTTTTTTTGTTATCCTTGATGATAAAGGGGAAAACACCCTCAGGCCCACTGGCAATAGTCTGTCTGGGTGTGAGGGACACGAAAGATCATATATGGTTGCGGTGAAAGAGTACATAAAGCTCGTCGTGCTACATATCAACTATTTGTCCGTCTGATTGGTCGAGGGGCGAGACTCGAGTTCAATTCCAAAACAGACTGTCCCTCAACCACAAGACTGAGTGAATTCTACAAAGTATTCCATCAAGATGAGTGCAAGTCAGCGAAAGGTTTGTTGACCACATACTGCTATAGATGCATTTCACTGAGCGAAATGAGACAGCGGAAAGGATAGCTGAGGGCTTGGCGATGTCATTCGTCACAACATCAGAGCATTGTTCATCCTTGTAAAAAGTACATATGGGTACCATGGAGTTGTGATCCTTGTCACAGAAGTCGTGGAAGTCCCAACCTCCCCCCAAGCGACCGGACGGGACCAAATAGCAAGGAGCACTCCCGTAAGCATCGTTGTAGATCGTCGCCTTGATTAGTGGGTTTTGAAACCACGTGGAGGAATAGATTTCGAAACTTTGGGCATTAGCGTATCCAGGCTGAAGGCAGCAACAGCACTAAATAGCTTCACAAACTTCATTTCGACCGGTCTGAAAAAAAAAAGAAGCCTGGTCAGCACAATTGCAAAGGTCCAACCACGAAGAAGCAGTCCAGAACATTTTTTTTGTAATGCTCACCTTGAATGGAGAGGTCGGACACAACCTCACCTACAATCTGCCTCAAGTAATTCCGCAGGAATCACAGATCCTCGGTGATGGGTATTCAAAGAACCGTTGCAAGGGAATATGAATCAAATAACGAGCAACAATATTATTTAATGCCATCATGCATGCAGCATGGATGGTTGATAGGAGCTGCCGAAATCCATGCGTCTGGAGGAAGCGTGATTGATTGATCTGTGAACACTGAACACCACCATATGAGGGCCCCACCTGAATTCGCACAGCTGGCTATAATTGACGCATCGATAACAAGTTGTCAAATCCAATGTAACAATACTTCCGAGGCACCCCGGGTGCTGCCACTGAGTATACTCTATGATAATATCGTAACCAGCAAAACTTTTCTTTCTACATCAGACATGTCCGAGTCCGTCCGTTTTACACAACACAATGTGAATCAGGACCTAGTGACTAAACGGATAATACCACGACTCTCGAGTGCAGGCATACGAGCCCCGACAAAACCCTCAGCTTCCCGCCGCCTAGTCTCATCCTCATCCCAGAACAACACTGAGAACTCTCGGAGGTTAGCCCATCGCTCATGAGACAGCATGTTGTCTGTCCATCCTGGTCCAGTCAACATCATCCAAATTTTCGAACCTGCCCTTGCACCAAAATCGAAAAGATATGGACTCCATGTGGGGCGAAGAGATCTGGGACAATAGTGCGAAGACCCCTTCCGCGTAGAAGAGGGTGATGGAGCGCAAATTGATGTTGCGAGAAAGGTCGATATATTTTTCGCAATCGGCTGTGAATTTCTTTTTTTTTTAAAAAAAGAGAGAAAAGTTAAATCCCACATGAGCAGCAAATGTGAAGAAGATGAAGACGAGATGCTCACCTTCTTCCTGGGAATCGAGTGGGTTTTCGAGCTTAATGTCAAGATGCTCAAGGCTCGGCCCCAGTGTCTCGAACAGGATACCCACATCTTCTATAAGCTCCCGACACATGGACCAGAGCGTGACTGTACATTAGGACGTGATTCGAGGCTCAAGACCCGATGAAGGAACTTTGAATGATTAGACCGTATAGTGACGGTATCTAAACTGCCTGGGAACGGGACAAGAGGAATCACTGGACTCCCGTCTTCTCCGCCATAATAATCCGGACAATGGGTGGACAATACAAGCTCCGTCAAGGAAGGGAACGACGCGATGACATGGCTCATTTGTGAAGGTGACTGGAAGGAGCCAAACAAAACCTTGAGGTGCTTGACATTTTGGAAACCCGAGACGATGGTGGTCCGAAGAGTGTGATGGAGTACGTGCCATTCCACACAGTCGAACTGAAGTGCGGTAGCCTCAGGCAGACGTGCCGGGAGGGGGAGTGGCTGGTTCGTCCATGTTCGCAGGGCTCCCTCGGCAATGACAACTGTGCGGACCAGTGAAATGGGACTAGTTGGCGAGTTGGAACATATGATATCAAGGAAACGTTCGGCAAGGCGTGCATTACCGAGGAAGACGAAGCTGAACAGCTGAGACCGGCTCGCAGGTAAAAATGCCTTGCAAGTCAAGCTACAAGCGCAGAGGGTGGCCCTGTCGACGTCGTTGCTTGCATCAAGACTGCGAATCACGGCCGTGTACAATTCGATGGCGAGACGCGGTACCATTAATATTGGTTGCGGTTGCGAGAATAAAACTAAAATTTTAGACTCGGTTATGTAATTACAAGTATTGGTATAGCTCCTTTTTTGTTCCTGCAAAATTGGAATGTGTCGGTCACGTACAAACAACGATACGGAAAAGTAGACATAGAAAGGCGTCTGCGTCACCAATACCAGCCCGCTATATACTCAAAGCTCAGCTTGCCCAACGGTAACATTTTTACCATTGCCCTTCTCCGCCGTCTGCCACCCAGAAGACACCCGGGCATTGCGGTGATCGTCGGCGTCATCTGCAGCCGTGTAGGACCTGAACGCCGCAAAGCATGTAGAGAGGACCGCAATCCACGGAATAATGGCGAACAGGCGCACTATACACATACGCGGGTCAGCCAACGACGACAGCCACAAACGAAAAAAAAGTACGTACGGTACATCTTTTTGCTGTAGACGGGTGTCTTGCCGAGTTTCTGTTGGGTCTGCTGGATAACCTGCTGGGGAACTACCACGGAGCCAACCTTTGCGGTAACGTGGGCGCTGCGGGTCGCGAAGAACAGGGTGAACGGGATCATGGACGCGATGAGCCAGACAGCGGAGAATATAAGCACTGCGGCCTCGAGGCGGAGCATCCGTGATGACGGGAATTTGCGCATGATAATGGGCGTAGCGAAGAGGAGGGCAATGACGCTGATGAACGTAGCAGCCGCTGTTGCAGAGGTGCCCGCGCTGAATACATCTGCGGGTTGAGACAGACAAAATGGTGAGAGAGCCATCCCCCCCTTTTTTTATCTCATAGATTCATGTACGAACCATTCGTGTCGATGTTGAGGACAACGCTCGGACCGACTGCTTTCCTGAGGTCCGACTTCTCCTGGTTCGATTTTATAAGGGCGTTGAGACCGAGGGAGGCGGTGACGACAGCCCACGCCCAGGCGATAGAAAGGGAGGCAAGGTGGGAGACCATGAGCGTCGTAGGAGGGATTCCGACCCCGGGCCATATCCCAATGCGTTGGATTTATAGCAGAAATTTGACTGGACGGTTGCATGTGCCACAACCAGATCACAAGACACCAAACAATTTCCATTTCGGGACACCGAGCGCCGCTCCGCATGGAAACATATACCCTGCGGCTCCCGAGGAGTGCCAACAACCCTGCCTATCCGGTAGAAGCGACAACGAATTTGAGACGAGTGCACAAACGGTGTTAGCTAAGAATACACTATTAAATATACTGCATCAACAGATCAATACCCTCACAACAACCAATTTCACCAGCAGCAAGAACACACACCAACGCCCATGCATATCCAACTTGCCACTTGATCACAAGAACCGTTCCTTCTCTCTCACAGTCCTAATCCAAATCTCCCCAGGTCGGCTAAACCCCCACCAAATGGAATTTGAAAAAGAAAAAAAGTTTTGTCAGAACACAACACCCGGAACATGCAAAAGAAAATGAGGAAATAAAAATACGATAAAGCACTACAATGCCAAAAAAAAAACGCACCTTCTCTCCCTCAAAATCCTAAACACCTTCCTCGCCTCCGCCTCCCTCTGTCCCACTTTCCCACCGTTACCAGCCCGCGGCGGGAACACCCCCGGCCCACACCGCTCCTGCAAGTCCGCAAGTCCCTCGTTCGTCCCCTCCGCCTCAACGACCACAGTCCCATACCACCCTGCGTCCACCGAAAGCCCATCCGTACCCGGTATCACCAGCCGTGAGAGAGCATTTTGCGCTTGGTGCGACAGTGGTCGTGCGCGCGTGGTGTAAGAGCGGCTTGTCCGACGCCCTGCTGGGCGCTGGATGAGGAAAGACGAACGGTGTACCCACCGGACGACGTTATGATACGTCCCCTGCGGCCTGCATATACGTAACCAGCCAAAAGGATCACAATCAGCATCACGACAAAAATTAAACAGGGGAACAAAAGAGGTAACATAACATAATAAACTTCCGGGAAAGTAAAAATAAAATAAAATAAAACTCACGTTTCTGTTCGGATCCTATCCTGCAATAGCTGCAAGTTCACCGCAATTTCATCTCCCCACGGGCTAATATCCACGTGCACAATCGGATTACCATTCGCAGGGCCGGTTCGTATCACCTTATGAAAATACGATGGCGGAAACGCCAGAGCGTGCATATACTTTGGAAGATCCCCTACCGCAGAATACGAATAATCCAAATCCTACCCCCCACGACAAAAAAAGGAAACCGATCATTGCTATCAATCACCATGACCGCAAAAAAATAAAAATAAAAATAAAAACTCACAATCAAGTAACTCCCATCCCACACCATCCGACCAACATTCCCTTCATCCCCTACAGCCACATCCCACACCACATCTCCCGCTCGCATCAGTGGCGACACACCCGCATGCCGCAGCTCAGCTTCACACCGCAGAACGCTTTTGTCAGATAACCAGTCCTCCGGAGACGGTACGAAAACACGCAGCAGCGGCGCCCGTCCAAGCCTAAACAATGGTGACCGGAAACTGCCCTTAACCGTGCCTGTACCACCACCACCACCACCGCCACTGACACTAGCTGCACCAGCTGAAGAGGACGCCCCAGCACCCCCCGAGTGATTATTCCACGTCAGCGAATGCCCCTGTGAATACAACGACTGCGCCGGCGACGGTGCACGGCTCGACCCATACGTCACGCTGTTATTCCACGACGCTGGCGGCGGCGGCGACCACGATTTGCCATTCCCATTCGGGGCCCGCCCAGTTGCTGACTGCGGCCTACCCGAGGCATCGTGTGCCGTGGCCGCCCGCATCTTCTGCTCTGCCTCTGCCTGTGCGCGGAGCCGCAGGACGACCCGAGTATATGCACGGGAAGACGAGGTTAGCTGGGCGACACTGTGGGAAAACGACGACGTTTCCCGAGCGTCCTCCGCGTCCTTCTTGCCAGACTGTAGATAAGCCTCTGCAACGCGAGCATATTCGTGTGTTGGTATCGAGACTCCCCGCATGTATTCGGTTAGATCCTACAAAACCCCCATGTTATTCAGTTTTGCTATTTTGCTGATACAAAAAGAAACAAATTTCCCCCCAAAAAACCGACCAAAATAAAACATACACCCACACGTACGCAGCACACGTATAAAAAAAACATACCTGGAGAGACAGCGCCAGCGGATCCGGTTCACTCCAGTCCAAACCCCAACGCCGGTATCCCACCGTGCTCAAATATTGTTCAAGCACCACTTCCCGCAGTACGTAAGTCTCGCCAAGGAGTGTCCTCATCCGTTTGCTCACGCTCGACAATACACACCAGTCATAGAACGTCAGATACGTGAGGATGGGCGCCAGCACACACGCGTGGGACAGGTAATCTACCAGCGTAAGTGGCTCGGTCTCCTTGGAAGTTTTCCTCTCTGGCCTTCTTGGAATTTCTTCCTCTTCCTCTTCTTGGTGTTCGTGGTGCCTGATAACCTCTGTGAACGGCGGTGCCAGTACTGGTGGCAGAGGTAACATTCGCAAAGGCTCCATGGGCCGTTGCTGGGGCCATCCTTGGCGATCCTGGTGGTAGTTATCATGAAGGGTAGATGCAGGTGGGACATAGAGAGAAAACGAATTGCCAACATGAGCTGGTAATCCAAACGTGTCCTGCGGTGGATCCATCATGTGGGGTCTCATATCCTCGTTCAAAGTGGAAGCCCCCCACCCAGGTTGGCCATCTCGTGAAGGAGGCTTCTTCCCATACTCATGCGTAGTAGGCGGCAACGACGACGAGGAGGTGGGCTTCAACATCCTGACACCATCCGCTTTGGCGAATGGGTCGTCGCCGAGCAGCTCCAACGCCGAGTTTGGGGGTGTCTCGCGATGATGATGATGATGATGATGATGATGATGATGATGATGGTTGAGATCTCCTTGCTGCGACATCGATGGAGGGTGGTCGGATGGCATGGGTGTGGGCCGTACTTTGGTGAGCACACGATGGGGGCTGTGGGCTCTACGGGTGATATCAGCAGAGTCGGGAGTGCGGGTGCGGGACGAGCTAGCGTGTGTGCTGGAAACAGTAGTAGTAGAATGGCCTGACGGGATATCCGGGGATGGGCGTGTCGGTAAGCTAGATTTGCTAAGCTTGCGTGACGGAGACGGAAGAGGATATTTTGGCGAGGGTTGGGCATGTTCGAAATGTTGATTTGGCGGGTGACCTGGCAGTTCTGTTAAATGGTGGTGGTGGTGGTGATTTACTTCCGGGTTGAGAGGTGAAGGGGGAAGTTGTCGCCCGAGACTCTGCTGACTGTTATTCAGGTGTGGGGATAGTGAACTGAATTGGGGGCTTTGTTGATTGAAGTCGGGGATAGAGGACGGCGACGACGACCATGACTGCTCATTGTCTGCTTGCTCCATCGTCGCCATAGCAGCAAATATGAGTGGTTTACCGCGGACGGGAGTTGTTCGTTGCTGCTGGTTGTTGGCCGATCTCGTACTGGACGCCTTGCGAGGCTGCAAAGGCAATACTGGTTGGAACACAGTCTCCGTTGTAGTTCTGGGAATGCGATCGTTATCGTTGGTGGCGTGTTCCTCTGGGGCGGGCGGTGTGAATAAAGTGCGAGATTTCCCAGGATTGGAACGTGGTGTTGGCGGAGAGGATCTTGGGCTTGGGGCCGAGAGTGAGCTGGTGCTAGCGCCCATGTTCGAATGACCGAGGGATACGTGGGTTTCTGAAGGGTCACTGTTCTGAGCTACTGGGGAAGGGTCTGATGGAGATAGATAAGCGTCTGTGAGGAAATTGGGCCAGATCTTGCAAGAAGAAAACTGAGCAGCTTAGTCGACAATGAAGGAGAATAGAATAACTCACCGACTGATCTGAGCGTGTGCGGGTGGTGGAAGGATGATAAACAGTTGGTTGAATATTAATATTAATGCCGTCATAATCCTGCAAATAGATCGCCATTAAGAAGTAAATTTGAATAATTAATATTGAAAAGGAAGGGCAAAAAAAGGATTCTTTTCAATTAAGACCCGGTCAGAAAACCACCGAAGACTGGCGATCGAGAAAAAATAAATGGCGTTTTACGTCCCAATCCGGAGATTGAGCGCGGTTCTGGGACCAAATGGATAAAATTTACCTGGCTTGACGGTGACACGGCGGGGCCAACATGCCACGGTTCTGGAGCATCGCGAGGAGACTGTCCAATACGGTTGTGTGACCCATCGCGACTTGCCGTATTGTTAACAGTGACGTTTGGTGGATGGTGGTCGATCGCGGCCACCTCGTAACTCGGCTCAACGCCAGCAGGCTGTCTACGGTGTCTGTGTGCGTGCGAATGTGTGTGTGTAGGTTGATCAGGTCGTGAGTGTGGAGATGGATTTCCAGCATAATTAGCGAGGCTAGCTGGATTTGGTGTTGGATGTGTATCTTCCGGCTTGAGAGGCAAGCTCTTTGCTGGATTCGGAGCCCTTGGTGCGATGAGGGAATAAGTTGGACCGTGTTGAACTGGGACAGATGGGAAAATGGCGTCGTCTAGGTGCCCGATAGCCTGAACATTTCGCTGCGGATCTCCAAAACCCGACTTCCCAAATTGCTCGGCTTCTTGATCTTGTCGCTGGACCGAATCCGGTTTGGGTGGCAGCGGTGACCTTGATGGCTGAGGAAGTGGCTTATCTGTGTAGTTCGTTGTTGGCAACCCTACGTGGCTGTGGTTGTAGGGTGGGGTGGATGGTGTGGGTGCGCCCCGGTTCGTTGGAATGGAAGATAGTGGAGGGAGGGAACTGTCGCTCTTGACGTCGGGCAGCGGTTTATCCACCGCAGGACGAGATACGACTTTGGTAACAGAGTTAGACGGTCGATCCTGCCTGAGCTGCGAGCCGGAGTTGGAGCTTCTTGGTTGACGTTGATTCGGATTGCCGTTTGGAGAAGGCACAGTCCCCAGCGTCGGATCGACGAGTATTCCTGATGACGAGGCTGCAAGTCGCGCACTTGCATCACTCTCCTTCTCCGCCCGACTCCCCGACCGGAAGACAGCATCTCCAGAGGCATGCGGTCGCGAATATTCGGGTGCAGGCTCCCTCCTTCTGTTATTGTTAGATAACGGCATAGGGGAAGAAACCAACCTCGGGGAAGAGGAATTGCTTGCCTTCCCTTGGTACGTCGTAGCGAATTTTGCAAATAACGGTGGGGGTGACTGATCAGGCGACGGATCCCCGCGTCGAGGGACTGGTTTAACTTCAGGGGTGATTTTCTTGCGCAGGAAGGCTGCCATTGCAACTAATCCTCGATAGCGTCGAACCTGAATATTACCCAAGAGACAAACCTGTGTATGAACTCTGTCATATCATAAACCGTATTATGTAATCACGCAACATATCACCGGCCGCAGATCTCTGCGTGGCATTGTAACCATGGCATTATATACTGACAATGGTCGACGAACAGTGTTGTCGAGCCGCGACGATCACTCGTACAGTTCTTGAATACTTCTCAGGACCGTTGCCTCACAACTACACGCCCAGGATATGGAGTGGCGGCTGGCCAGAATCTCCCATGAGATTTTTTTTGAGCTTTTCGAATTTCCATGATTATCAAGGCCGACGTATCGGAATTCATCACACCCTTCCGTGCGAGATGGTCAGGTATTTTGCTTTCCACGGACTGCTTGAGCTTTCGCTGACTCGTTGCCGTTAGGTTTACGTTGATGTCGATTGCCGAAGGCAATGGTACTTCTCTGCAGTGCCATTGTTGCTGTAACCCGAGTCATATCAACTTCCACTGCAATTGACCCCCGTCGTGTCGCCCCCAACATGCTGACGTACTTCAATACGACATCAACCGCACTGCATCCATTATCACCAACGACGCTAACTCCGCCGCGAAATTACACTTGGGATCCTGCGTCGATGTCAACAGCTCTGAATCTGATCGGAAAGACCATGAGAACCATGGTATTTAAGTCCTTTCTCAGCCCCCCCTCTCCAGAGCGTGCGATTAGAAGACATACATCCAACCCCAACTCCATCAAGCCCAAGCCCAAAACAATGATGGTAGAAGAATGTTGCTTCTGTATCAAAACTGCATTGCATTCGACTTTTCCGACCATGTCTACTTTTCTACATCTTGGCACAACTCCGCGAATGTAGCAGGGGGGGGGGACTTATTCTATTATACAACCCTTCTCACTCCCTCTTCCGCAGGTCCTCTTACTCTTTGCCCGTATTCTTGTGTCTCTATCCGGGTATCTCTCTGACCGTCGTCGATTTAAAGAACCTTCACCCTTCTGTTAGAGCCTACAGTCACACCAGCAGTAGACCAGCGCTGGTGAATGCAAATCTAGCAGGCCCTTTCTCCCACATATTGCCTCTCGTTCTACCTTATCTCAAGATTTCACCCGCCTCTGTCTCTTGCGCGGCAGTACGCGGTATGGTATATCGAACGACGTATCAAAGACTCGTTACGCGAACTGTGACTACCGTTAATCTCCGACTGTCATGAGCTTGAGGTCGGGTTTTCCACCCAACGACAGCGGTCTTGGACTACGCCCCGTTCATTAGGCAATCTGTCAATTCCATTGAGATCACATTGTTGGACAACATCGTATACAGGATACCAGAGCAATTATCGTTGTTCACCCATTCTTATATGAAGGAACAACCTGTAATATTGCGATGTTGTGTTACGTATACCCCGGAGTTATTACCACGACGAAAAACAATGATATTCTTTGTAATATTGTTACGCAATCAGTGCTACCATGTCGTTGGTGAGGGATCATGTCGAAGACACCTACGAATCTCAGAATGATCAGCGGTTGGACGACCTCCACTCAAAGATTCGTACACTGCGCGGTGTGAGCAACCTGAACACGAGTTTGAAATCACTGAAACTAATACTTCCAAAGATAACGACAGACATCCACGGTGACGTGGAACGTCAAAATTTAATGTTGGATGATACAGTATGTACTTTTTATTTTGTTTTTTACTGCGTCACAACTAATCTTCCCTGTCTCCGTCACCAACCTCGTAGGGCAATCAATTCGGCTCCTTTGGTTCCTTATTGTCGCAAACCTCTCGCCGCGCAGGCCAAGCCTTTGGCATTGGTCAAGGAAGTCTGAAGACGTGGCGGATTGTCTTGGCCGTCGTCGCCATCTTCCTCGGATTTTGGATAGCTTTCAAGGTACTGGGTTTCTGGTGGTTTCGAGAACCGTGATCATGAGCGGCGGATTCTTTTCGTTGTTGCCACAGAATCCGTTTTCCACTTTTACGCGATTTCTAGCATATCTCAGCTACCAATTGTAATATACATTATTATCCTTATGTACTTTCCAATTTACCTCCTGGTGTAGCCGTACGTTGCAATCATTGGCGTTGGTCTGAACTTACATAAACTTTACATATCCAAATCATACTAGCAACTTATGTTGAAGAAGATTGCACACAACTCAACAATTCCTTCTCTAGCTGGGAATAGCGACCTTCGGCCACTGCAAGACCTCATCATAGCGGAAAAGGCTGTACTTGTGTCGTACGTTTATTTCTTGGGTGGACGACGCAATTATCCTTACTATATGACAAGGTTACAGAGACTGAGCGTTGACTTCGCCAAGGCATCAGAAACCCTGCGGATATGGGCACTCGATGAAGGAGATGACATTTCTGCACGTCTCGTCATCTTGGCGATTAGTTCCCATCTCTAATTAATCATAGGCAGAACACTCTCAATGCCTCGACAACCATACTCTCGCACTTCTCCTTGGCACTTTCGCAGTACTCATCTCACGAGCACAACATCCGTGACCACCTAAAAGCGGTGCGGACTCGCGAGGAAGGATTGGACGATCTAAAACGTCATAGAAAGTCTCTTCTCTCCAAAGCGGACTCGGCAGACAGGAAACTCAGCAAAATGAGCCCAGAGCACAAGAACCTCGCCATGCAAACGGAGATTTTGAACAAGCTGAAAGAAGATATCGCCGCCATCGAGAATGAAATCATAGTTGAAGAGACAGCTCTGGCAGATTTCAAGCGAACAACGACCCGAGCTTGGATGGCATTGAAGTTTGGCGGCCTCTTGGAATGCTGTGAAAAAGGACTCGTTGGTGTTGTTTCCTTTCCGTTGTCTACTCAGAATTCTTGATGACCGTGAACAGATTGTCGGAGAAGTTGGGAAACTGGTGGTTGCTGTGCGTCCTGGCCCTACCTCATTCTGTTTCCAAAGAATCCATAACATTTCCAGGAAATTCCAGAGGATGTCACGCGACCAGGTTTTCCCCGCAGTATCTACCAAGGACATGCGAGAGTAGAAGCTCTCGTCACCGATGTTCAACGCCGTGTCGACGAAGTGAAGTTCTCCGCATTCTTACCCTCCCCGACCGAATCTCGCATTCAACCTTCTGCAAATCAGCCGTTTGCGTTTGCGGACTCGAGTGATACCACTTACGAGCAAGGTGTAATAGACTCTGGCACACGTATATGGGCTCCTGCTGGCCAACAATCGTCCCCTGGGGCAAGGCCAAATTACTTGGGCAACATACGGGGTCTCGACAGAGGGTCTTTCTTCGATTCGACAGAAAGAAACTCCCTCGGTCCGGCTGAAGGTTCATATCCATATCAAGCCAGTCCGGCTCTGGGACAGCCAACACGAAGTGTCGATGACTTTGGGGTCCACAGCTTCACAGGTGGTGCCGGGGGCGGAAGGTTTGCAACATTCCCGGTGAAAAGCAATCGTAGTATGACTTCTAGCACCGGATTGCCGAACCCACAACACCCTTCCATCGATTATCCCAACTCTCAACATAGGGCGTCAGATTCGTTCTCATCTTCCATTGTGGTGGCGAGTGACGGATTGCGTCGGAGTTTTGACAGTGATTCGAACCACCCCACACATTCACCGCTCCCTGAGCCCCCTACCGGCAACCCATGGAAGGATAGCGATACCAATGACGCTTCCAGCACGGAGGAGCCACAGCTGGCTTATACGAAGAGTATGCCGCCTGCGTACCAGTCTGATATGTCTGGGAGTATGGGCGGAGATGTTCAACGACATGTTCGGTTTGGCCGTGTCAGTGATGAAGACGAGGAAATTGAGAGACGGGAGAGGGACAACTTCAGGAAAAATGTCCATAGTGAACCTCGAGGTGGGGATCTTATGATTTGATATTAAAACAATCCTTTATCTGACTTTCATAGAACGTTTGTCTTCGGAGAGGGAATCAGTATCAATAAAAGACGATAGGACGCCTACAAATGACCAATTCTCCCCCCGAGTTACCCTTCCGGCCACGAATCTTGATCAAGAGGAGCGAGCGCTGAATGCCGCAGCGGCACGCGAGATCAGCCGTGAGCTTGATGCTCTCAATTTTAACCCACCATCTCCGCTCACGTCGAATTATGCTCCGGATTATGTTCGTGCTCCATTACCGTTCCAAAATCGCGATCCCTCCACATCTCCTTCGTCGTCTATGCGGCGAGGTTCTTCACCACGACAAGCTGGTGGCACAGAATCTTTGTCTTCCCCGTCTCGAGCGTCGCCTCCCCATCTACATAGTTCATCTTCTGAACAATCACAAGCTTATACCCCAAGCTCGTCATCTCCAACTGGTCCCAGAAATATTCTCACACCCAGGTTCAATGCGCTTCCTCCCACCCTTAACTTATCAACACCTTCTCCACCGTTACCTGCACCTGCGAGTAACGTCAACACGCCCCCTCCCTATCGACAACCTCCAGACTATCCTCGCAGCCTCGGTTCGTCTCCAACTTCATCGACATTACACAAGGCAATGCCTGCCACCGCAGGTGCTCGGACAATTCCAGCTGCGGCATTCAGGCGACGTGTTGTTAGTGGATCTCCGGGGGGCAGTGGTGCGGAGGTAGCAGACATGAACCCATCGTTGTTCAGGAAGCGCACGCTGCCCAGCTCGCCGTATCCGCCACAACGTCTACAGCCCGGCGGTCTATCGAATGAGTCGCTGGACAACGCAACTTCAGTACCTCAACAACCAGACGACGGTGCTGGTCGTCTGCAGAGACCTCCTGCCGATTCAGATACTCTTCAACAGCAACATGGAGATGTTGATGCCAACTCATTCACCGAAGGAGACGATCAATTTGACTATCTATACGCCTATATGAATACTGTAGGGGCTGCTGAACCGGGGGGCTTAGGATCCGTTTCTACTGTCCCTGCTGAAACCCCAAAGGCAGGTTATGGGGAGGGAAGGTTTGCAACGGATCTGGAAGGCGAGACGTTGCGGTAATTGTATGTTGCAAATGGACAAGGACATCACAAATCTATGCTACAATCCTTTCTGTAACTGTAGTCCTGTGATTCTATCTTCCATTTTACTTCGTACATACGCAACATGTGTCGAATGCTGCATTCCTGTCATTCGGAGTGTAACTAACTTTCCACTTTTGCCATCGATCCTGATTTCCTCTCATGCGCCGTTCCGAAACAATTCTCTGCCTTGACTAAATACCGTCTCGTCTCCAATCCAATTCGTTGTCAATAGAGATTCATGGCCAGTGTTCGACTGATAGAACGATTCGAGGAGGTCTAGGATGAGCCGGCAGCCCAGTATGATCGTGCAAGCAAATGTGAAAGCAAATCCATTTCCACTGGCAGTTCCCTGGTGGTGGAAAGAAATTCTCAGTGGAGTTAGGGCACAAATGAGTAGATTACACTCACCCCCCCTACTATCCACAAGGTGGTGTTAAGAACATAGCCCGATACAGCGCTACAAATCGTGAATGAGCTAGGCCCAGAACAGATTCTAGCAGACATGTGAAAGTGGCGTACTAAAGAAAGTAATGCATGTTTCCCATCAGTAAGGTATGCAATATTGACTGTCCAGTGCCACGTCTCAATTGTTGCAAGTTCCGATGACGCTTGATGAAAATCCAGCACGCGAGGACAAAAAGGATGATCTCAAACACAGTGACGGGAAGGAAGGCAAGATAGCTATAACTTGGCGCGATTATCATGGTGCAGAAGAAAACACCTGGTAGCGGTTCCGAGTTTGCTATAAGAAAAGTAAGCACAGAAGAAATATCACCTCTTTTGAGAACGACGAGGAACAATGACTGAAATGAAGCGTAACTTACCAGCCACGATTTTGTCCATATGGACCACCATGGCACACTGAAGAGTTATTTCGACCACAAAACAAACAAACAAGACCATGAGGAGTTTGCGAGACTGTTCCCAAAGGGCATATAATCGGAACGAAAGAATGACTGGAGAAGGGGGGGGCAAGGACATGCAGGATGAGAGTGAGATTAAGGAATAAAGGATATATTACAAACGCTGCATGTTCCAATAGATGATTAACGTCACCCATGGCAGTAACCGAATTAAGACAAGACCTCAAAAATCAAACCAATTCGCATGAATGAAACGGAAGTTGTGGACTTTGCGAACTTACAGCTGTAAATAGCCCGTAAGTCGCTCCATGTTGTTCAGGTCAGAGAAAAGGGAGAAGCAGAATAGGCAGGAAGTATGATGATTGCGCACGTCTGTTTTTCAGTAAAATTTGAATAATAAGAATTAAACATGATAAGGTATATGACCTTTTGTGAAAATCCCGAGCAAAGGGTCGCTGTGGTTAAGCGGTTCATTTTGAAACATCGAGTCAGGGCATCTGAGGCATGTACTTACGGATCACGAAATAACTGCGGAAAAGGTTTATCAGGCAATGCGTTATAAATGATTGACCAAAGACCCATACATACATGATAGTCAGTTCTCCAACATATCGATTCTGGAAGTTCAGGGAACGGTGTCAGTTCAAGACACATTTTGTAGAAATATCCATGCTTACAACAATATACAAGCCCTTGAAACTTGACCACGGTCTGCTCTACAACAAGAACATAAGGAAAGACGGTGACCAAGATGGCCATTGACATACCCATATTAATTCGACCTATGAGAATATTCAGTTGATCATTGTATACGTTGTACGGTCTAGGGTGTGATACGAACCTCCGAGCCGAAACTGAGTACTGCCCGAGGACTTTCATGTAAGAACCAATGGCAACATTTGGGAGTATACCTACAGTGATCGTAGAAAACCAGGGTGATAGCAGCACCTAAAACAGTCGGTGTTACGACCGTAACCAAGAGCAAGTTGTTGACCTACACGAGCAGATACGAACGGCAACGATTTCCCTCATGATGGCCTCGGAAGTCATCACAGTCAGTGTTAAAAAAAGCACAAAGCAAGGTGATGTCAACTAAACAGGAGAACATCCATCTGGATGAGAAACTCCTGAGTCCTACGATCAACTCGAAAATAGGGGATGAACGGTGCCCCAGGCACATGTACGACCTAAGTGTTGTTGCTGAGGAGGTCAAGAATGAATGAAGTACATGTATAAATATTGAATTTGCCATGTTATTCGGGTCGCGTCAATTATAGGGCTCAAACCATAGCTGAATGCTGGATTTACGGGATTGTTTATGTAACCGAAGTTATTACGTAACCCGACTAGGAAATTTTTCCTTCAGGGTACACTGGATCATAAAGCGACACGGATTTGTACAAGACAAGTGTGAACGAGAAGCAGAGCCTCATCCGAGATAGACGAACACTATGATCATAATTTCTCAGTGGTGCTTGAAGCGATAGCACCTGGACCAAGCCGTCCGCCGGTGCCTGACCAGCGATCCCGGTACCAATTTACTAGCATTGCAGGTGAAAACGGCTCGGTCACAAGGTGAGCATACCTTCTTTCGCATACTATGTACGCTCCCTGACAACAACTCAGGTGCTGCTATGACACTCAAATTAGCCCCCGAGCGGTCAATTATGGTTCGTTCCGCGGATATCGTAATAAAATTGTAATAAAATTGTGTACATATCCTAGTGCCCCGAACATACATATCTAGCAGAACCGTATACAATCGCAAACAATGCATATACCATCATGCCCACGGGTTCTCTTCATTTCCATCAGGCGTGTCGTAATTATCCGAAAATGTGCGGGCCTGTAACGGTGGTATCTCAGGTTGGGCAGCGGTCCCATCTGCTTGTACCGGTGTCGTGTCGTGCCACCTCTCTGGAGCATCCTCGTTTGCATCCCCGATGACATGCGAGACTTCCCCCGCAGCCCTATCATTGGGATTCGACGATTCTTCCACGGCGTCAATTTCGACGGCTCCTTCAGAGGCAACAAACTCCCGTCGATACACCTTTCTCAGAAGCGAGCCTCGTACTGGTTCCCCCTTCCTCCTCTCCCTTGTTCTGTCTTCCTCTGCTGCCATTTCATCCTCCACAACCAGATCAACAGCATCTGGCGGCAGTGCCGGTGGGAGTCGTGTACGAGAATTTGTTCGCGACGTTTGTCTTGGTATAGTGGACCGTGTGTTAGATGTCGGAGGGCTGCTACCACCAGCAGCCGGCGGCGAGCCAAAGTTGTCGGCCAATGGTTTCGTATCTGCATCACGGATACGGGGTGACTGTCGTTGCGAACTGGATCGTGAATCTTGGGATTTTGATTTCGTCCATTTCAATCTGACATCACTTGTCTCCGCGGCAGGCGTTCGATCCTGTTCGAAATCAATGATAATTTCGCCTTCGTGTCCAGCTCTCCCGTTCCCATCTACGTGGTCATAGCCACCCCTTCCCTTTCCCTTACTTTCATCGGTTTTTCGTGGATGTTGTCCAACGGCACCATACCCTTCCCATGCTGGAGTTTCCCTCTGATCCAAAGCTAGCCGTCCCTTGGCCCCCCGTATCGGTGAGAACCATGCCCCTCGTTCATCCCTCAGTACTCGCTCCTCCTCGTCCCACATGGTCACCCTGGCAACTTCGGTACTCACGTCGATGCATGGGTAATTATAATCCCCGAAAAGATACTGCCTGCTGTATCTGAACAACTCCTCGTCCTCGTCGTCCAGATCCCCGAATGGTAACTCAAATCCACCTTCTGCTTGTAGCTCGCTCCAGATGTCCCACTCCTGCGGTTCTATCGTATCCGGTGCCTTGTGTATCACATTTTCCACGTCGTCAGCTAGTAGTGGCCCATGTGGTTCTTCCTCTTGTCCTCTCGCTGATACTTGATTTACACCCATTTTGACCGGTCCTGCCTGAGTAAGCTTTGGCAGCCAATACTTTCTTTTCCCGCCTTTACTATACCGGAGTCCTGCCTGGATCCGTCGGTTCCTGCCAACGCCCTGATGAATATTACCCTGCTCCGCAGGCTCGAACTCCCGATAATCCATTCCTTTCCCCTTCAGTGTCGCCTTAGTGTCTTCCACAACGTCCTTAGCTCCAAAAGCGTCCCAGAACGCGTAGAACATAGGCATACGTGCGACGAACGATAGCTCCGGATCGATGAAGTCTTTGTACGAAAACGCATACATGTGTGCGATTGCAAAAAACGGCATTTCGAGACAAATGAGCGTATCTGTGAGGCCCAGGACGATATGTTCACTATCGACGTAAGGTCCAAGCTTGGTAATGACACCCGCTGCAACCAGGATGGAGATGGCAAATGATTGCCAGAATGAGAAGAACAGGATACCTTTGACGCAAAGAAATTTTGGGACAGGTCTAGACAAGAATTTAGAAAGCGGAAATAATACAGCCAAAAATTAAACAAACCTGAATGATTTCAAGTCGTCGTTGATGCATAACCAAAACATTGCCAAGCAGTAAAGGCTGAGACAAATGCTCGTGTTGTACACGATACTGATATAGAGATATCCGGAAGTGGCGCTAAAATCGCCATCTTGGTATTTGCCGCATGCCTTGAGGATCAAGGTGGCGATTGCAAGCACTGGCTTGACTTGGACGTATTCTTGGGAAACAAATGTCAAGACCATTTCATAAGTAAGGAGAGAAACGCCATGCTTACGTAGAATCCCACGTTTCAAAAATAAAAAGGTGTATGGATCACTTGGATCAATTTCACTTTGAAAAAGACTGACAGGAAAAACGGGTTTCTTGGGTGGTCTGCCGTGAAGGAGTATGAGAAGCGATCGTTCCCCTCCTAGATAGGAAAGCAGGAGGCTGAAGAAGCAATAAATAACAAAGGCCTGTCCCAACAGAATAATTGAGGGTTAACCGTGGAAATAACTACGAAGTACAAACCTCGTAGATGTCGCGGATAACATCAATGACAAATGCGGCTTCCAGTGAAAACAAGGCTATGAGAGAAGATACGCCGTAGAGCGGGACCATGATCATGATGCGTACAACCATTCTGTTGAGACGCGTGTTATTAATTTATAAGTTCTCTCTCAAGACACAGAGGAGAGCGAACCGTTGGAGGATGGGTTTTCGATAGTTCTTGAGTTGTTGACGAATGGACATTGCGCCGACCAGAACAGCGACCAAGGTAGCGATTCCGGCTGATGCAAGTACAAAGGTTGGTAGGCTTGACCCAGCACCGGAGCCGATGTCGTTGTTCGCGAGTATTCCCATCCTGCAGACGGGCAGCTGTGCGCACTGGCAACGTGAACGATGTCTTTGCTTACCTAACAACTGGCGACGTCCAGCCTTAGTGCCCAAGTATTCGATCCAACGTGCTGGTCCTCTGTACGCCGTTCTTCTCCTTCGGTCCTTCGGTCTGTTCTTGCATCAGAACCTCCCCGAGTGCCAGACATCGCGACCGGCAGACTCGTCCATCAAACCACTTGATGATCAATGTGGGAAGCGAGGAGCGGAAATCTACACCTCAGAGGTCCCTGACACCAATTCCCCAACTCTCATGTGGTCCTGGCATGGAAAACGATATCTAGGTGCTGCACACGGCGCAGGTAAGCTGTCGCAGCTCTCCGCTTGAGATTTTCCCTCAATATTCAAATTGTTCGGGTGACAGTTCGGATCCTCCACATTCTGCTCTTTGCCCTTCCAACTGCATCTCAGACCATATACGAACCATTGTTCAGACCGTTGAGTGGCTAATGAAATTTTAAGACCAACGTGGCAATAAGCTGAGCAAGGCTTCTACGCACAGCTCCACAATGCAGACGCAGGGAATGAGTTAATACTGTACAGTTGCGATTCGCTCCCCTCGTTTTCATTCGCTAGTTTATTTCTTTCCCCTTCTTTAACGGCAGATGGTGCCATGGCGTACCTGGAGCCCTCATCCTCCTGTCAACCTTGTGGTGCCGCTCACTTCCTATTGACAATGATACGAAGTTATTAATAACATTGGCATTTTGCGACCAAGCTATTTCGTCCCTCGATCGCGGGGCCGATTCGTTTACTCACACTGTTTCCTCCGCAAAGGGGTTTGTCTCCGCCATGTCAACGTCCGTGTGCTGCCCGCAAATCCCATTTGTCTCCAACAGGCCATTCATCTTGTTCATCTGGTTACTGGATACGATGAGCTGACGAAGAGTGATAAGACAAGAACGCCAGAAAGGAAATGGAATTCGTATGAGGGAACGGCGGGAATATGTTGTGCTTGGGGAAGCTCTTGCGGGATGGGAGATGGAGGAGGAGATAGGGAGATTAGGCCCAGTGAAATTTGATCGATTGGCAAAGGGCATGGACGGGAGGGGTCTACCAAACCATAGGCAGCATGTATCGAATAATTATTGTACCGGAAAATGATGGTAAGAAAGGCTGTGATCAGTTGATTTTTGTCTGCATAACCAGGATTTCCCAACTGATATTTGCTTCACCATGCTGGAAAATGGTCATCTTTTGGATGATGCTGGTATCAACATCATGCTGGCATCTTGTCCTGTGCATTTCCCCTCATTCTGCTCCATTGTTTACCCCCGCTCCATCCATATCCCTTCCGTCTCTGTGTCGTGCCCAGTGTATCACAGCTTATGTGAGTAAAATCAGTAAGGAACGTGGCCCATGAACAGAAGAACATGCCATGCTCACTCTACATCACACTCTCTTCCGAAACTGCACCTAGAACTTTTTTCGAGATGTCTGTAAGTTGCTTGACAATGCAGAAGAACAATACTGCACCTTTTCCTCATACCTGCCGTGGCTGAGATAACGAGGTTGAGTTTGGAGTGGAATCCTATTGATGAACAGTTACCTGAAGTCCTTCGACAGACAGATTCTTGGATTCAACAAAAACCGTTAACTCCCTACAAGATTCTCTTGCTTAACGCTCTGAACCCATTCATCAACGCTCCACCTCTCCGCTTCAATCATATGCATAGTCCTCAAATGTCGCCAGAGATCATAAGCACGACTGAAAACATAACTGCACCGGCTCCCGCCCACCAACGCTGCCTCTTGTGGCAGGTTCATATTCACCACAAATGACAGGGCGTCCAGGTGCGGGTACGGGCATTGCAATGCCTTGGCAGTGTTTACTTGTGCTTTAGCGTGCAAAGCGTAGGCGTTTCCAGTGATGGTCTGGATGTCCACACGAATGATCTTCTTCGTCTCGCGAGGTTGCGTTGGCGGCTCATCGTCATCTATTTCCGCCTTGTCATCCAAGGAGTCAGAGGCCGAGAAATGTGATGAGATTTCTGACGACGGAGAGTGACCTGACATATGGCGTTGCAAAAGGTGCTTGTACCCAAATGCCCGTTTGCATTTCGCGTGAGGACAGATATGGTCACGCCGTCCGAGATGAGCGACGTTGACATGTATAGTTAGAGCATTTTTCTGACATTGACGGCCGAGCATGTTAAATCAAAGCGAAAAAATCATCTTAGCAGGGCTCACGGATTTGAAGTCTTTGTCACACCCTTCAGCTTCACACCTCCAATCCCTCCCAAGGTCTCCGCCCCGACGTTTCTTCCTCGGCAGGCTCTGATCGCCATCATCCTGTGAGTCAAGGACAATACTATCCAATTCCGCTTCCGCTTCACGTTGTTCATGAATCCGTTGGTGCGCACGCAGCCCGTGGTGCGAAGAAAACGTCTTGCCATTGCACATGGGGTAATTGCACATGGGAGGGTGTGCAATGCGAGTGTGGTGCTGAAGAGCGCTCCACGTAGGGAAATAGGTTGGAGGCTCGTTAGGCGTCGGCAAACATTCAGGACGAACACATGTGTAACGCTTGCCTACAATACAAAACACCGCGATATCATGAGACTTTGCAGTGTGATACGCTATAGGGAAATCTCACTGTCATGAACCTTGGTATGCGCGCGTAGGTGTTGATTATTGGAGAATGATTTTGTGCAGCCTTTGTGGTCGCATCTGTATGGTTTTGTGCCCGGAGGCGCGTGGATCTCGCAAATATGCTCTCGCAGCTGATGATGTTTAGTAAATTCTTGGTCACAATCGAACTCGGGACACTACTCGTGTTCAAGTGAGCGTCGTATAGTCTGCGGCGGGCAAGAAGAGAGCGTACGGCGAATGGTTTGGCACCACTGTGAAGGCTTTCGTGTCGGCGAAGATGATGTGAACTCATGAAACGTTTCATGCAGCTCGCTTCAGAGCAAACGAAAGGTCTAGCAGACTCTGGGAGATGAGCCCAAGTATGTGCCCGTAGATGGCTCTCGCGTAGGTACGATTTCTTGCACGTAGCACAAACGAAGGGGCGCTGAAACAAAACTGATTAGGATTTTGGCCCGGGACACTAAATTGGTTGAGCCTCACTTGTCCAGTATGCGATCGATTGTGTTCTTCCAAGCGAGAGGGCTTTGTGTAGGCCTTGCTGCATCCAGTGTGCGTGCATGGATAACGTTTCTTGGCATTTGTAGCTTGCATGAGAATTTTCAAGGTCTTTTTTTTTGTTGAAAGTCCTTGCGTCCTTGCAATGTTTACTTATGACATATATAGCTATTAATGCTAATGGGTATGGGGGGCAGATGGTGCTTGAGCCCCAGTGAAAAGTTGATCAATGGTTGTAGATTTCCTTCTGAGATAATGGATGTGATATGGTAATTCAGGATTGGGTGACTTCTTCGTTTGCAAGAGCAACCTGGACTTTCGTCCATTTTCGTCACCTCAGGTAATCGCAGCCATTGTTCCGCGTAGATAAGCTCAGGGCTCCAAGGGTGCGCTGGAATTCCATTCCGCTGTGTCACGACTTGGTTGTGATTTGATTGATGTGATTGCGTCGACAAATCGGCTATCAACCGAGTGGATTTGACAGTTGTTGCCCTGCATGCATCACGGTGTCGGTTTCGGCAGGGCAACATTGCACACTTTGAAATCACAACTTGTAATTCACTCGTTGTGGTCAATCACATGCAGCTGCATGTGGTTCAGGCTCAGACTGATTTTAATCGATCCTCTATAAAAATGGGTCAAGTATTGGCTGAAACCGCATATCCGCCATCGCCCTTGTTAGGCTCAGCGAAAACTCAGAGTAGGATTCACAATGGCTGTTAACGTTGCTGCGACAACATTGTTGGCTCTCATGGTCATTCTGGCACTCGTCACCCCCGTAGTTGCGACCCCAGTCACACCGACATCCTCGCTCTCCACTACATCACACCCCGGCAATATTTTCACATATGCAGATGCATACCACCGGTCAAATGCTACGGCGTCCTTCATCGCTGACTATGTCAACTCCACCGGATTGAACTGGAACCAGGAATTCGAACCTATCCCTGTTGAAGGCGGTGGGGAATTATCCTTTCCTGACTCCAAATCTGGAAAGATGCTTTCCCGCAGCCACGAGTCGGATTGGTTAGTCGCGGGATTCTTTCAACCCAATTGCCAAGGTGATCTCGATCCGACAATGACCTGGCATCGTCCCTGTAATCAACCACCCTCTGCCGGTGAATGCTTCCGGCGTGGTAACATGTTGTTCCCAATTTTCCCAATGAAATCCATGCATCTACGTCTTGGCTGCATCAATCCCCTCGCTCTCGGGACACTGTACGAATGGCGGTTGTACTATTTGAACACGTTTTGTGTGTCGGGTTTGCTCTTGGGATACAGGAGTATGGATGTAACAGCGCAGGGTTGTCAAACGCTGGACATATTTTCCTGGGAGGTGGCGAGCCGCTTTAATGCAGAGAGACCTGGAGTCGGAGCGCACGGTAGTCATGATTTTTACACGGACTCGAATAGCACTGACACGGATAGCATTGATTCGCCCTGAACTGGCACCATGCATACATACTCTTCTATATGCTTCTATGTCTATAGTTTTTGTCAACTTTACAGTGCTGTTTTTTTTTAAAATAAATAATTTGTGTGGCTGAACTTGGAAACTTCCATCCATTCTTTGTCACTTGTATCTGATGGTGATAGAACACCACCAGCCTACTATCCTGCGAATGTTTTACACTTCCTGTTGTTGCTGAAACCCTTGTAAAAACCCTTGTAAAGTTGTACCCCTCCAGTGAACAGCATTGCTGAAGTGCTTGCTTCTCCTTTGCCATCTCCAGACTTGTGCTAGAGGGCCGTTGCTGTGCACGGCATATCCTCGTCCTCTCAAATCAAATGAATGGTATATCTTAATTCAAGCAAAAATTGTTACTTTGGTTTACAGCCATTTTTAAAATAGCTGTAATACCAGTAAATATAAATTTCTACGTTCATGATGGTAACATTACAGCTTATTTAAGCCTGGGACTACCATTGGGATTAGACAGCATGAAGATATGTATTTTCTGTAGCTCAGCCACTTTTGGGATTTGACAGTGAGGTAAGTGCCACAATCGGTTAGGGTGTATTCTTGGAGGAGAGATGCGGCGGTAAGAACTGCAACAGGGAATTGGGGGAACTGATGGTACCACATTGAGTATGCGTACGCCCAAGGGATCTGTGGCCTGGTAAGAATAGGAGAGATTCCTTGATATTCGTGGCAGATTTATCGAATCGAGATGAAAATAGAACAGGCGGTGTCTAGTTGAAAATTTCATAGGCTGAATTTTGTCAAGGAAGTAATGAAACCTACGCTATTCCCAATGTTCCCGACCGAAACAATCTTGTTAAACATGTCGAAAACCGTGTCAGTAGCATTATTGAGTTGCACTGGATTGGAACTAATTGCATACAAATTTTTTTCAGAAAAGAGAAGAAAGAGATTGACAAAGGGAAACTCACTTCGGTCCAGCCAAGTAAAAGTGGTCACTGAACCCATAAATGCATTTCGTGGCTGTCGAAAGGTTCAATGCTCTATATTCTGTGGCGGCGTTGTATGTGATGGCGATGTCAGCATCACCCATTGAGAGGTATTTAATGCTTTGTGTGGTAGAACCCAATCAATCTGGAATGGGGAGAAAGAAGCGAGTTGTCAAAGGAACGAAATAAATAAATAAAAAGTGTTCGACAAAGAAGAGGAAAGACTCTCACTTACCGCATAATCCTCTTGCGCCATTCTGTTCTGTCAGGAAAAATCGATATATGCGCGTGCCAAGGCACCCACAAGGCCAGACTGTCCAGCCCCTCCATTGCTGATTCTGAGCCGGACTTCTGTACCTGCATTGTATTGATTTCCAGCGTAACAGGCAGCAGCAGGAATGGAAGATGAATTGTTGCAGCTAGCGTTGAGAGAGCGAATGAAGACAGGAAGAGTATCATGGAAGAAGAGTCGGGGTAGCAGAGCGAATGATGCAGGGAACAAACTGACAAGGATGGGGAAGATGAGCCTGCGCTTTCATTTTTCTCTTACAAAATATGCAAGCTACGTACAAGTTGGGGGGTTGATTCCAAGCCACATGTGTGGGCACATTTATGGGTGGACATTTGGGGTTGCTGTGTCACACGTTGGCCATGGTGTTGATGTTGTTGATGTTGTGGATGCAGTTGGGATCAGGGTATTTGTGGCATTGGTGGTCGTTTACCTGCATTGGTCTACCAGTTAAATTGAAACAAAAAAGAACACTTACCGGAGGGCTGGGAGTGCCCAGCCACCAATTTTCAGGCATGCTCATCTCCAAACAGCTTGGATCTTCACCTGGGCTATCCAGAGATAAGGGGAGGGATGAGAAATCGTTGATCCGTCGACATTGAAGCCATACTGAAGTTGTTGTGCTTGAAGGAGCAAACAGAGCCAAACTTGGCATTTGCTGCGACGATAGAGTGGAATTTTGATTTTGGTGGCTCAGGTCATATAAGACCGAGCCTAAATAAATTTAGGACTCGGAAAAGAGATTGAGCCTGCTCCAATTAGTGTTCTGGGAAGCAGGGTTCAGGTGAAATTTACCTGGTAAATTTACTTTTACAGCTCAACATGACCAAATTCACCTAGGTAAATGACAGCTAATTTACAGGTACGCTTGGTAGGGGGTATGGGACCCTACTCTCCATAATCTGTGCTTCAGGTCCTACTGCCTTCTTTGCCATTTTGTCACAGACCCTGCAATGCAAACTGCCAGGTATATACTTGCAATCCTTTGCATGCTTGAAGATTTGTTGGCATGTGCAAGGCCATTTCCAAGTGGTCTGGCACCCTTTGCTTCCAAGGCCATTTCTTTCACAAACCACATCAGCAAAACAGCTGTGTTGTTATAGAACGCTATAGAACACTAATCAAACCTATAGTTACCCATAGATGGTCATAGATGACCTTCTGCTGATGTAGTGCTCCATAGATCTACACAGAGAACATATCCCACTATACGAGACTATACCAGGGATATGCATTCTCTATAGCTATACCAGAGGCCAGGTTTTGTACATTGTTATACAGGGAGTAGTCTAGTCTATGCATCCCTGCTAAACACTAGGTACCCTGTACCAATGACTGGACATATGCCAGGGAGTTTTTGAACCTGTAGCCAAATTGGGCAACACAACTCAAAGGTGTGTTCTTATATTTTCCTAAGTGTTTACTTTCCTATTATTCACCATAATGTTAATAGTGGTCGGCAGCAACCTAGACCAACACCAACACCAGCCAACACCAACCACGGACCACCACAACCAGCAGCAATGGCAGCAACGACACAACAGTGACAGCAGCAGCTGCTTCAACCATCACAGCAGCAACAGCAGCAGCAACAGTGGCCCCCATATCCCCTTGCTCAGGTGCCAGTGGCCAGCCCATGCCCAATGGCATGAACGGATGGCGAATGGTGGCAGGCAGGTAGATGATGGAATGGCGTGAATGAGTCAGCAAGATGAGGGCACAAACAGCAGGGGCAAATATGAAGACTGGGGTAGGCAAGGGCAGGGTACTTTGCCCTGACTGTTTCAAGTGTATTCATAACTTTGTATATAGTACACAGGTCGTCGCAGGTAGCTTGATGATCTCTAAGTCACTATGCACACTACCTGCTGTTTACCTGATGCAATTGTGGGTATGGGTGAACACTCTTATTGTGAAACTTGGATTTTCATGGGGAAAACAGGTGGAATGTAGCTAATACAATAACTAGATAAAAAAATTAGAATTGCATCATTCATGTTGAAGGTGTAACAATGAACCCACTGCTAACATGATTTAATGCAAATTGGATTGTCTTGAACTGAATTGTGTAACATTGTGGATGAATCTTTGTGTGATTAATAAATAAACAGTCAAAGAGAAAAAGGATGTTTGTGTAATTGCATACTGAAGAAACCATTTGATAAAGTCATAATTTGATGCCATCACACGATTATATCTGGGTATTCTTATCATTGCATACTGAAAGCTTCATTTGAAGAATTCATAAATCAATGCTGGTACGCAGTTATATGCGGTATGTGCAGTACTTTTCACTCCCATACACTTCCTAGTGGAATCCACTGGGAACCAAATGGGAATGGTGGGAGTCCCAATTGAATCCCAGTAGATTCCACTGGGAATAATAATAGTTTTGAAAAGCACCAGCTTTTTTCAACTCTTTTGCTCATTTCTCCATCAATTTTGTAGCTATTGCAATTCTAAAACTACAGAAAGGTTCAAAACCAAGCAGAGCACAGAGCCCAGTTAGGAAATATTTCCCACACACCATATTTGGGTTGCTGGGATTCCCATTTATTCCCACGATATTCCCACCTATTCCCACCAAAACTCCACTGAAAATTCCCATCTATTGCCACTGGATTCCCACTTATTCCCTGAGAATCCACTAGATTCCCATCTATTCCCTGTAGGTTACCACCTATTCCCAGTGGATTCCTTTCAAAACTACTCTGTATATGTCAATATAAAGTTTTTTTAAATTCAACATTTCCCACAATCATGCATTATACAATTGGTTTCTATATGTGTCAAGGTCAGTGCATTCAGGAAGAGTCATAGTGGCACCTGAAAATGATGATAAAACAATGAGAGTAAGAATGAAATCGGAACAGACCTGGTTGATGAGTTGGTGACAATGTTCTTGTGAATCAAGACTTGTGCACATAGGTTGGTTCCAGTTCCAGTCCAATGGTTCCAAAGTCCATCTATTGTTTATCCAGTTCCTGTAAGAGGACACATCCTTCCAGTTCTGGTTCCATGCCTCTGAAGTCCATCTGCTACCTACCCAGTTCCAGGTCCAGTTCCATATTGGATAGTTCCAGTAGTTCCAGTAGTTCCAGTTCCAGTTCCTATTGAATTGCCCATCTGGTTCCAATACCAGTTCCATATCAGATCCAGTCCTGGTTCTAGTCATTCCATTTGCAACTCAGTCCCCAACCCTAGATGGGATTACATTTACATGTTTGGACCCTCATTATTATGGACCTTCCATCCTTCATGCTTCATACCCATCAACCTCACATACCCCTCAATGTTAATTGTCTTGCCTCATTGGCAGATGTCTTCTCCATTAGTGTAGTTCATTTTTTACTAGTTGCCACATTGTTCTTCTATCATTCACACCATCTCTCTTTGTGTTGTGTATGACCAGCCCTAAAGGGCCTTGTGTATTTATACTAGCATAGTTGCCTAGCATAGTTGCTGGGGTATTCTCCAGCTTGATTCTAATACATACCACCCTTCTGGTTCCAGTCCCCTTACAATTCTGATTCCAGTTCCTTATTAGATCCAGCTCTGGTTCCAGTAGTTCTGGTTTTGGTTCCTATTTGGTTGTCTATCTGGCTCTGATCTGGTTCCATATCAGTTCCAGTTCCAGTTCCAGTTCCAGTCATTCTGGTTCTGACTCAGTCCCCAACCATAGGTGGGATTAGTAGCTGACAATGTTCAGGCCCTTGTTATTACAGATCGTCTGTCCAACATGTTTCAGTCCCATCACCTCATACACCCCTCAGGTTCATTGTCTGCCCTGATGGCAGACATCTTCTCCATTAGTAAATAATTCTTTCTTATTTAGTTGCCACTTTTACATTATTATTTATGCTGTCCCTCTTGTGAGTTGTGTATGACTGGCCCTAGAGGACCCTATGTACATGGTTGCTGGAGTACTCCCCAGCTTGATATTACATTTGGTTCAGTGACTTAAATACTTCATCACAGAGACAATTGCCAAGACATTACCAGGGTCAGTGCATTCAAGAAGAGCTGTAGTCACATCTGTAAATGATCCAAAATCAGCAGTGGGACTGTAGGAGTGAAAATAATTCTGGTCAATGAATTAGTGACATTTATAATTATGAATCAAGACTTGTGTCCACAACTCTGGCTGGTCTCATGTTACAAGGTATCAGACCTGCTGTTTGAACATGGAGTTTTATCATTGGTGATCCAAATGAAATATCTACTGAAAATTACAATATTTCTGGATTTCTACTTTATCTCATATAGTATGAAAATCCAAATTCTTGACATCATTTCCAAGTAGTGAGAACTGTTTTGGATGATCTGGGGGGTTAAAAAAAAGCTGGTGGGTAGGAATCCATACTCATACTTGTACCTGTGTGCACCTGTTGCATTTACCCAATCAGGTCACCAAACCCATGCAATATACTACTTACCCCCAATGTCATTCATTATATGCTAAAATCAGAAATGAGCCAACTTGGGAAATGTTTTGATTTCTTTCACATTCAAGTGGGACCAGCAAAAACCAATAAATTTTATTGAAATCAATACTTGATTGCCCAGAATCACTGATTGAAATGAAAATATAAAAGCAATAATCATTTTATTGAATTAATTAATTAAGCATAAAGGGAGGGTTGGGGGGGGGGGGGAGGGGGAGGGAGAGGGGAGGGGGGAGGAGGAAGAGGAGGGAGGGGAAGGAGGTGAGGAGGGAGGGGAAGGAGGAGTAGAAGGTGGTAGGGGGTTATATACATACCTCACCTTCTTTCATGTTTCCATTGTGACCCCGTCTCCATTGTTGTCATCCCTGTCCTCATCCCCATTGTTTTCATTGTCAATGTCCCTGTTCCCTTCCTCTTCATCCTTGTCTTCATCATCCTTGCCCCCATCCTCGTCCTGGCCATCCCCATCCTGGCCATCCCTGTTGTCGTTGTCCCTCATCATGGTTGGTGTAGGTGTAGGGGTGTGGGTGTGGTTGGCATGGGTGTGGGGGGGGTGGTTGCGGTGGGTGTGATTGTGTGGGTAGCTGGGATAAAGTACTCAGTATACAAAACAAGAAAATGATAAAAAAAACTTACCAACACAGTGGGGGTGGGCGTCACCCCTGCTGCATTTGCTGCTGCTGCCCATTGCAGCTGTCATCGAATGGCAGCATCACCTGCTCTTGTTGCACCCCCACTGCCCCTGACAGCTGTCCTCATCGGCCATTTGAATGAGTGTCAGGGCCGCGTCCTGTTTGTTGTGGGCGTGGGTGTTGGCATGGGTCTCATAGGTATAGTTAGTCACAAATATGAAAACGATAACCAAGAAAAAAAAATGTACGATGCAGGGGTGGGCGTATCACCACCCCCTCTGTTAGCATTGGCGTTGGCATTGGTGTTGGTGTTGGTGTTCCCACTCCCCTGTTCTTGTTCCCATTGTCTCTGGCCACCCTGGTCGCGGTCCCTCACCTCACTGGCTGTAAATAATAATAAAAAGCATACCCCTGCAATGAGGGTGGGCGTCCCACCACCTCACTGAGCCATTGCTGGCATTAGTGTTGGTGTTGGAGGTCAATGTTGTGGCCATTGGTGTTGCGTTTGTTTCGGCGTGGTGTTGGGGTTCTTTCCAACGGCAGTGGGCATTCATGGGTGTGGGTGAAGGTCCAAGGTTGGGCTGGTGAAATCACACGAAGCGCATTTGTGACTAGCACATGACTGAACTTTGTTGATTGGTCTGTGCGCAGTAAACAAACCCATAAAAAGCAGGCAAAACCAATATCTACTTTGGGGTTTACCCCAGTTGAAATTAATTAATAAATAATATTAGTACTAGTTAAGTAATTAATTGAAATGCAAATGGATCCTGGGTGGATTCCCAGTAGATTCATGGCAAGTTCATTCCCACTAAATGACGGGAATCCAATGGGAATCCTGGCAGAATGGAAGTGATATTTTGGCTGGTCCCTGGGCCAAAAGTTCCCATGGGATTCCCAGTGGATTCCCAGGGAATTCCCACCATTCCCAGTGGATTCCAGCAGGAATGTGTATGGGAGTGTAAAGTGCTCACTATTACCTATGACATCCACGTCCACGCTCACAAAAGTGGGAATGCAAATGGGAATGGGATCAGGAACAGGAACAGGAACAGGAACAGGATCGGGATCAGGAATAGGATCAGCAACAGCAACAGCAACAGCAACTTCACACAGAAGAACACAGGTGGCCATGGCGGGGGTGGCAACCTGCCCACCCCCGCATCAGTAGGTTTTCTATTTTTATATTGTGTTACTGACTATGACTACGATGACCATGCTCTCAACATCCACAATGCAGAAGACGCAGTTGAAAGTGGCATAAACAGTGAGGGACACCCAATGGCCAACAACGGCCTCAGATGAGCGTGATGTGGCCAAACGGGGAGACAATGGGAAACGCTGTGGTAGTGGGACCTGGTCAGTCATGTGATCAGGTTCCCGGGGTTGATCTTAGTCAGTAGTGTTCCAGATGTAGTAGTCAGTTCGAGTTCTGGACTATCCATGTCGTGACCTTTCCGTCCCACGAGAGCTCTAGGAGTGGTCCTCCTTGGGACTGCTTCAACGCAGTAAATAACGGATGCAGCAGGATGGTGGTGCACTGACCTCCGCTGCTAAAATAAGTATTTTTTTACTTTCCAGGTTTTTTGATCACTCACACACCCCTCAGCTCCATGACCTAACACCAGGTGACTGCACAGCATGAAAGGATACCCACGAGCGTGAACACGGCAGCAGCCCCACGGCAACCCCAGCAGCAATGGCAGTGGCAACGCAGCAGCGGCAACGACAGCAGCAGCAGCAATGATGGCAGCAGCAGCAGCAGCATAGATGGCACAGCAATGGCAGCACCAGGCAGCAGCAGCAATGCCAGATGCCAACAACAACAACAACAATGACAACAACCCTCCCTCTCCCTCTCCTCGCCCTGGCCCTCTCTCCCCTTTTGCCCTCTCTCTCCCCTTGCCCTCTCTCTCCCTTCCCCTTCCCCTTCCCCTTCCCCTTCCCCTTCCCCTTCCCCTTCCCCTTCCCCTTCCCCTTCCCCTTCCCCTTCCCCTTCCCCTTCCCCTTCCCCTTCCCTTCTTCCTCCCCCTCTCCCAATCCCCTCCCCCTCCTTCCCTCTCTCCTTTTCCCTCCTTTGCCCTTATCCCCCTGCTCTCTCCTTTTCCCTTGATTCCTCCTCTTATCCCCCTGCTCTCTCCTTTTCCCTTTCTTCCTCCCCTTTCCCCCTCTATTTTTTTCTTCTCCTTATTTTAGTTTTGATTGTTTAATTAATTTGTGAAATATCAAGAATTCTTTTATTTACGGTCATTTGTATTGAGCTTGACACTTTTCAGGATTTTTTGAATAATGTGGACTTAGTGGAATTTTGAATTTTAAATTTTGTATCTCGTGAAATATGGCATGGATTGAGATGGTTATAGAGGGAAAGTTGTAGTATTTTTCAAGGGCTATAAGTCTTTATAAACACATTCTTCATAATATTGGCTATATGATGAGCTATAGGTGAAATAAAGTGAAAGAATATTTTTTTTGACATCTGATACAATATTGTAAATCCTGCCACCAAATGAGCTCTGTTTGAAATGATTACAGGGGGAAAATTGTTCATTTTTTCAAGGGGTAAAACCCAGTGGGGAGTCCTGTGTATTAGGTCCATTGAGAGTGAATTGTATTGACATATGCGGTAAAAACTTCTCTCATACAGTTCTTGGCCGCTTAGCACATTTACTTCATTTTGCACAGGATGAAAAAGGCCATGAAAATGGATTGCATTGTATTGAGTCCATTGACTTGCTTTATTCTAATCCATTCCTGTTCCCTGCCACCCCTACTGCTGCCGCCCCCACTGCCACCCTACTGGTTTCGCTCCAGCCTCCCTCCTACCCCAGTTTACCTATTCTTGTACCTGGTCACGGTTAGGGCCTGACACGGGTATACCGCGGGTCGAAAATATCTTAACTGTAACTGTACCCGCAGAAACCGCACCTGGGATAGGTAACGGGTATGCACCGTACCCGTCCCAAAGGGGTTTACTACAAAATTCACGGGTACCTCAGTACCCATGCTACAATTGATCATTAAGTCCATATACAACTTTATTCTGCTACTAAGTCATCAGATCCAACTGAAGCACGTTTCCTCTTCTTGCCCTTGATGGCAGCCTGCAAATCTGCCAATCGAACCAAGTTGCAGCAGGCCCAAGACCCAAGACAAAGATAAGTGCGAATGGAAGTAGCCGAGAGACCATTACAAGTGAAAGGAAGAAGATGCCGACCATGTGAAAATACCCTCTCCATGGCTGTTGAGGTTGCAGGGATACTGAGGTAATCTAAGGCCATTCGAGAGAGTTTGGGATATAGGGCGTGGTTCTGATACCACCAGCGAAGTGGCTCCTTTACATTCTCAACTGGCTCCTGCAGGTACCTGTCAAGCTCATTCACAAGTGCTGTTGGCTGCCCCAATGATATGTCGCCGAAGTCCGGAATGTCGGATGCTGCATGGATGTTGCCTCTCCGGCTCGTTGGCAGGACTTCTATCCCATCATCATATGTGATGCTGTACTGTTCATGAACCAGTTTTTCTGCCACCTCGATCCAGTCCACCTCCCATCCATTGCACCGGAAATACTCCAACTTGAGTCCGGGATGAAGAACTGTAACTGCAGTCAGATACAAAAACATGGCTATAGCTATTACATACCCATTCCTATCCTATACACTGCTGAGAGATCTGTCAATGAATAATATTGGTTGAGTTTTCAGCGTGCCAATTTCATGGCAGCGATGATCGATGAGTGGAGTGGCTTGCTGGTGTGAGCATTGAGTTGGTTGTCAATCCGGTCCATAGCAGGTATTACAGCTGCGACGTTGGCAGAATCACCAGAGAAGTAGAGCATTGCTTTCTTGTACTGTTTGAGAACAGCCATGAGATCCTCGACAATTCCCCAATCTTCATTGTCGAGCTCAAACTTCCGCAGCTTGAGACTTTTGTCTGCCGTGATCGCATCGATCGCCTTGCGGTATGTAAGGGAAAATTGCATCATATCAAACGTAGAGTTCCACCTCGTGACAACATCCCATGGAATCAATTTCGGCTTAAACTTCTGCTTGACACAGATGCATTTCCACACCGGGAGTGCAAGAGTGGTGGAATGGACAATGGCAAAACTGAGGTTGCGAAGTTTGGAAATTGTGGTGCGAACAATAGCCATATCATCAAGGAGTTTTTCTTGTTCAGTTTCTAACAGCTCATCAAGCTCATCAACATCATCCTCGGGGTCTTCTTCCGCAGCATTCGGTTCACTCGCTACCTCGTCATCGTCATCATCAAATATTGATGCCTGTTCAGCGTCGGCGGCGGCAGTGGTGGATATCTCCTCAGAGGCTGTAGCCTTTCCCATACCAGCATTAAACGGCTGAAGTAAGGTTTTGGCAGATAGCTGCAGGGTGTGATTGAAACAACGTACATGATTGTCTTCTTCAAAGGAGTTCGAGAGCATCGCCAACTTGACCGTTTGCTTATCGTTCGATGTGGCATTGTCAGCATTAAACAAGAGAATCTGCATCAAAATTCAGAACATAAATAATCCACGGAATTCAGAAAAACGAACCTTGTTCTCAATGCCGAAGCGGACAAGCATGTTGTGAAACTCTCGCGCCAACGTAGTGCCACTATGAGACTCCAGGACCTCAATTACGTCCAACAGAAACAAGAGCGGGTGACCTTCATGCTCAGATGAACTGTCCATGCACAGATCGCGTGGTGATTGGGAGAGGTCCACATATCCGTGGCAAAATTGAGATGTCCAGGATAGTCGCAAAGGAGATTGGCAATGTGATCACGACACTTCTCAAAAGCGGCCTTGATATTGCGACAGAGGGTGTTAGCAGATGGGAGCTCCAGTTGGGGTCGCCCCACCGTCAGTAACTCCCGAAGCTCCCGGTCATTCAAGACTTCGGGTGGTCGGTTGCTCTCCGTGATCCATTTAACAAGATGTGTGCGTGCTTCAACAGTTGTATGTGAACAATGTGAAACCTGAACAGGCTGTTGGCCTTGGCAGGCAAACGCTGCAAAGACTGAACTACTTGCGCCTTCTTGCAGCGTTCCGGCAGTGGCATTACGGACTGCATCTTCGCCCCAGCACCTAATTGCATGGTGCCTGAGGTTTGTGGTCGAAGCCCGATCCTTCTTGTCCAGGAAGCGGCATATGCCTCTTGCCGAGGTCTTGCAAGTGCGTGCTCCACATGGAAAGAAGTGGCAGGGCCTTCCCTGATGGTATTGGATAGAGACATCTTCTTTGAAGAAAGAATAAATCGGGGATCGCCAAGTCCGTTTGAGTCCGGCTGCAAGTACAGGGAATTAACGCTAAATCAACACTCAGAATTGATGAGACATACCGAGCTCCTTTTCAAGGTCTACCTCCTCATCAGAAATGCCGCCACCACCCTCTGAATCATGTTCCGAGCCATCCTTCTGGGATGTGGGTTCAGTCGAAGGAATGCGGGACGGGGCACGGCTGGGATTGGCAGATGTGGGATGGCTAGGATTGATAGATGTGGGATGGCTGGGATTGGCGGATGTGGCAGCGGAGGCGCTATGAGTGGAAGTCGTTCGCCTAATTGCTTTGGTGTTGTGGGCCATGTCTGGGGACGAGTAAAAAAATTGTTAGCTATGCAATCCCAATCGCTGCAGCCCTTTTATAAGCTCACCTTTGACGCCATAAGTTCTCATTGTGTCGCAATGGGCTGCGCAGCCGCTGACAGAGTCGCTGACTGAGCTACCTCTCAGTGACCCATAAGATCCCGTTGAACTGCGGGTACGGTGATGGTGTGACCTCAGATTGAGATCTGGATCACCGTACCCGAACCCGTGTCAGGCCCTAGTCACGGTGTAGAGCCACTTGATCAAACATTGCGAGAACTTGATTGGTGATGTAAAGAAACAGTGATGTTGTGTGAGACGAAAGTGATATATGTGAAACTTGCATGAAATGAGGTGCAGAACGACTTGTGCAATGAAAACGAGAGATAGAATTACTTGGGCAACAAAAGTGAGAGACAGAACGGCGTGTTGTTATAATGTGCTGCTTGCAGCGACTTTCTTTGCGTCTTTGGCAGACTGTTTCCAATCACCGCTCATCTGCTTGTAACGCTATACAGGTGGGGAGTCAGCAATGTCATTATGATCCAGGGAATGGAAAATGCAGACCACAAACGCCTCTGGGTCATGAATGGGAAGCTGTTCCCACACAGTGTTGAATTCGAGCTTGGTCACTTTAGGATGTTTCGCCTTATAGTCCTTGAGGAACAGGTTTCTGATCATGAAATATATGCGTTAAGTAACAGTCAACGGCAATGACGGACACATACCTGGCCATCATTGATTTTGTTGCATAGATGGGACCATCCTTCTCTTTACATACATCTGCCTTCAAGTTCTCTCCCTTTCCCGGAGCCTTGGAGGTAGAAACACCTACACTCGGAAGGGTAAAAGTCAATTACTTCACTGAATCTGTTCTGGAATGGCCAATACCTTCATTCACAGCGGAAATATCTTGGGGATTGTCGTTCCTCAGTAATCCAAATGCTTCGTGTCTATTGCGACATGAATTGAGGACTAGATCATACTGTACCATTTCAATCAATTCGCTGGTCATGTGTCACAGGCATTTCCAAACTGGCGAAATGTCACGCTTGTCACGCATAACAATGGATATCAGCGAATTCGGAAAACAAATAAAACAAAACAAAGCTACAAATCAGTCCACATCTGAGGTGGCTCGGCGAAATTTAACTTAAAGTCACACCTCACAGCCACATTTGGCGAAATGGTATGTTCACCTTTTGTGTCACACGTCACAAAGCCTGGCAAATTGATTGAAATGGTACAGTATAAGAGAGAGACACGTACAGGGGATTGGACACGATTGAGGTTCCCTTCAACAATTTTTCATTAACTACTGGATCCACTGGATTTGCGCTATTAGCTGCTGGAGTGTTATGGATCGCTAGATCAGCAGGCTCCAGCAACAACCAACTAAACCAAGTTGAGATCAGACCAGAGGAAACACAAGAGAAAGTGTATTCATGGTCTACTACTACTATACAGCAAGCAGCAGTCCCAGGGGAAGGAGGAAGTCTAGATAAGTGAACCAGGGGGGTGGAAACCAGACTAAACGTGAGGAAAGGGAAGGGAAAAAGAGGAACAGTTCAAAGATGAAGGTTTAAATACAAAAGAGTTAGGGAATTGCCATGAAAGACAGACTACCGGGTCTGTATGTACAAACTGAGAGAAATGTAAGAACAATAAGGCTGTCCTGCAGATACAGCATGTCCATCAGTGTTTCAAGTAGTGATTGCAAGGAAGTGGTTCGGAGCAATCAAGGGTCCAGACCCTGCGCCTCATGGTTGCCTCATGGTAAGGAGGTGAAACAATCCATGAGTGGATGTGTCAGCGAGCACATGGTGAACATGAGGCGGCCATGTGGATGTCATGTGGCTGAGTTCCTAGTTTGGGAATGATGAGATTGGTTCGTCTTCCTGATGGTTTGCATTGGCAGGGGATGCCTGGCCAATAGCAGCATACGACTATGAGTATGTGTGTGCGGGGAAAGGTGAACATGATGCTTCATCATTGGAGGCAGGGGAGAAGGCGAATCACTGAATGGGGAAGAACCATGATGTGGGCAATGCAATGAACACTGGTAATCATACACCAGCAACTGTAGTTCCTGCAGTATGATAAGCAAGGGTGCTTCATATAACCCTTCTTGGCTGCAGGGTATTGGATGACTGGGATGTTGACTAGGTATGGATATTCTTGACCAGTGGACTGGTACACAGAGGTGATGAAACAGGTCGGAATGCAAGTCTTTGTGGAGCATCAAGGGGACTTGTCATACATGCGAGTTCGGGCTGTTAGCTGAGCACCGGCAGTCAGCTGATGAGAAAAAAGGTGAATGAATGTGGAGGTGACATGTGAAGAAGAACAAGATGGTTGGCCAAGGTAGGTCAAAGGAGTCATCGGTTGTCGGCAATTATGACAGATCCGATGTCTGAGTCATTGTGGGGAGGTTGTGTTATCCGAATATAGGTTGCATAGATATAGACGCCCACAAGGGTGAAGATGCCAATAGAACATATGACAATCGTGGTGATGAGCTGGGCATCAAAGGTAACCATGAGGATTGGGATGATGTGTCGGTCTTCTTTGAAATAGGAAAGTTGATCGGTCATCAGGCACAAGGCTATTCATTCATCTGTGACAGGCACAAGGAACCGTGTAGGTGAATTGTGAAAGAACAATAACAATGTCATAAGCATATGGGTGTGAACATACGATTGGTTGGTGGAGAACCAGAGTATTCCGATTGCTGGGTATGATCGGTGGTCGTGTCATGGAGTATTCTTGTCTCTGGGTATGCACACTGGTCATGGGTTGTGACAAGAATGGAATGGTCAGGTTGGGATTATATCATCTTTAGGTTCCTTCAGCTCCTGGTTGTGCATGAATAATCATGCATCTTTGAGTCATCCAATGAGAACATGGGGTCAACCCAAGAGTTCGGTAATGAGGTATCGTCCAATCAGAGCATGGACTTGGCACATCTTCGTGGGAATGTATGGGTATCATGTGCTGTCAAAGCAAAAGACAGGGGCAAAAAGGTGAAAATCGTAACATGAAGCTGTTCCAGACACATCAGTGAGGATATCCAGCAGAGAGATCTCTGTATTCAGCAATGATCCAGATGAGCTGGAGGTGCCCTCTTCCACATCACCGAGTTTTTTTGGAGGCGTTGAGGGTGATACAGGTGTCAGTATGTCAGTGGGTGTCTTGATGTCAGATGCGTCTTTGGGTGATTGCAGATCACGGATTGCCATGGGTTTGGGACTGGACACATTTACGAGTAGGTTGGTTTCATCTTCACACTCTAAATCGTCTGGCGTGCTGGAGTGAACAGGTGTCAGTAGTTCCACAAGTTTAGACTTCTTTGGAGCTTGCCTTAAAATTGTGAGAGCTGGGCATTTCTTGGGTATGACAGAGTCTGGCTGCTTTGTATGTTCTTCTACCTTGATTGCCTTGCCTTTGGGTTCACTGACGTGGTTTTGGTACCAGCCAGGATAAGTCGATGACCCAAGCCAGATAACTTTCCAGTGACATTCGCACAACTGTAGGATGGAGTAGTTTGTGTACATTTGATAGAGAAATAATTGGAAACTATCACATGTAAGGGATTTGAATTTCGGTGGGGCGGTGTTGTGTTTGAGTAGTTGCTGGAAGATTTGCATAGCAAGATATCGTATGTTGCTGAGCTGATGTCCACTGATGATTGTGCCATCGACATCTTCGAGGTACCTTGCTGTAACATTGATATCTTTAGTAACCCAACTCTTTCCCTTAGTGGCTGGAAGCTCATTGGCAACCATGACATTGGAGTCATTGTTGTGCCAGTCGTTCCTGTTTCAGTAGCGGATATGGAAGTATTCCTTGCAATTGAGCTGCGTTGTAATCAGAAGCATCCCTTCTGGTGGTATCGAGAAAGGATTTGATCCCCTAAGCGACATCACTTGGCTCCCGAGGCTCGAATGCTGATCTGATGTTGGCAATTTCATCTGGAGAAGGTTGTTGTATATACATCTATTGGAGTATCAGTATACATTGACCAATTATGAACCTGCATACTGTAGCGCATCAAATTTTGCTTGGAGTGTTATCTGGGATGTATACAGCTGCATATATGTGATGTTCCCACTTTGAAGGAGGGCCTCATGTGTTGCAGTCACCAATGTAGGAAAATTTCCCAAGCCAGGCTGTATGTACATTCCGTTCTGCCCCAAGTATTAGCATAGGAATTACCGTGAAAATGAAATGCACCAGTCCAGACTGTGTGGGAGTCTGACCAATCTCCTGCCCGGTGCAGGAGTTCTCAAATGCCCCCAGCCCTGTATCTGACTGCCCATGAGCAGTTTCAAGTCCGTTTATGTGGAAAGATTGAGACTGAGTGATTCCAGCCATTTGAGCGAAGAGTTCCCAATTCCGAGCCCAGGCATCTGAAATTGCAGATTTGAGAATGACGGAGAAGTGAATTGTTGATGCATGTCCTGTTTTTGCTGGGATCGATGTGGTGGTTGAGGTGAAGCTCGTTGAGGCGAAGCTGGTCAAGGTGAAGGTGGTGGTAAGGGAGAGTACAGTCACGGTGATGTGTTCAGATATAGTATGCAGAGCAAAACAAGTGGATTTTGTGTATCTACTGTACACTGTGCAATGGGACAACAATTCAGAGCTATGGAGGTAACATATCTACAATTTATAATGCTTCATTGGGTGGATGTTCTCCTTGTTGTCGCTAACCAGATGGTGACCAGTTTCATCATGAGATTCAGGTGCAACATAGTGAATTTTGTATGAGTGGATGCCAGCAAGACCAGGACGATATCTGGACTGTGATATGAGTAATAATGAGTTGAGCATGTGTCAAGGGCAAGTTCATAGTCAATACAGTTGCTGGGGAAGTTTCCACAACTTGTTCATTGGAGAACTTGTCCAATCCAAGATCGGTAGGTTCAGAGTCGGAATGTTTAGGTTTATTTGGGCCAGGTATGATTGCCCCGATGAGAACATATCTTTTCTTGTAGTGACAATCAGGAGGGAGGTCGAAAAATACCCAGATGACGATAACACAGTCAGATGCCTTGTTGCAATACAGCTGTGTGCCATCCATTGATAGCATGAGAACCATATCGTCAGGTTTGATGGAACCATCTTGGATGGCAGTGAGGTAGTCTAATTCAACAAAGATGTTGTCGTAGCATTGAATATCAATGCAGCCTTCAGCATCACGACAACTGAAGATTTCTTCAGTGCGACAGCGGTGATGACACATCAGGTTGGCACACTTGGGTGATCTCCAAAGAGCCTGGAGTTGGGGACCAATTGGCATGGTATGGAATTGTTGCCTGGCCATTTTGACTTCTCCGTTTGTCCTTTCCAGTGTAATAGGATCGTAACAGGGTTCTCCGCATTCAGGGCAATGTTGAAGTTCAGAAAATGGGCCAGTATATCCAACACAGCTGTTTATACACATGTCGTTGGTGATTGAGTCAACGCCTGTGAGCTCGACGACCTTGTGTGTCATTTGATAGTGGGAGGGTACATCATCTTCTGGGTGTCGATGTAGAATGGCTTCTCGAGTTTTAGTGTAGGCTCTATCACCGTGGGTAAGGTATAGATCCAAGGAAAGGTGTAAATTGGGACTATCTTCAAGATTGATTGGACCTTGAAGAGGTCAGCGAAGTTGGTCCAGGGTGTCCTGGTGGAGACCATCACGTTCAAGAGTCGCTTCTTTGAGTAAGTGAATGAAGACCTGTGATATCCTCAAATCATAAATGCGAACATTTTCTTCAATGTCATCTTCTGGTGGCACATTGTCGACCACTGGCACTTGAGGGGGTGTCTGCGGCTGTGGTTCCTCCACCATCTGGATGGCAGCAATGCTACCTGGATCAAGGTTGGCATCATCAAGATCATCACCCTGCATGTCAAACGACAGGATCAGTGATTTGGAGGCCAGAAATAGGTGAGCAGGTTGACATACCTCCTTGAGGGGTGGATCCTCCAACTCCCAATCTATGAGATATGGATTCTCTGCAACATTTCCCATATCTGCACCCAGTACCTCCACATAGGCAAGATGTTCCATTTGTTCCTGATTGCGAGGTCATCACACTCTACCACGGATTCCCCAGGACTCCTCAAGGACTCCTTGAGGACTCCTCTGCTAATTTGGAAGAATTCTTCAAGGAGTCCTCAGGAGTCCCCAAGGAGTTCTTGATTTCACCACCATAGAAACCCTCTCCTTGAGGAATTTATGGGGAGTCCTTGATTCTCCTGAGGAGTCCTGACCAAGGAGTGGTCCTGGAGTCCTCAAGGAGTCCTGAGGAGTATTCCTCCTCAAGGAGCACTCCCTGAAAAGTTCTCTGACTTGTCTATTTGACAATTACATATCTATTAATTCTTGTTATTGTTATTAACTACTATTATTTACAGCTGTTTCAGTAGTTGTTGGCAGTAACTCAGCTTTTTTCAATCAATTAAGAAATTTGGACTTAATAGAAATTTGAGTGCTCAGTTTTGTATCTCATGAAATACTGCATGGATTGACATGGTTATGGAGGGAAAGTTGTACTATTTCTTAAGGGCTATTTACTCCTATTATTACATTTGGACAATATTTAGTGTATGCTGAGCTGTGGATGAAATAAAAGGTAAACCAGTGTTTTTTGACACTCAAAATGATATTGTCAGATTATGGCATCAAATGAGCTCCTATGAACAAGATTGTAGGGAGAAAGTTGTTCATTTTTTCAAGAGCTGGAAGTACATATACTGTGTTTTTCCTTGTTTTTGTCCTTTGACCCAATATTTATGAGTCTTGTTGTATTTTGATCCCAATGCAGCCAAACATAGTACAGATGTAACATTCACTCATTCACTCAAAGGAGAAAAGTAATGAAAAACACAGTATATGTACTTCTAGCCCTTGAAAAAATGAACAACTTTCTCCCTACAATCTTGTTCATAGGAGCTCATTTGATGCCATAATCTGACAATATCATTTTGAGTGTCAAAAAACACTGGTTTACCTTTTATTTCATCCACAGCTCAGCATACACTAAATATTGTCCAAATGTAATAATAGGAGTAAATAGCCCTTAAGAAATAGTACAACTTTCCCTCCATAACCATGTCAATCCATGCAGTATTTCATGAGATACAAAACTGAGCACTCAAATTTCTATTGAGTCCAAATTTCTTAATTGATTGAAAAAAGCTGAGTTACTGCCAACGATTACAGAAATGGCTGTAATGCAGGGATATGCCCCAAAGTAAATAGCAGATGGTGGCCAGCTTAAATATATACCTTTTTTGGTGCATGGACCATTTTCAGAAATGCATCAACAAACCTGTCACATGACAATCAACAAACTCTTGTCTCAGACTTCACCACCTAACACATGCCTACACTCTATGATCAGGATACATGCAGTGCAATCCCCCTGCCAATGCAGTGCCAGATAATGGTAGAGACAAGGGAAGGTAACAAAGAGAGGACGCAGCGAGGAGTGGTGAGCCCACCCTCTCTGCCCAGGTGAGTTTTTTGTATCTTTTCATGTCTTTTACTTATCATGCATGCCCTCCACAGGTCCACCACAGCCATGACAGCACCCAGCCCAGGCCACTGCGAGGTGCAAGAGGGCATGATGCAGCAATGGCAGCAGCAGCAATAGCGGCAACAGCAGCAACAGCAGCAGTGGCCCAGTGGACAGCAACAGCAGTGGCAGCAGCAACAACACTGGGGCAATGGCTGCAGTGGCAACAGCAGCAACAGTGACAGCAGCAGCAGCAACAGCACGACAGCAGCAGCACCAGGTGGCAGCAGCAACAACAACAACAACAACAACAACAACAACAACAACAACAACAACAATGGCCCTCTCCCTCTCCCTCCCTTTGCCCTCCCTTCCTTTGCCTCTGCCCTCCCTTTCCTCCCCTTGCGCTTCCCTCTCCCCCCTCTCCCCCCTCTTTCCCCCCCTCACCCTCCCCTCCCTTCCCCTTCCCCCTTCCTCCTTGGAGTTTACAATTGTACTATTATGTAGTGTTGAATTAATCATGTTCATGAAAATTCCCCAAGGACTCCCTGAGGACTCCCTGAAAACTCCCCATAGACTGTCTCTCAAGACTCCTTAAGGACTCCTTAAGGACTCCTTGAGGACTCCTTGAGGACTTCACTAGTATATAGTGGTGTATTGATCATGTTCATGAAGACTCCTTGGGGACTCCCTGAGGACTCCTTGAGGACTCCTTGGTGTGTGAGGAGTCCTGAGGAATGTGTGGGAGAGTGCAACATACAGCTGATTGCCATTGTTATTAGGTCAAGCTCTGGGAGCATTGTTGTCCATGTCCTTGTCCATGTCCTCCTCCCCCTCCTCGTCCTCCTCCACATCTTCATAATCAAGATCGGGGTAGTCCAGAAGCGGGAAATCTGCATCAAATCGTTGGTGAGTACGGTGAGTAGGTGCAGGAGCAGATGCATGGAAAGGTGCAGTCGGTGCCAAGTACGATCTGATACTTGTGTGGGTACTTTACAGATAGTGCAATTGCACCAAGGCATTGCTTTTTGTTGACAAAAATCGAAAGGGATTTATTGATTTAGGTCAAAGAATACAGTCATAGTTATCAATGAGAGAATAGATATCGGTGCTACACCACCAGCAATAACCTAACATATGCTGGAATAGGAACCAAACTGACCCAAATGCTCATAATATAATTCTATTTGCGGGACTTCTCACTGGGAGTAAAAGCTTATATACTGTGTTTTTCTTGATTTGTGAGATTTGAAACAATATTTATAATTCTTCAGAACAATACCACAAAAACATTGAATGGGGGTTGGAGGTGACATGGCGGCAGTGGTTGGGCTCAGCTGGGGCTTGTTTGGGTATGCAGGCACTCATGTTGGCTGTTCTTGGGTTGACTGGGATGGGGTGGGGCATTGGGGATGCTCTACAGGGCATTGGGAATGCTCTATGGGGCATTGTGGTGGTTGGTGACATGGTGGGCACATTGGATGATGGTGGCATTGTTGGGGGGCATGTGGACGATGTTGGGGCCTGTGAAATAGTCGATTGGGGTGCTGTCAATGCTATGGGGGCTCTGGATGTGGTTGGTAACATGAGAGACATGTACAGTCTCGTGTTCACCATTGGGTGCATGTTCTCTGCCTGTGGTGAGTCCTGGACCTTGGTTTCGAGATGCGTTGATGTGCAGGTGGGGGTAGTAAGAAGGGAATCTAACTATGAACTGCTAAGAAAGGTGCGAGGAAGTTTCAGAAAGCCTACTCTAGGATAGAAGAGGAAAGAGAAGAAATAGAAAGGTGTGAGACACTCAATATAAATGCTGCGATAAAAATCAAAGAGGTGCGATAAAAACAAGAAAGTCGCAGTGAAATGGAAGGGTTGGACAGTGAGAGAAGGTAATATAAAGTGAAGGGACTGGGTCTAGGACTAAGGATAGGCTCTGAGATGAAGGGGTAAGGATGGTGTATCTGGATTGTCTGGGGGGGTTCTCTGGATTGTGTGTCTAGTGGCTCATACATGGAGGTATATAAGCTGTAAGGACAAAGGAAGAGGGATGAAAGGAGTATACTATATGGGGATATCAGGGAGAGGGGCATATGTATCATAAAGGAAGAGTATAGGGGATGATGCATAAGAAAGTATAACAAAGGAAACAAAGGAAATACTTCGAAATGCGATAACTAAAGATCTCCGAAGTTGCAGATGATCGCAATAGTCGCAACTTGATCGCAAGGTCAAAGAGTGTCGGATTGATGTGAATCACATAGAATCGTGAGATATATCGAATCGGAGGCCAGGATCGTATGGTGCATATCAGCGTACCTTCTGTTGCTTGATGGATTGCCTGTCTTGCCTTCTTTTCTTTCTGTCGTTTTTTTTCCTTCATCTTTTTCTCCAAGTTCTTCTCCTTCGTTTGGCATTCCTCTGCTAACCTCTTTTGTAGCTCAAGGATCCAGGCGTCACGTTCAGCATGGAGGTCTTTTTCTGTCTTGATAACCTTGGGGTTCTGTGTTTTAGGTGCCATAGTGTAGAAGTCCAATGTTTGAATGAATGAAAGGTAGTAAAACAAAATAAAAATAAAAAATCAGGCACGTGAAATCAAACTTGAAGGTGAGGAATCGAGAGATAATGAATATGAACAAGATGGGCAAGAGAAATGGTGTCGATTCGGTTGTGTTTTCACGCTTTGTTTGCACATCCTGTTGATTTCCTAGCTACTAGTTTCCTTCAATGTTCGAGTTTGTGTTTAGATCTTTTCGAGATCTGGTGCTACAGAAGTGTGGCTTGGATCGCTCTCATCACCATGTTGGAGAGGGTCTCTCTGGTCCTCAAGGGAAGGGCTCAGGGGGAACTGTGGCAGGGAGAAGGAAGCAGGGGGAAACCTCTGTTGGCTGACTAAGCTAGGAACAGGAAAGGGAAAGCTATCTACAGAGTTCTTGTGGTTTTAGGGTTAGCAGCACCTGCTGCAACAGTGAACTCCATTCAAACAGAACTTTTTGCTGTGGCAACATACTTTTGGAGATTGCAGGGATGGACTTCAGCCTCAATCGTGCTGAGTTGGGCAAGCATAGTCAATGCAGTGTGAGGTCCATGACATGTGGCATCACCAAATGTCTTGTAGGTTGCCATTGTCACCACTGATGTTTTTCTGCTGACACCAGCATATAATGCTGACCCCAGGGTGTCAACCATGCAACTAACGAGAGGTGTGAAACAATATCAATGATAGCTCAATGGATGAGTCATCATTACTCCAATTGAAGCTGCTACCTTGAGTGGGCACATGTCAAAACATTCATGAAACAGGTGGTACCTGGTGGAAGTTGACTCTAATAAGATCATCAGTTGAATTCACCCAGTGAAAATGCATGTATACACACCTGCATATCCCATGCAACATTGCCAGTCCACCACTCACTGTAAACCCTGACCAACTTTTCAGCTGTCTTGAAGATGTGGAGTGGTGAATAGTGGATATGGTCTACTACACGTGGACTATGCAGGATAGACTGAATACATTTGAGGGAATCATGGTGGAACAGATGGACTGGTATTTTCGTAGGATACATGGTTGACCAGGGCATGCAGCTCCACTTTGGACCTGCAGGGAGTAATTCTGCTCAATCACAAAGCTCCTTAGCAGTAGAAAATGACAGTTGAAGGGACAGGACCTAAATATTGGCTGCTAATATTCAATTTGTTCAATGCTGAAGCAGATAACATACTGATTTAAGAGAAAAGTTTTTATCAAGGGCAGGCATGCTCAGAGATGATCACAACAGAAATGAACCCAATTCCCACTGTGATTTTGATGCAAAGGGATAATATAAATTGGTTTTTCTTTGCTCACTGAATGCATCTGCATTGAACTAGTCCAAGTGGGAAAGCCAGCTAGTATGGAGGAAAATGTTCAACAACACAAGGTAATTGTGTAATGGCTGGGATGAATGGAGTACCAGATCTCAGTGAATGGCCCCTCGCACTTGAAGGAGAGTGGGCAGCAGATAAAGCTGTTTCAGATATGTAGTTGGATACACGGCCAGATGCATGTTGTGACATTCTTAGTACTACAAGATGGAAGTTGATGCGAAAGAAACATGTGCTGGTCTCTTTGTGTTTACACTGGTGCACATGCCATAGACAACCATCATTGTCACTGTTACTGCCAATGACTCAGACCAGCTTATATGGCTTGCTGTCCATGATGTTCCAAAGTTTTCAAGATGCAAGCTTGTGTACTTCAGCATATGAATCACCCTCAGTCAGCTTGTGTCCACTTCCTTGATGAACTTTTCACATTTCAGAACCCCCATCAAACAAAGACATTAACCAGCCACATACAAGTCATCCTGATGCATCTCCATGTCCCATATCCATACATCTTCTCAACGAGCCTAGGGATATTTCAATGGTGGATTTGGACTGTAAGTTTTTCTCCCATGATCTGACATCAGTTAGCTCGATGCACTGTTCATAATCACAGTCTGCAAATTGAATGAGTGAGGATATTATGTAGAGGAATTCCCCAATGCTTCCCAGACATTTGGAAGAGGTCACACATTGATCTGAATGATTCTGACATGGTATCATCACTCTTTAGCAATGAAACTGACTGTTCCTACCACTCCAAGGCAAGCAGGAGTACTTGGTTGTTGTTAGAAGACTCACTTGTTTCATTCTTTCAGGAAGTTGATATCTCAGACACAGATGCTCTTCCAGAGACTCTGGACAAAGCACAATACCTCCTTAGAGTCATATACACACGATGTAGCATCTGCCAAGCAGAGACTATATTGGCTGGTCTTCAACTTAAGGAATCTTGTCTTCATTTGAAGCTTTACATCATCCAAGCTAGCAAAGTGAAACAGCAACTGGATGAAGCTGATGTGAAAGTGGGATCAGCTCGGAATAAAGTAAAACAAAGTGGGCATTCACAGGCTTTGAAAAACATTTACAAGCATAAATCCCCTAATGTCAGAAGACACAAAGGTAAAATTTTCTTCCATATTGATGTATGCAATTATCTCAAGTTCTTGTAGATGCTCATTTCATCAAAGTTCCTGGGGGAACACTGGCCATACATTTGGATTAGATGTTATCATTGCTCACCTTTGTTCTTATTATGGTGTGTCTGAAGACAATCAAGTGTATTCTCATATTTTCTCCTGACAGAATTGAGGGCAATCACAAAGGCAGACTATCTGCCAGATTTCCTTTGGAATCCATGGCCTGGGCTGATAATGAAATGTGAGCACTGTGAACTAACTTCGAAGCTACAAAATACACCATAAAACAATGATTGTTGCACAGTTGGGTACAAGGATTGGTATGTGCATATTATAATTTGAGAGCAAATCTCTGTTAACAACATGTCTAGTCACATCTGCCATCTCATATTATTGGTACATGCATCAAATCATTTGTGCATATTTTTTATGTGTCATATTGTTTGCACTTGTATGCTCCTCACCAACATGTCCACCATCAGAATTGAACACAGTGAATTGAACAGCATCGGGCACAACATCATTAACCACATACATATTACTATCAACAACTATATCTACCTGCTGCCCTCCAATATCCCAGAAAATACACCGGCACCTCCATCACATAGTGAGCACTTTACACTTGCATACACATTCCCACTGGAATCCACTGGGAATGGTGGGAATTCCCAGGGAATCCACTGGGAATCCCATTGGAATTTTTGGCCCAGGAACCAGCCAAAATGTCACTTCCATTCTGCCAGGATTCCCAGTGGATTCCCATCATTTAGTGGGGATTCGCACTGGAATAGGTGGGAATCATTCCCAGTGGGAATGAACTTGCCATGAATCTACTGGGAATCCACCCAGAATCCATTTGCATTTTATCACTTAACTAGTCACTTCAGGTGACCCCCTTGTCCCTACTACTTAGTACTAACATGTTGAATTCCAACTAAGAGTAGGTGAATAATGTGGTCCTACCTGGTCTGCACAGGCATTTCCCAGGTCCAGCAACTGGTCTGACCCTAAATGTCCTACAAATCCATCATTTCCCTGGAATTTCCCATGTTGTCCCAGAGTATTTTAGGTCCATATGGGATGTCCCACTATTGTTTTATCTGCCATTTACAGTACTGGTTGATGTCAACCAAGAATTTATGCTGTAAATATATGAACTTGTACAGCCAATAAGGATGACAACATGATAGACAGAGTGTCAAATATATTACAGTTATGTGTGATAGATATATCATATTTTAAGCATTTCATGATATTGTCATCTTGTTCACATAAGAAAAGGTAAACTGTAAGTGTGATCTCTGAAGGTTTGACTCCTCTCATTGTCTTTATACTTCAATCCATTAGACCTGGTCTATCAATTTATTAAACTTAACCAAGGAAATTCTTGAAGCTCAAAGGATTGTTTTATGTGGGTTCCTGCAAGCAATCAGTTCCCAGACACATTTACCCCACACAATAATGCTACATTATAGGGCATACAAGAAAAGATCATCCTCCACCTCATGATTTGTTGATTCGGACTGATCCAAGTCACTGAGGATCACCATCTCCATCACTTCCAGGAGCTCACCATCATCCTCATCACTACTGTCACTTGTCTCCATAATGCTCCTGCTCGAATCATTGTTATCACCCAAGGGGAACTGGGGCTTTTCAATCCATCTCCCAACAACCTCCAATGATGCAGCAGCTTGAAGAGCCACCTTGGATGGACCCCAACTGTCATTGACAGGTAGATTACCTGCCAGTCCCCATACCTTTGACTGCCAAATTGCCCACAGCCGACATAACTCACTCCCATGTTGTTAAAGTTGGTACTCAATATCCTCATCCTGCACTGTTTGAATATGTTAACACAATTTGGTATCGAACAGCACTGATAATCTTGCCATTCATTCTCTGAGCCATTTGTATCACCTCCCATTCTTCATGTACCCACTCCTGCATAGTTGTCCGCTCTTTTTGAAGCCAGTTCTCTTCTTCAATGCAGCAATCACAAAGGAGAAGGTGTTGGATACCCTTACAAATAGCCTCATCAGTTAGCCACTTTGGTGCTGTGCAGCCTTTGTCGTTGTTGTTGTCAAGCCCAGTATCCTGCCAGATTTCAACATCAACATTGAGTGCAAAAATATTCTGTGGATCAATCGGTTTGAAGAACCATGTGCTGTAGGTCGTGGCATCGGTGAGCTACAACCTTCAAATCCTGTTGTATGCCTTCACCAGGCTCTGGAGACCTGGTTTGCGCCACTTTGCTGATGACCTCACATGATTGCTGAGTTTCCATTCTGTGTCATTGTCACTGAGTGTAGGGAAAGATGCATAATGAAGACTCACCATTGACTGAATGCCTGTATGACCATTCAATCCAATCAAGTTCACACTTGCATTGTCGAAGATGGTCCTGTAAACGGGTCTTGATTGCTTGAGTGTTGACTTTAATTTGTAAAAACACATCATCACAGAGCTTCTGCAATGCTGTGCGCTGTCCAACCCCCAATTTCAATCTCTTGGACCGAATAGAATCCTTCACCCTCATATAACTTGTGTGACTCCTGTTGAGTAAAGCCTCGGGGTCAACAGCATCCAAGTTGCCAGATTCCTTCAGTAATTGCCATTTGAGTTGGATAATTCTTTGATGGTGGGCAGTCAAGGTCTTTTCTAAGAGCAGTATGGCTTCCACAGCATTCCTTCCTGCATTTCAAGAGCATCCTGCAAAGTCGGCATATCAACAATACGAAAGCATCACACATCAAAGACCACGAACGTGGGGGTGGCCTAGTTTGGGCCTCGACTTGTTCTTGCCATTGCTCTCATATGAAATGCCCAGCTCAGCCAGCTCGGCGTCTGTGGCCTGCTTGCGAGCTTGGCAAATGTTCCACTTATGGGACAGCCAGTCACCCAGATGCTCCAATGATACACTGCTAAGGTGCTTAACTTGGTTATCTAGCACAAAGAGACGCTGATGGAACTGGGGGACAACTCAGGCACACTCTGAATATCCCTGAAAAAATGCCAACTTACCCCTGAAACACGAAGTGTCGGAATTAATTTCTTGATTGATTTCCAGAATCGTTCACAGCCCTCACCATCCGATAAACCAAAACTGGTGGCGAAACGTGGAGAATAAATTAGTTGGCATGGCCATTGATGGCCTTACACATGAAAGACTGCAAGTGGGAAGACAAGGCAGGATGCATATTCAGGTAGAAAGTTCCACTTCACGAACCTAAGGTGCAGCTGGCAGCCAATATCATAAAGGCCACTGACAGTCAGGGAAGGTGGTATGTTCTCAAAGAGCTGTTTCAGCAATGCTAGAACATAATATTGCTTTTCGTCAGCCGATTTCATGTTGACCAGCCATGATCATGCCAGCACAAGAGCACCATAAGTCCAGTATCAGCAAAAAATTGCATACTAGCCTTCTGTCACTTCTCATCAGCGGCTTTAAAGGATTCATTGCATTTGTAACGGACAGATGTTGGAACTTGCAACAGTCCATCACAATTGTCTTGATCTGTGTCAATTAAGGGGTGGGTAGGGTTTTGGTGGCAGTTGGCAACATATCCCTCCATACACTTGACAACATCCTCCAAGATAAAAAACAGAAGCCGGGTAAGACCGGTTGTCATCGCTGGAGCCGGCGTGCAGACCCTGCTGGCGTGTTTGGGTGAAGCAGGCATCAATGCAAACGATGATGTCAGGTCTAGACAGAGCAAGCATTAGATAGCAATCTGAATTAAACATTTTACTTACTTGGAATCCCCCAGCTTTGGGAAAGGACCACTGAAGCAGAGAGGGCATTGACTGCGGAGATGTTCACTGGGCCGCTGGCTTTGACAGCCATTGCTTGATGTTTCCTCATGTTGGGAGAGACGAAGCTGGCGCAGGTACAGATCCTGGGCAGTATCAATCCTTGACTCTACACGCTGATTGCACACCTCGACCAGCATGGCATACCAGTTGTAGGCGGCGGTAAAGCGGCAGTGTAAAGAGCCCTGTAATCAGGCAGAATTAGCCGCAAACAGTGAGAGAAAATGTAAAACTGTACCTTCACATTGAGTTGGTATCCCCGGCCCAACAAAAATGACTCAATTGACTCCGACAGGGATGTGACATTTGGGGGGAGACGAACAAAGAGTTCATGAGCAAAACGCAGTAGAGAGATGTCAATGGCAGAGAGGGGATGATGGGTGCACATGGAAACAAACCATGAGTTAAGAGCTGCAATGCAGCCAGCAATTAGTTGCACATGTTCAAGGTAATTGACTCAAGATCTGCCAAGTGTCTAGTATCTAGTTATTGAAACAGAGACTGTACAGATGGGGCACTTATGGTGGAAATGGACACAAACAACAGTAAGTGAACGTGAACCCTTGCAAGCACTGGTGCAGGCCAGAAGTTGAGGCTGTGGAGGATTGCGAAAAGATTGGGTCTGGTGCAAAAGACTTAGGTGAGGATCAACAAGCACAGGGATAACTTGGTTGGTCCAGTTCCCTCTTGCAACACTGGTGTTCCTTTCTTCCCATGACAGCTGGGCAGTCATTTTGATGCGGTTCAAGAATGATGGGGAATTCATCCTGAATCTCATGTACAACGTTGGGTGAAGGTAATCAGTTACGTGAAACGTAGGTCTGGGTGAGATTCGTATGACCGGGAAGTGCCAGCAGAGGCTCTGGCCCTGGTAAAAAGAGGTCTGAGGAGTGACAAGGGCGTTTGGTCGGGGGACGTCAGCTAATGGAATGAGGGTTCGTTCATGTGGTAGCTGGGTTGAAGTTGAGTGTGGTGTTGGCTCTGGAACACCTTCAGAACATGAGGAAGTACGATGATGGAACTTAGATTTAGGGCAATGAAAAGACATTCGACAACTGCAGAAATGGCTTAGTTCAGGAGTGATAAGACAGGTGGAAAAGTATCCTACATGGTAGAAAGTGAGATATGGCGGCGTGGATATGAAAACAACCGTGTGACAGGTTTTCATCAGCAAGCACAAGTCAGTTTTGAAACTGGGATTGGGCTCACTTGAATGTGAATAGACAATATATACACTTGGAATCTGGCACCTGGTATGCCAGGATCATTGGGAGTGCCATCAGGACTGCTGGGAGACATTGAACAACAACCCTCGTGGAGAATCCAAAGCAGGAGAAGTGTTGGATTCTGGAGTGGGACGTCCCAATCTGGGAGGTCCCAAATAGGACTTGCTTCTCACCGTGCAAGTTGAGTTCGCATAGGACAGGTGGACTCAGGCCTTCACCCACCATTACTGAAAGCCTTGGTTCATGTCATCAGGAAAAACACTTCTGGTCCCATGGGGTCCTGGGAAATCCCAAATTTCCCAGGGTCACCAGGGAGTGTCACAGAGCTCCACAGAGCATCTTAGAGCTTCTCAGAGCATCTTAGAAGTTCAGAATCACGCTTGACCTAGAAATACTAAATAAACATATGCCAGGTGCTTGGAGACATACTGATTAGGATTGTTTAACGTCTTATGTAGTATATTATGCCACACAATGTATTTATCTACCTTGGCTGTTTGCAATGACTGTTGTCTCACCGCCTGCTGGAAATTACAACATTCTAATACTATTGCTACCACTAGTGGAGTGTGGGCCATTGCTTTGCATGGCAAGTTACTCGTCCCTTTTTGGCAATGAGAACATCAGGTATATTAAGACTGATATATGAACACTGTAACATTATTACCACTGCATGATAGTAAACCAATATTTGCAAAGTCATCTATGTGCCCTTCATTACCACAAAAGCAATACTATTTATATACCATCCTGAACACACAACTCTGTTGACAAATTTGCAAGTTGTAACACTTTCAGTTACCCCAATTCTCTAGCAGTTTGTTGTAATTCCTACTATATAAAGATGCAGCTAAGAGCTATAAAATGTGCTGGTCTTCCCAGGGGTTGAATATTGGTCCCTGGGCTCTAGCTTGGAATGTCCCAGGCCTAGCTTGGGCAAAGTGTATTTCAAAGAAATCCTGGTCCATTGACCCAGGGATGCTTGGTCTGTCCCATTAGTAACAGTGGTCTCACCCATGGTCCCAGGGAAGACTATGTTTGTCTTGACAATAATGGGCCAGCCCCATGATCCCATGGGCAGTCCTGCTTGTCCCTGCTCACCATGAAAGCATTACTACAAAAGGTTTGAAGCAGTGCTACAAGATTTTGAAACCTACTACAAAATGTTTGAAGCAGTACTACAAAATGTTTTGAAGCAAAAATTTGAAATACTATCAACAATGCAACACTTTACACTGAGCCACACTTCCTTGTGGAATCCGATTGGAATCCTAAATTCCGATCAGAATCCACTCGGAATGTTGGATTCCGATCAGATTCCACAAGGAATTGAAGCATTTTTTGTAGAGCACTACCAATCTTGATATACTGATCCTGCCGAGTTTTTGAAAAGTGCTGGCTTTTTTCGACTCTTTTGTGTTTTTCTCACTCAATTTTGTAAATAAAATAAATCTGACACTTTATATGGCATTGGGTATACAATGGGCATGCTAACCAAATTAGGCAATATTTTCCCACGCTCCATATTTGGTAGGGATTCTGAGTGGAGTCCAAGTAGATTCTGAGTGGATTCCTTTTAAAACACTGTAAATTTGTTCACTTTGTTGCTGTATTCCTACATTTGACACTACTGTAGGTTACTATTAGACTTGGCTATGATCATCTCATTAATCCAGTACTTTATACTGAGGCCATGATTCCAAGTATTCTGATTGAAATCCTTTACTTTTGTGAGTAGTCTTTGGAAAGCTTATAAGTTCAGATACACAACCATGTTCAACAAATGTCACTTTCAGTTAATCATTATGTTTTTGGTAGTTCACATCAACCCCATAGTCATTTTCATCTTCCCTTCATCTCCACCTTCACCTTCACCTTCACCTTCACCTCTTCACCTTCACCTCCATCTTCACCTTCATTTCCACTAAGCAAATACTCATAGTTACCAACTCCTTGTTTCAGGAGTCCATAATTATCTTCATTTTCACTTTCACTTTCACCTTCATCTCTGCATTCATCTTCATCTCCAATATTAGCAATACTGAGTCAAGTTGGAGTCTGAGTGGATTCCTTGCAAAACATTGAAATGTGAACACTTCATTGCTGCATTCCTAGTATATTCAATTACATACAACAAGATAATAAATAACTGTTAAGGAACGTCTGTTTTTTCTTTTCCTTTTCCTTCTTACTTTGTCATCATCATGACACACACATGCCTTTCCTCTCCACTTTGTAGTTGTTAGTCTTACGTCTTATGAACAGCATTCGTTTCCATATATGTTTCCTTCACCCTTCCAAGGCACATAGCTTTTTACTTTCTCCATATGTTACCTTCCTTTCACTTGTTTCTTACTATAATTATTTCCTTGTCCATAGTATACAATCTTTATCTCTATCTCTATTCACATATAGCACATAGTTTACTGCATGTACTTCAGACTCTAACATTCATATCACTTGCTTTACTCTATTTCCACTCTCTTCCATCACTGTCTATGGAGCAGGACTATCCATCCGATCATAGGGCTGAGTTTTATAAACCACTTTTTGAAGCCATGGACTATTTCTTGACCTCAGGTTGCCTTACAGACTTTGTATACAGTCATTTCACTTCTTATCTGTAATCATAGCTGACTGGAACCATGTTACCTTGCTTGCAAGATTACTGAGTTGTCTTAATTGAAGCCAGAATTTCATGAACCTGGATGTTTTGGTATTTCCTTCATTCCTTTCTTCTTTTCTTGTTGTTTTCTTTTTGAACTTCCTTCTGTACTTTTTCCTTCATCATTACCATGACACACATATGCCTTCCCTTTCTGCTTAGTTGTATCATACAATGCATCCATGTCTTTCTCCTCTGCTTAGTCATTACCTTTAATTTATCTTTCTCTTTGTCTTTTGTACACAGCCCCATTCCTATTTGCATATACCGTCAAACCTCTCATAACCCATACCCTCAGTCACACCTGGAAGCATGACTACAAGGAGGTAACATCATTCATGCCAAGGAATTGATACTGGAAGGGAAATCTTTGCTATCTCCTAAGTTGTGCTATGGGTTGCTATCATTTCACTCCAAAGCCAGGTTTTGTTCAATTACAGCTGCCATATTATAGTCATCTTGACAGCCTATATTGCTCAAGTTTTTATTGAAGGCAGTCTCACTATTCTTGGTTAATGTTCTGTACTCTCAATATTGATAATTCCATATACAAAAGAAATTTAATATTTCATAAATTATTTACACAATTAATATTAAGTATGTGAGGTGAGGAAAGAAGGGCCAAGTGTGAAAGGAGGGAGGGGGGAATGGCAGAGAGAATAAATGGGAATGGGAAATGGGGGGAATGGGAATGGGAATGGGGGAAGGGGAAGGGGAAGGGGAGGAGGGGAAGGGGAAGGGGAGGGGAATGGGAAGGGGAAGGGGAGGGGAAGGGGAAGGGGAAGGGGAAGGGGAGGGGAAGGGGAAGGGGAGGGGAAGGGGAAGGAGAAGGGGAAGGGGAGGGGAAGGGGAAGGGGAAGGGGAATGGGAGGGTTTGGGGGGGGAAGGAGGGAAGGGAGGAGGAAGGGAGAAGGGAAGGGGGAATAAAGGGGAAGGGGGGAATAAAGGGGAAGGGGGGGAATAAAGGGGAAGGGGGGGAATAAAAGGGAAGGGGGGGAATAAAGGGGAAGGGGGGGAATAAAGGGGAAGGGGGGGAATAAAAGGGAAGGGGGGGAATAAAGGGGAAGGGGGGGAATAAAGGGGAAGGGGGGGAATAAAAGGGAAGGGGGGGAATAAAGGGGAAGGGGGGGAATAAAGGGGAAGGGGGGGAATAAAGGGGAAGGGGAGGGGGAATAAAGGGAAAGGGGGGGAATAAAGGGGAAGGGGGGGAATAAAGGGGAAGGGGGGAATAAAGGGGAAGGGGGGAATAAAGGGGAAGGGGAGGGGGAATAAAGGGGAAGGGGGGGAATAAAGGGGAAGGGGGGAATAAAGGGGAAGGGGGGGAATAAAGGGGAAGGGGAGGGGGAATAAAGGGAAAGGGGGGGAATAAAGGGGAAGGGGGGGAATAAAGGGGAAGGGGGGAATAAAGGGGAAGGGGGGGAATAAAGGGGAAGGGGGGGAATAAAGGGGAAGGGGGGGAATAAAGGGGAAGGGGGGGAATAAAGGGGAAGGGGGGGAATAAAAGGGAAGGGGGGGAATAAAGGGGAAGGGGGGGAATAAAGGGGAAGGGGGGGAATAAAAGGGAAGGGGGGGAATAAAGGGGAAGGGGGGGAATAAAGGGGAAGGGGGGGAATAAAGGGGAAGGGGAGGGGGAATAAAGGGAAAGGGGGGGAATAAAGGGGAAGGGGGGGAATAAAGGGGAAGGGGGGAATAAAGGGGAAGGGGGGGAATAAAGGGGAAGGGGAGGGGGAATAAAGGGAAAGGGGGGGAATAAAGGGGAAGGGGGGGAATAAAGGGGAAGGGGGGAATAAAGGGGAAGGGGGGGAATAAAGGGGAAGGGGAGGGGGAATAAAGGGAAAGGGGGGGAATAAAGGGAAAGGGGGGGAATAAAGAAGGGAAGGGGAGGGGGAATAAAGGGGAGAAGGGGGGAATAAAGAAGGGGAAGGGGAGGGGGAATAAAGGGGAAGGGGGGAAGGGGAATAAAGGGGAAGGAAGGAGGGGGGTGAAAGAGGTGGGGGAGGGAGGGGGACTTACAGGCTGCCGTTGTTGCGCCCCCCGTCGTCGTTGCTGCTGCTGGCCCCCGTCGCTGTTGCTGCTGCTGCTGCCATTGCTGTTGCCATGCGGCTGCTGGCCTGCCACCGTTGCGCCGCTGATGCTGCTGTTGTTGCCACTGCCATCGGGTTGACGCCTGAGCGTCGTGGTGTGTCCTGCGGTGGCCAGGCGCGCGTGGGCGCCGTTATGGCCACGATATACATAGTCAGTAAAATACATATAAAATTTAATAAAAAAACTTACTTATGCAGCGGGGGTGGGTGCACCACCCGCCGCTGTGCCCTCCCCTCGTTATCGTCCCTGGCTCCCATGGTTAACTGGCCTCGTGTCCGCATGGGCGGTAGCATGGGCATGGAGGTGGGCGCTGAGGTGTCAGTGGGTGGGCCTGGTCGATGGGCCTGGTTGTGGGCGTGGGCGTCGTGGTGGGCATCGTGGTGGGCATGGTTGTGGGCATGGGTGTCACAGGGTGTGGGTGTGGGCGTGGTGTTGGCGGGGTCCGTGAGCGCATGTTGGTGCGTTTCGTGTTGGGTGTGGTCGCGTTGCTTGTTTGTTGATGATCAGGTGACGCATTGTTGACGTGTTTCCAAAATGGTCCGTGCGCCCAACAAACCTATATAAACTCTGGAAACTCAGCTATCTATTTCGGGGCAGCACCCCAATCAATTAGATACATAATATATTATATAATAATATTATTAAAAAGTTAAATCCAAAATTCCTATTGGATTCCTATGGAATAATCCACTCGGAATCACTTGGAATTTCATAGGACTGAAAAATTCTGATTGGAATCTGATAGGAATCCAATTGGAAGGTTTGTGAGATTTGGCTGAGAAAAGCTACAAACTGGATGAGAAAAATTCCTATCAGATTCTGACATTCCGATCGGATTCCGATAGGAATCAGTGCCTCAGTGTAAAGAGCTCATTCAGTACTGGTAATGTACTTTGTTTCAAAATATTGAATCATCATTTTGAATACTCTTTGCATACTGTATGCAACAATATGATAACAATATTTAGTATACTTTCCCAATACATTCAACATAATTTGTTACATAGTATGCTACTGTGCACCCTGTGACATGGCAACAGTACTATACTATTTCACACTGTATCTTAAAAGAATTCAAAAAGTATCCTAGTAGTGAAAGTGGCACAGCTTCTTTACTTGTTTAATACTTTCATTCATCTTAGATTGCAAGTATCCTCTCCAACCTATACAGTACTTTGCTGTAGATACAGTAAAAGTAGTTAAACATAAGGCTTGATGTTATTGAAAAGGTATAAGTAACATTTTCCTTCATACTTTCAGCTGAATTTCAGCACAAGTATTGTGGTTTATTCCTGAATACTGTTACAATACCATGTTTAAAGTTATGGTAATGATATTCAGTATACTTGTCAAGTACTTTCAAGATACTGTGTGACATGGTATTGTACTGTGCACCCTGTGCCAGGAGTTGGCACAGGCACTGGATGCGAGCCATAGTATTTCAACTTAAAATATCTTGAAGTTATCTTGAAATTAATCCATGTTACTTTACACCTGTTTTCATAAACACGTGGAAAAGTTGAAAAAAGATTTGAGGTCTAAAAATTTTGGACTTGGTGAAAATTCTCTTGTATCTCATGGAATACTGCATGAATTGAGATGGTTATAGAGGGAAAGTTGTACTATTTCTTAAGGGCTTTCTACTCCTGTAATTACATTTGGATAATATTTAGTGTATGGTGAGTTGTAGATGAAATAACAGGGAAACCAGCACTTTTTGAGACCCAAAATGATATTGTCAAATTATGGCATCAAATGAGCTCCTATGAACAAGATTGTAGGGAGAAAATTGTTCATTTTTTCAAGGGCTAGAAGTACATATACCGTGTTTTTCTTTATTTTTGTGTTTTGAGCCAATATTACATCTGTACTATTTTTGATTGCATTGAGATTGAAATACCACAAGAATTATAAATATGGGCTCAAAACACAAAAATAAAGAAAAACACGGTATATGTACTTCTAGCCCTTGAAAAAATGAACAATTTTCTCCCTACAATCTTGTTCATAGGAGCTCATTTGATGCCATAATTTGACAATATCATTTTGGGTCTCAAAAAGTGCTGGTTTCCCTGTTATTTCATCTACAACTCACCATACACTAAATATTATCCAAATGTAATTACAGGAGTAGAAAGCCCTTAAGAAATAGTACAACTTTCCCTCTATAACCATCTCAATTCATGCAGTATTCCATGAGATACAAGAGAATTTTCACCAAGTCCAAAATTTTTAGACCTCAAATCTTTTTTCAACTTTTCCACGTGTTTATGAAAACAGTTGTAATACATCATTGTAAGAAAAAGTTTAAAAACATTCTGAATAATGTCAGTTCATTTTAAGGGAAGTTATCATAAAAATATCTTGAGTGCTATCTTAAAAGAAATACAATTTCATAGTCCTTGAACATCTTTTTTTTCTTATAATTTTTATCATATTTCTATCATGCCTTTTTCAGAAATATACAAAAAATATGCACTATATATTTAAATGTTCTCTGCAAATGACATGTTAAAATAATATGGATTAATTTCCAAACAATTTCAAGATATTTTTATTAGAAATATTATGGCTTGCATCCAGTGAGCTGAACTGGGGTACTGCAAACCATCTTCTCAGGTTTGCGGAAGAGGACAGGGATGATTTATTGGCCAAGGCAAGGCAGATGCATGCTCAGTAGCTTTATTTCACTTCGTCTACATATTCAATCATAGCTTCACTGATATCTTTACGACTCGACTCATTTTATCGAAATATACCTTTCATTGCAGTCGAATAAATCTCTTTGGTTCCAAAACTGAGCAAGGATTTGTAAATGAGTGACATATTTCAAGAACTTTGCATCAAACATATCCACAATGATGAAAAAAACCTGTCACATCCTCAGCTGAGACAGAAAAAGCCGCTTCCAGAAGATGCTTGTATACATATGTGTCATCAATGTTCTGATCCACATCCTCACACCCAAGATTCCCATCGCGGCGAACAAAGGATTTGATGGCCGAAAAAGCCAACTCTATCGGGTTGTAGTCGGGAGAGTATGGTGGGAGATACATAATACAATAACCACTGTGTACATTGTCAGTAATTACTTACATCTAGAGCAGTGTACTCACCGTCGTGTGATGAGATCAGTGATCACCGGATGTCTGTGAATATGAGCATTGTCCATCACAATTACTGAACCCATCACCATGCATTGATCCATTTGATCCAGGAGACCTTGAATGAACTCATAAAAAAGTGCACCAGTGAAGGATCCTTCTACAACATGTGTATAAAAGATGCCTTTCATGGTGATTGCTGGAAGTAGAGAATACCTGTCAATTATGTGAGAATTGAGATGACATATGAAAAAGATGTACATACCATTTACCACAGACAAAAAAACACTGACGGACAGCTCTTTTGCCACACAGAGCCCAGGCTTTGCCTCGAATGGATGTGCGGCGATCAAATGAGCTTTCGTCAATGAAAACAGTTGATTCTGGGATTTAAGAGGTTCCATAGCGATACCGATAGTTGACACGACATATTTCACTGCATTCAAGGGCTTCGTGTGTGAGCTGAAAGAAGTGGTTAGAAAGTACACAGTTCACGATTGACTTCACATGCATTTTTCATTGTAAATCCACTGCGCCTCAGTGCTCTCCATATGGTAGACTCATGGACCTCAATGTCACTGCGTTCGGCTAATAAATGCTTGAGTTCATCGAGGTAAATGTCTGGTTGGTGTCGGACTTGGCCTTGCAGGAACTTGGACCTGAAAGCATCAGTTTCTCCAATATACATGTGGATAGGATGAACATATACAAAGATGCCATTATTTGTGAGTACTTGCCTGCCACACAATGCCCTGGATTTGGCCTGGGTGGCTACTAACGCTGTCTTGTGGTACTGAGCCAAGATTCCTTCAATTGAACGCCTGCTGATCAAATTTCCAAGGAGAGTACAAATGGAGTTAACGCTGAGACATTTTGCCATGTTGATGATGGCCCAGCGAAGATCCTCTGAGATGAAACAGCCCCACATTGCAGCATTGATGTCGGTAGAAGTACACAAAACAAAAACTCCAGAAAAGGTGAGTTTCTCACTCTAAAAACAATGGGGGCACCTGTGGCTTACAAAAAGGATGAGATTGAGTATACAACGAAGCCAATACAAGCAGTATTCAAGGAGAAAGAGTGGTCCTAAGTTGCCACATCAGAAATTACCAAATATAGATGAAATCCTCGTCACGCAAACATGTCTGCAAATGGCAATAATATCCTTGATGTATGCATGCTGACTTTCAACATTATCTTCTTTATTACTGTTGCCACCAATGTTTTGTCCAGGCTGACCTCACTTGTGCTTCTGGGTTGCGAGAGCATGCATATCACCAACTGTGTCTTGACAAGCCTTCTTGTACATTTTCTGGGTCCAAAACTTGACATTGGGATAGTTTGCTTGGTTGAGGGGCAGTTCCAGCTGTTGGGTAGAATGTAAGCTATTTTCCATACCCTCAGAGTTCACTGATGGCAATTTCTCCAAAATCTTGGACAGCATGGACCTCAGATGTCAACCAGTTAATGAAATTATCTGTCAAATGGTAAATCTCATCTTGTTGAGCTCAACTCAGTGGTAAGGGCAATGTTCTCTTTCTTGAGCACCAGAATCTGCTGTTTCAGGTGCATATACACAGGGTGCACAGTAGCATACTATGTAACAAAGTATGTTGAATGTATTGGGAAAGTATACTAAATATTGTTATCATATTGTTGCATACAGTATGCAAAGAGTATTCAAAATGATGATTCAATATTTTGAAACAAAGTACATTACCAGTACTGAATGACAATTTTAGAGTACTGCTTCAACAACAAGACATTTATTAAAATTATTGAAGCAGTACTGTAAAATTGCTCTTTGATACTGGTAACGTACTTTGTTTCAAGATATTGAATCATCATTTTGAATACTCTTTGCATACTGTATGCAACAATATGATAACAATATTTAGTATACTTTCCCAATACATTCAACATACTTTGTTACATAGTATGCTACTGTGCACCCTGTGATATGCAGCATTGTCACCACTTATATTCATATTACTGATCAAATTCATGCTGTGACAGTGAGAGGTAGCTAGGCATATGCATGGGTTTTGAAACCCACACAGGTCTGGACCCATGGGTTCTGCAGGTATGGGTATGGGTTATGAAAATCAAACCCACAGCTAACCTGTACCCAGCACTGTGGGTACGGCAGGTTGCTGATGTGTTGTTTTCTAAAATAATATATTATTATTACTTTTATTCATTAAATACTACAATATAATTTTTTTTGAGGGATCAACGGGGGATTTTGAGCCCCTTATATAGGAATTCAAAGGGCACATGGACCATGTGACATTTTTGGTCACTTGGTCACACCTCAACAAACTCAGTCACATGTCTCTGAATGCATCAACAACCCACATGCCACCAACACCGACGAGGACAATGATGACAATAATGACGGGCAGCGAGACTGTCACCCCCTCCATGGACAACACAATGACAATGAGGATGAGGAACATGGATGAGGACCCACCACCACCATAGCAACAATGAGGACGGGGACAAGGACAACAAGGATGGGGATGAGGACAAGCTGTGGCCACCACCATCCTGTCCCCCCCCCCTCTCCCTCTTCTGCTGTCCCCTCCCCCTCTCCCACTCTCCCCCTCCCATCTCTCTCTCCACCTCCCCTCCCCTTCCCCCCCATTTAATTAATTAGATTAATATTTGTAGTTTATATATGATTAATATATATTTAGCTTATAACCCGTGGGTAAAGCCATGGTATGGGTATTTGCCAGGTCAGGTATGGGTTGCCAAAAAAACCCATGGGTAACCTGTGCCGATACCGAGAGGTAGCATGGCTTGGTGTAAATGAGCTCAAGGCTGCTGACGATTCTGTATTCCATTGCACAGTGTTGGTGAGATTTTACAGTACATGAAGCTAGTGTTGCCATGACTAGACTAGTCATAGCTGCGACTACATAGTCATGACTATGACTAGACGAAATTGATTAGTTGTAGTCAAAGTCGTGACTTTGACTAGTCAAGCTGTGACCTCAACTCAGGTGTCAACTAGTCGATACCTGTGTCTCTTTGCAACCTCACAAATGTGGCACCGTGTCAATTGACATGGCTGATGCTGTTCGCGAGGTAGTTTGAGAGCAGGTGCTTGCCATACTGGTGCTTGCCATCACCCTCATTGTCCACACCATCATCGTCGTCATCTTCGTTGACCCCGTTGCCGTTGGCTAGGGCCTGACATGGGTGTATGGTGGGTCCAAATTTTGGACACCGTACCTGTACCCACTGTAACTGGCTCCACATACCTCGCGTGGGCCAGACGCACATCAATTGACATGGTCTTCACCCTCACAAGGTGGATGGGGGGGTCTCAGGTGGGTGCTACGCAGGTCTCATCACATCCCACACCCACTTGCAACCTCACAAATGCAGCGCCCTGTCAATTGACATGGCTGTTGCTCTTCGTGAGGTGGTTTGAGGATGTCTTGGTTGCTGGCATCCTTGCTGCTGCTGGCATGGGGCTGCCGCCGTGTCCTTTGTGCCTGGTAATGCCACTGCGGTGACTGCGACAGAGTAGTAAGTAAAAGACAAAACTAGTGAGAAAACTCACCCTGGCAGCGAGGGTGGGCGCACCACTCCTTGCTGCATCCTACCGTCCCTGCATCGGTGGCATTTGGGTGCTCGCTGTCCTGGTGCTTGCTGTCATCCTCGTTGTCCATGCCATCGTTGTCATTGTTGACCTCATTGCTGTTGGCCAATCAGCAGGTGTCATCGTGGGGTTGTCATCGTCCTGGCCATGGTCATCCTGGCCGTCATCATCATGGCTGTCGTCATTGTGGCTGTTGTTGTTGTGGCCGTCATCTTTGTTGTGGCCATCGTTGTCATTGTGTTGTGGCCATGGCTCCATTGCAAGGTCTTGGTGGCAATGTGGTGGCTTCGATTTGGTGTTGGTGCTAATTGGCTGTGTGTTGGTGCCAGTGTTGTGGGATCGCAGTCTGGGATGCGTTTAAACACATTGTCTTGCATGGGCGCTGGGTTTTGAATTCGTGTTTGCGTGGTCCTTGGTTGTGGTAGTATGGTTATCTAAGAAAATATGGTCAGTTTAATGTTAATCATAGAAGAAACATACCTGAGGGCACGTAGCCCTGTTGTTGTCACCAACCCATCAAAAACTGCGGTGTCGCAGGTGTGGGTCGCGGTTTGGTTGTGGTGCCAAATTTGGCAACCATATGTTACGGATCGTCTTCGGGACGGCTCCGACAACAAACAAACTCAACAGGATTCGGACGATGAAAGGGAGAAGGGAATTTATTAACAATCCGGTGGGGTAAACCAGACTAAACGTAAGGTACATTGTACATACATCGTCGGTATATAAAGGAAACAACTTAAGGGGAGGCGGTGACCTATCGTCCAATAGCATAACTCCCTCATATCTCTGACCAATGGCAATAAGTTCTCTAATCTCCAACCAATGGCATTAAGCCCTCTTATCTTGGATGAGTAAGCGCGACGTGATTGGACGATAACCAGACATGTGATTGATCATTCATGTGGTGATGTCAAAGCGCGAGAACTTGGAACCGAAGGAGCGGTAGCCAATGGGATCGCGGGACCTGGCATTTCTCCGTGGGAAAGTGGCCGTGGGAATTGAGCGATGAGTAAGCGGGCGAAAAGGGGCGAAAAGGTAACAATACCCCCCCCACAAGGTTCGCGTCCGCACGAACAAGAACGGGGAAGACAAAGGAAATTAAATGGAAAGAATAGAGGGTATATCAGGGACGGACCATGTTCCATACATGGCGGCCAGCAAGGCTGCTTGGGGCAGACTGTGTCGGGGGGTCGCAGATCTGGCGGATAAGTTATAGCGTAACCAACAACAGAAAGGGGGTCTCCAAACCCCCAACTCTGTACATCATAGTTTAACGTCATCGCGGACGAGCGAATTCAAAAGATGCGGAGGAAAGGATTGACGGGGTGGTCGGAAAGGAGACGGGGCGGCACTTCGCAGAAACGAAGAGGGGGCAAAACGTCGTATCGGTCCCACAACAAGGCCGAAGGAAGAGGAGAACGCATACGATGCATCATTGTAACAGGGTAAGCGTAAGCAGAGAGTCGTCCATCATTGAAGGCAAGATTACTGAGACCACCAGCAACATCACGGAGGTGACCACGGGTACTTGGTACACCGACTGTGATGACATGGGTGATGGCATTTACTTTGCCAAGTTCGAATAACCATAGACGTCGGACTGAGGTCGGGAAAGCGAACGACCGAAAGTCGTGATTCTCCTGTCGCGAGAGGAACGAAGCGATGACATTGGGTTCAACGGACACAATGATATCGGTAACGGGGGAACGTAATGGGGAAGCATCGACAGGACGAGGGATGATCGAGATGCGAAGATTGGCAGACGTAGGTGCACGAGGGTGTAACCGATGGAATTCAGAAACGAGTTTCTTGCAGTTCTTTGTCTCCGCGGCAGGTATCCACGAGTCTTCCTCACGGGGATAACCCAACCAATGAACGAGGTAGAATAAACGATTCCTACGGATGACGGAATCGATGACTTCCTCGACCTCGTATTCTTCTTGTCCATCGACAATCTCTGCAGGTGGTTGTGGCAACGCGACAGCTTGCTGGGGGAAAGCGGGTGGAACGTATGGGGATAGGAGGACTTCATTGAAGATGGGATATTTCCTCGACCATGTAGAGGGAAGTTTCAATTCGTAAGATGACCTTCCGACCTTTCTTACGATCGGGAAAGGACCATATCGTTTATCATCCAATTTCTTGGATGGGCGGAGGGAGTCGATATTCGTGGACTCCAGCCAGACTTTGTCATCGACATTATATTCCGGGGCGGGACGATGTTTCCTGTCATAGAATTTCTTCATCTTCTCTTGTGCGACAGCCAAGGCATTGGTTGCCTGTTCCTGTATGCGGTTCATTCGGTCCACAAAGGAAGCGGCAGACTCATTGACGATTTCTTCTTTGATTGGTTCCTTTCCTTTCCAGGGATGAAAACCCATCGTTGCATAGAATGGGGACATGCCGGTAGACGAAGATTCGTGATTGGCTAAAGCGAACTCTGCCAGAGCTAGCCACTCAGCCCAATCATCTTGTCGTTGATTGATGAACAAACGGAGATATGTTTCGATCTCGGCATTGGCTCGTTCAGTTTGTCCGTCTGCTTGTGGATGATAAGCGGTCGTTGGATGTCCGATGATTCCTAGTAAGTGATTCAGTTCTTTCGTGAAACCGGATACAAACTGCGTTCCGAGGTCAGAGATGATGACACGAGGTAATCCAAACCGTTTGAAGACATGGTCACGATACAGTCGTGCAGATCCTTCTGATGTCAATGTAGTGGTGGTGGGGATAAGGACAGATTGTTTCTTCAGCTTATCCATCACTACCAGGATGGCGTCGAAGCCCTGTGATTCGGGTAAGGGGCCGATCAGATCCATTGTGGCAGTATGCCATGGATACGGGGGAATCGTATGAGGATGTAATAATCCCGGTTTCTTTCCTCTATGGACTTTCTTCTGCTGACACGGTAAACATGCTGCGACATATTTATTGACGTCAGCACGGAGTGATGGCCAAGTGAAGTGTCGTGCGATAGCTCTGAACGTATTCTCCTGTCCGGGATGTCCGGACAAAGGAGTATCATGATGTTCTTGTATGATTTCACCCCGGAGATGGTCATCTTTTGGAACATATAACAGATCGTGATGATAGATCAAACCATCATCCATACATTTCCAAGGAGAGTTAGGATCTTTCAGTCCTTCGGTGACCTGTTCATCCAGTTGTAATCCATACTTGATGAATTGCTCTTGCCATTGGGGACTCATCGTGGTGGTATCGAGAAAAGCCATGAATAGGGAGCCAGGGAGTGCAACAACGTCTTTATTGTCGTCGAGACCTCGGTCGTGGTCGACACGCCGTGAGAGCAAGTCTGCCTTGCGGTTCAGGGTACCAGGACGGTGATGGAGCTGGAAGTTATAATCTTGGAGGAATGAGATCCATCGGGCTTGTCGTCGAGTCAGATTTTGCGGCTGCCTAAAGTACGTGAGGTTTTGATGATCGGTATAGACGTCAATGATTTCTGGTGTACCAAGAAGGAAGTGTCGCCATTGTTCGAAGCATCGGATGATCGCAAGTAATTCCTTATCGTGGACATCATAATTCCTTTCCGCAGGGGACATGCTATTCGACAGAAAAGCCACTGGATGCCAGGTGCCGTCATCTTGTTGTTGTGATAAGATAGCACCAGTTGCGAAATCTGAGGCATCACATTCGATCTTGAATTTCCCATGATTATTGGGAATGACAAGGACGGGATCCGTTGTGATGATTCGTTTCAGCTCCTCGAATGCGACTTGTTGTTCCGTGTTCCATTCCCATTCCTTCTTGCCAGTTAGGGTGTTTAATGGTAACGCGACCTGTGCGAAATTCCGGACGAATCGTCGATAAAAGTTGAGGAAACCCAAAAATGATTGTAATTCTTTCTTGTTCTTTGGGACAGGCCAATCGGTGATTGCATCTGTTTTTGTGGGATCCATTCGTACTTTTCCATGTTCGACAATGAGACCGAGATATTCCACGCGTTGTGTGTCGAAGGTACATTTTCCGATTTTCAGGAAGAGTTTGTTGTCTCGGAACTTCTGTAGGACTTGACGTGTTCGTTCCTGATGTTCTTCCAGATTCTTGGAAAAGATGATGACATCGTCCATATAGATATGTAGCCAACCGGCACGTATTTCATACCGGAAGATGTGATTCATCATCCTCTGAAAAGTTGGAGGAGAATTCCGTAGACCAAAGAACATCACGGTTGGTTCGAATAATCCTTTTGGTGTCAGGAATGCGGCTTTATGCTGATCGCCTTCCTTGATCCGTATGTTGTTAAAACCCCAACGAACATCTAGCTTCGTGAAATACTCTGCACCATCGAGTTGATTTATGATATCGTCAATTAATGGCAATGGGTAATTATCCGGAATGGTATGTTCGTTCAGTTTTCGATAATCCTGTACACCACGCAGTTCGGTAGCATCCTTCTTATGCACATAAAAGAATGGTGAGGCGTAAGGTGATTTTGACGGTCTAATCTTGCCAGCTCTTAGATTTTCGTCGAGGAACTCGTCAAGTTTCTCGCGTTCTGGGGGTGACAACGGATAAAGCTTGCAATTCAGATGGTCTGGGGCATCCGGTTTCAGGTTGATCGCATGATCCCATGGTCGTGATGGTGGCATCGAGTCGGTGGCTTTGGGATCGAAGACGTCGGCATAGTCTTTATATACATCCGGTAATTGGTCGACGATGGGCTGTTCTGGTTTGACACCATCATTGGTCATCTTGGCGCGAGCCAATTCTGTCGATTTTGTCTGGAAGGCGCGATACCAAGCGGGCTTGTCGTAGATTGTGGTTTTGAACATGACACCTTCGATTTTACCAGGGGAATGACCACAGACGGAAAGACAACGAGTAAAGTCGACCGTCTGGGTCGTCCAATCGATCTCAGGATTGTGTTTCTTCAACCAATCAAAGCCGAGATAGATGTCGATCTTTGCGAGGGGAATTACCGTGAGATGTATCCGTTCTATATGTTCGCCAAGCCGTAAGTTCATCTCAACGTATTCCGTGATCAATCCATCTTTAGACATCGTACCATCCCCATTGTAACTAGGAAAAGGTTTCTCGTACTTCTGTGTCATGAGATGATGTTGTAGCACAAAACCGGAATTAATGGCTGAGACGGTACAACCCGAATCCAAAAGACAGGTGACAGAGAACCTTCGCTGGTCGTCGACAGTAGAGAGTTGACCTCTAACGCTGATTGACATCATCATGGTACTATCGTCTTGTGATGCAACTAATTGTTCGATCCGTTGGTTGACAACTCGAAGTTTCCATTCTGCGGATCGTTTGCCGGCTTTCGTGATGAGAGGTTCCATCTGACGCATTCTATGGATCTTGACTGCAGTGGGCTTTATCGTGGGTTCCGTTTGTACTTTCACACATCGTTGATATGTTTGTGGGAGTACGGTGGATAAATACTCGATGGCCTTGTCGATAGGCATTTTCTGTAGTTTTACGACCAACTCTGGGCCAATCTTCATAGTATGTTGTCCATGGATATCCCAATCATTCATGAGATCGAGGGCGCCATACATATCGGTATTCATGATGGCAACCATCGTTTCCTCTGCGTTAAACTCACTCGCGATAGTGGGTTGACGTGATGCGGCCGCAACAGGCGTAGTTTTCTTTTCTGCTGGCATCTCAGCATACTCGGTTTCCACTACCTGTTGATGTTTGGATGGTAACCTGGAGCCAGGCCACTTTTTCGTTTGTTCCTTCTTTATTTCTTTTTGCATGTCTTGTCTCATTGTCCGAAGTTCAGATAAAACGCGATCGAATTCAACAGTAATCGGTAGTATATGTACAGGGGGAGCGATAGACAAATGAGACGTAGTCGAAGAGTCCATGCGTTTCTTCGACCGTTTTAAAAATCCTTTTTGGCCTGGACGAGTTCATCCTCGAGCTGGGCACAACGAGTCTCAAGCATCTGGATGATGTCTTGACCGCTTGACGCGGGTTCGGTGTTCATGGAGCGTACATGTTGCTCCTGTTCAGTATTCAATACGCGTACACGTTGTACGCGGGACGGGCAGTTGCGCGAGAGATGTCCAGGTTGCTTGCAATTGAAGCAAAGACCGGCCTTCATCAACTCCGCTCATTCAGCCGACATCGGCTGTTTCAATTTCTCAGCCGCGACAGCGGCTCGGTCGACGTCCATGGCGTCGGGGTCTTTCTGTTTTGCAGGTGCTACAGCAACTGCGGCAGGAGTGTAGGTTGTCTTTGACCTCTCACCCTTCTTCGTCGGGTTACTACCACCCGTAAGTCGTTCGATCTCGTTGCGACGACGCCATTGGCGATCCAACAAGATTGTCTTCGCCTTCCACTCTGCTACGGTGGTTGGCATCGTCTCTAGACCGAAGATTCGGTCGACGAGAGGTTTGTTTAGGTGATTTTCGAGAAGCGGTATCAACTGCTCCTGTTGTACGATCGGATCCCATCCAGCGTGTTTGTACAAGATCTCGAACTGCAGCCAGAACTCGTCGGCTGTCAATTTTCCTTGACGAAGTGCGTTGAGCTTGATCGCTGCGTCTCGTCTATCGTCAGGTTTGTCGAATTGCGCGGACAACAACGCGGTGAAACTATTCCATGTACCCCAATTCATTTGTGGGGGGTTCGGCTCTCCTGCCGTGTGTGCGGCCAACCGAGCGGTGAAGTCATTCGCGACGGTGTCGCAATAGTCGTTGGCCCATTCGGATGCGACACCTTTGTCCATCAGAGACAAGACGAGGAAAATCTTCCTCTCATGTCGAGTCTCGACGGGGACAGGATCGTCGGTAGTCCCGAATTCATTGAAGTATTTGGTGTTCGCGGAGATGAAGACGGTAATGGCACGACTAAAGGAACGGAACTCTTCTTTGTCGCCGCTGTACTTCGAGGGAAGGGGAATGAGGGATTTGAGGGCAGACATGGTTAAGTGGATCGTCGTTTACGTCGGAGGTAATGGTCGTAAGCGGGACTGGTGGTCCAAGCGGAGGTGTATTTTCTTTTGCGTGTGAAGGTACGAAGTAACCGTCGTAATCCTGCGTCGTTCTTCAATTGTCTATCGATACAACGACGTAAGACAAGATGGTCGAGACGTGTTACAGGATCGGCGAGTAATTGGATTGGGTCGCCGTAGTCAGATCGCAGTGCAAGAGGGAAGTGTGACGGCGGGATAGGGAGACATTCGCGATAATTTTCGTGCTTTAGCTTGAGACCGGAATGTACAGGTATTTCCCAATCAGAGGGGAAGTTATCAGGTAGCGGTTCAGTCCACTTGGTCCAGACGACAGCTCGATAGATCGGGTATACGAGTGGTGGATCAACTACCAGGTAGGATTTTCCTGGGATGTTGTGTCGATCAAAGAATCCGTCTTCTTCAAGGAGTCGGGCTGCACGCCACCTATTGTAGATGATACGGTTTTGGAAGGGGGCGTTACACGAGTGGGCAATATCGTGGATAGTCGGATGGAAATCCAGCTTTCGATCGAGCGATGGAGAGTCGCGGTGGCTTTTGCGTGATGTCAGACGAAATTGATAAACTTCTGTGGTCTCGTCTGAGTTACACGAGTGTCGTTAGGGGTGATAGGAATATCCCAAGTCTGTTGAGCGGGGACAACAGGTAATTTGCCTCTTTGCCACTCGGTGTCTTCACTCAAGCCAGAGGGGATGTCGACTGGATCTCTGCCCAAGGCTGGCTCGGTGCCGTGGAAAGAATCAAAGAAGTGGGTGTAGGGATCGGGTGGGTTCATGGAACGGTAGAACGGCCAAACTTTAGGTCGATCAGGTGTTACAACACGAACGGGCTCGACTATCGTTTCAATGGGTACGATTTCGATCAATTCTTCTGACCGTACGGAAGGTGTTGGCGAGGGTGTCGGTAGAGTGGAAGATTGGTGATGGTAATCGTAGTCGGGGTGGTCTGGGTCGTAGAGGTAAGGAGGGAAAGAATTGTCGGGTAAGTGATACTGGGAGTTCTCGTAGTCTTCGCGACTATAGTAGTAATCCGTTTTGACTACTGGTACGGGTTCAGGTTCGGGTTCGGGTTCCTTGCACAGGCCTTGTATCGGATAAACCGATTACAAGCGCAGCAACTGTGGACAAGGTTCTTCGTGACGTGAGTCGGTTTGTCGGGGGAGAGAGATACGTTTAGTCTTTTGTTATGGATCGTCTTCGGGACGGCTCCGACAACAAACAAACTCAACAGGATTCGGACGATGAAAGGGAGAAGGGAATTTATTAACAATCCGGTGGGGTAAACCAGACTAAACGTAAGGTACATTGTACATACATCGTCGGTATATAAAGGAAACAACTTAAGGGGAGGCGGTGACCTATCGTCCAATAGCATAACTCCCTCATATCTCTGACCAATGGCAATAAGTTCTCTAATCTCCAACCAATGGCATTAAGCCCTCTTATCTTGGATGAGTAAGCGCGACGTGATTGGACGATAACCAGACATGTGATTGATCATTCATGTGGTGATGTCAAAGCGCGAGAACTTGGAACCGAAGGAGCGGTAGCCAATGGGATCGCGGGACCTGGCATTTCTCCGTGGGAAAGTGGCCGTGGGAATTGAGCGATGAGTAAGCAGGCGAAAAGGGGCGAAAAGGTAACACCATACCCCCAACACCCGTGACCTAAAAACCCATTTGCGTTTGTTGATTGGCAGCCAGTGACCAAATAAAGTCACATGGTCCGTGCGCCATTTAAATCCCTATATAAGTGGCTCAACATCCTCCCTCAATCCCCTCAAAAAAATTATTTTGTGGTATTTAATTAATAATAGTAATTATATTATATTATATTAAAAAACAACATATGGGTTAGCTAGATTCATACAGTGCCAACTATAGTCGGCTATGTAAGCATGACTTCGGCTTGCCAAATTTGGCGTAGTTGAAGTTGAGTTGATCAAGTAGTTGTAGTTGAGTTGGAGGTCGACTTGACTAAAATTGGCTATGACTACAACTTGAGGTCGACTCACAGTTGTAGTCGTGGCAACACTACATGAAGCACACACCATAGGTCTTCCTCAGTATCAGAATTAAAGTCATGATCTCTTGAATTCCCTGTGCCTGTTTGGGTACCTTGCACCAAATCAGCAGATGGCAAAGGCTGGCGAGGACCAGTCACTGGCAGCCCACAAGAGTTCATAAATTCTGCCAAGGCTGCATCTGTATTGGCTTGGTAGTCTCGAAAAAATGTTGCTCAAGAGGCTTGTCCCAGGGGACAAGGCAGCATGGTGGAGATCACTGCATGACCGTCAAGTTGAACAATCTATTATCACAAAGGTATTATTAATTTTACACACGACAGAGCAAAATAATATAATCTAAATGAGCAATAAAAAACTTTTGATGCAATGCTTTATAATAATTTCCTGACTCGGCCTAATTTGGCGTTCAAGAGGTTTGCCCGTATGTACTTCGTACAGAGTGTGTATTTTATACAACGCCAAAGAGGGGAAATGATACCGCCAACAAAGGAAACGGAAATTTCTAGCAAGAATGAAAATGATAACTTCAACATATTGTCACAACCAGGGCAGCTGCTAACCCAGCAACACAAATGCATATCGATATCCCTGATTGCGATGAGCCATTCCGCGAATTGGAATGACGTTGAGGTTGTTGTGGTGCTGAAGTGCCACCCCGAGTCAGGGTCGCCTTATTAGGAGCTGCTTCAGAAGTTGCTAATTGATTCAACAATCAGTATGTTAGCCGTTATCCGCAACTACGAATCGTGAAACGTTGACGGCCCACTCACAGGGAAAGTTTCCACCATTAGCAGACGCCATCGAGACAGCAGACTCCATTAGGGCACTTGCGTTCGGAGGCACCGTTGATAAAAGACCTATTCTCGGTGGGTCATGCGACGGATAAGACAAATTTCCATAATAGAACGATGCCACGACCCTTGAGAAAATTCCTATCAGCTGAAAAAGAAAAAGAAAAGCAGGCGAATTTATAAACCAAGATCGCCAGGTATCGTCCATAAGACACCACACGATTATTGGCACATTTCATATAATATATGAACAGGAACAAGACTCACGACTTCAAGAATGGCTCACCCAGGCTCCAGCTATATAAATATCCACTTCCGATTTTCGGCGCGTCCGTCACAGCTAGATTGGGCACGCAGCTGGCAACCGAGTTAGCGAATGCTTGGCTCAAAAAATCACGCGGGTCGACGGGAAACATTCGACCACCGATCTGAAATGCCAGCGTATGCGGCGTAGCGCAAGGGAAGGGGGTCCCACCGATCCTGTTGAGGATTGCTTGTACGACATCATCAGGGCCACGAAGGAGAGAGTTGCCCTAAGTCAACGATAAGATGAGATATAAATGACAAATTATAGAACCTACGTACCGTGTCGATGAGCGCCGAAAGAGTGATCTTTGGAGATGAAAGCGTTGACCGAGGTAGCTGTATTCCGTCCAGGTATACATCGTCTATAAATATCTCCCAAGCAATAGGGTATACCTCCCCAACGGTTTGTACTCGATACGAGAACAAGCCTCATAGACATACCTCAGTCGGCGCATCTGGAGGAGCTCTCAACCCCCCTTGCGTAGTCGGATAACCTCGCACATCCGTCCAAGTCAGCGTGTCATTGTCGACTCCCGCAGGGAGTTCCCCGATACTAAGTAGCCCCTGGTCGCCACCTATGTCAACTGTATCTCGTTGAAGGGAGATTGTGAACATGGGAGAAGCGATTGCATCCGTGGAAACAAGACGAGAAAGGAATGGCCCCAACGAGGCATAGGACGTAAGAATGTTATGGACAAGAGAAGTAGGATGTTGACGGAGTATGGGATAGTTGTTGGCGGAAGAAGGAATAGAAGGGACGGAAGGATATAGAAAATTGGAGTTTGGAAAGAACCGAGCCCCAGAATTGGTTGCGGGGACTTTGTAGTATCGTTCATGCCGTGACACGTCTCCGCTTGAGTCTGACACATCCAAAATATCGGCATTTTGTGATCTGAAAACTGTCGTCCACACAACACTGCAAAGGACATGAATCAACAATTTATCTATGGGTGAGTCAGCTCGCCCATGTGCCATTGTTCAAGCCAATGCAATGGCTTCCGCAGAGAATAGGCAATCCTGTATCACCCCGTCACTCCTGTTGTTCACAACAGACGGAAGCTCACCTATTGAATGGGAACCCAAGTCCAAAAATCCCCACGGAACCGGTTTGCAACACAGTCGTGTTTGTATCGTTAATTGCAGCGAAGAACTGGTTCTGCAATATGAAACCTGCAAGGCTCACTGTATCCTTGCCAATAAGTCCGTATGCATGTGTTCCGGTGCTGGAGTCGCCATAAACAAGGCGAACGTCGAGTCCAGTAGATTGGAAGCTGGCTTGTGGATATAGTGGGAGATCGGTGGGTGGTTTCGTACCGGAAGCATCAGAAATTGCCCACAGATCCGAGGATCCAGTATCTATCAAAAGCATTTAATATCTGGCCGGCGCAACCTACCGCCTCCAAAGCTTACCTACAACCAACGGCATTGTCGCTCTTCCTACTTGAATGAAGACATTGTACGTCCTGTATAAAATTGCTGCATTATGAATAAGACACTGCAGCAGCAGGGCAAACTCACACATCTAAGTAATCTTCCAACGCGACTGTCCCTACTGTATTGTCGCGTCTGCACGTAGTTGGAATTGCCCGCCGATATAACGGAATGTGAATCCCACCATCTGTGGGTTTGCCGGATTCCAACGCTAAAGATATCACAGGAATGACCGAAAGAAGGAATGTTAGGGTAAGGGAGCGGTGCATCACTGGATAGATGTAATTATGCGCCAGATTCCGACCAGAGAACTAACTACGTAGTATGGAGCAGCGACAACTTGACTTGTGACGTAATAATCGAATTTATTGGACAATACTACTGAAGCACCGAGCTAATCGATACAAACTTCCATTGCAGAGCCACTGACAGTCATGCTCATACCGCCGATGCTGGATGTCATCCCTTCCTCAGCCTCAGCCCCAGCCTCACTGCGTCTCTCGCATTGGCCTGTGAGATTTGTTGGAGTGGATTCAGGCAAACCGCCCTTGTTACTCGCATCATGATCGTTCTCATCTGGATAAATTGTGCAGGTGGAGACCTCCCGAGTCAGTTTGGCAGTCAAGAAAGATTTTTGATGAAACGGTATCGCCACCGAACTTCGATTATTATCGGGTTTAATGTTCTTGACCTCGGAAGGGTAGTGGAAACGAGATGTGTTGATTGTGGAGAAAGCGGGCCGCCTGGTGTCTTCCATCCTGTGCGGAAAATTACGGCTATATGATCGCAGCACCCTCTGCGATGTCAGGGATGCAGATGAGGATATCCAGCGTCTTGGAGGACGTATTAATCGGTCGTGAGGGAGAGAAGTAGACGAAGTAGTGGTATTGGGTGACCTCATCACGTCAGAGGTATCGTGGATGAGGGCAGGGAGTTTCCGTCTCTTAACTGGTCTATCAAGCACCATCGAGTCCTCGTCTTCTTCGTCGAGCCGGGCAAGTCTTAGGCTTCCGGGAGACACGAAACGGTCGTACTTGCGGATTCTAGTTGCTAAAGGACTCGTGAGCGGACTCATATCGAAATCCAGAGTATTCGACTTAGAATTCGACTGCAGTTTGACGGCTTTGGGCGCGGGTGGGACGATTCTTCTGAGACCAACGACCAATTCAATAGAGTGACGGATAAACGTGCCCAGGCGGCGATGGCTGACATCAATTTGCATAGCGGCGGGGAGTTTCGCGTTGAGACAGCGGGCAACAGTGACGAGTTGATCTCGGGACATTGTGAGCAAATCCTCGTGACAGCAGAAGGGGATATTGTCGAGCTTTGTAATTACTACGACATCTTCCATAGGATCTTCGTTCTGTAGAGCTACGCGCGCCAGATTTGAGGATTGCAAGCCGGGACGAGAAGTCGGGGCAGGGACTGAAGGCGAGAGGCCATTCATAGGTGGGATTGCTTGCTCGCATTCTGGTGTATTCTCGGTCCTGGAAATATTGCGACGATTATTGCTGCCGTTTTGTGGCCGGCGACTGCCCAAGGCTTTGGAAGATTTCAACAGATCGAGCTTGACGAAGAGTTTGCGTACTGGGGTGAATGGCTTGAGTTTCTTGCCTCGACATGATTTCACCATTGTCGTGAACAACAGCTTGAAGGAAGAGACTGGCACTTCCAATACTTATGTTGAGCACAAGCGGCTGACCGAGCCGTTCAAGAAATAAGGTTGCCCCGGCTTGTTCCACAAACATTTCGGGAACGGCCGTAATACTATGCAGCGCTGTCCGGACCATCGTGACATCGTGACACCGTGACACCGACGCTACCATATATAGCAACATGCACTCAATCTCATTTCAGACGATGTCAACAAAGTCCTTGAAAATGGACATTGCAGAAGTGCTGAAACAAAGTTGTCAAGCAGTCCAAGAAGTGCTGCCCTACTCGGGAAGATGACACTTTACATCCGATACACCAAATGTTTCACTATAGGAAAGACAGCACTTTTTAGACTTGATTGAATCCAGGTAGTCATCCGTGTCGTTCCCGCCGATGGTGGAACACCATTTAGCATTTTGTCCTCGGTCTCCAATTTGCCGTATGTGAGAAAACTCACTGTTTTGTCTTCATTTATGGGAACCCGCAGCATGCTTCAGTTACAAGTACGACCTGAGAGGTAGGTAGAATTCAAGTTGTAGCTGCAATAAAACTTGCCAGAAACACTGGTTATAGCCGTCAGAGGAAGGTAAAAAATTGAATGAAGAAATGTAATATGCACATTTCTGTGATGAGCAGTGGAGTACTGCAAGTGTCGAGAAGCGCATGGTATTACTGGCAGTAAAAGCTTGCTTTGGAATTGATAGAGAGCAAATCGACAGCAGTGAAGGGGTGCGACTTTACAACCCCTGTCAGGGCTAATACCACTCACCCTAGCGCTCATTCCAGCTGGCATTCGGACGATATCGGCAACAGTCCGAGTCCTGTGTAAGAGCACAAAAGAGCGCTCTACGCCGTATTGCAGAGAATTATTTCAACAATAGTTACGCCAGCGAATGAATGTGTTTCATGAATATTAGTATGTACTAGTTTGAAATGAGAACTCACACATTTGATACTAGTTCATCAACAGTATATGATAAGCATCATACTATCATCGTGTTATCGTACGCTCGTTCGGCAGTGGCATTGTCCCGGTTTCAAAATGGCAAGAAATTATTGGATTCCGTTTCGAATTCTAAAAACCCCGCGTGCATGCAGTTAGGAGACAGACAGGTAACAGAGCGGTGGGAGCAGGGAGGTAGAAGGTAGAAAACGAGGCAGAAAATAAGCCCGAGGAAAGAGTATTCATGAGCCCACCACGAGCTGATACCAATGCTCGTACCCCCATTCCTTGCTCACAAGGTCATCCATCAACATGCGGCCAACCATTCCGCAACAGAGGGTCCCTAACCTGCACTCCACAAGGACGCCTTCGAAGATGTCACTTACTTCAAGCTAGATGGCACCCTATATCGACGGCAATGACCTGAGGGTCGCTGGTTAGAGGTAAGATATGTGAAAATTTAGGATACCTACCCGATGAAATATAAGCATCGACTGCGCAAAAGAAGGAACAGGCATAAGCATCTGACTTTGAACGGAGGTTAAATGGAATAGTAAAAACCAGAAGCGTAAAGTTGTCAACCATCCGCAATTTACCCGTCCCGGAACTTTGAATAATGGAGACGGTATTGGAGTAGGATCCTTGCGTTGATGTTTTGGTGCATCGTGATAAGTCTGCGAATTGACGTGAAGAACGGCAGGGGTTCGATTTGTCAGAAACCAAGTGGCCTGAGTTTGAGCAGGGGGGATAAGAGAGTGGGATACAAGCAGAAGCCTAGAGCCCAACCTGAAGGTTGCCATATCAGTTTTCGACATGTTCAATGATCATTGCTTATACGGGAGTGACAGTTGTTGATCGAAACCATGAGGTTCATGCTGGCCTGTCAGCCAAAACTGGTACGTGTGAAGATACGCGTGTGAGCCCATGTGTGTGGGTTGCGAGGATGGTACAGTACCAAGTGTTGGGGTATCTGAGTTGAGGGCGGGTCTCGATCAGGTCATCATTTCGGACGGAGGTAAGCAGGTGGTGGTGGTGGTTGGGCGGGGTGGGTATTTTTCTGATGCAACAAAATGTCATTATAGCGCGCAGTGATTAATTATGCATAACTTACTAACGACGTCAGTTTTAGCGGTTGATCTCCGTCGACCTTTTCGTCCGTCGTCAACCTTTTCGAACTCCAACCATCAAAACAAGCATCAACCGCGTTCGTATCCCCCAGGATTTGGAAAGTTGAAAAGCTCCAGAATAATCTAGATGACAAGCCAAAACTCAGTGTAGCATGGGTCGCCGCCCAACGGGGCTGCCAGACAAGTCTCAGTCATTGACAGAGAGTAACGTACTTTAGCACACCCCTCCGCCACTTAGTTTTCAGAAGGGTATTGTGAATACAACAGTTGACTGTTGGGGGTAACAGACCCAAAAGGCCTCACTGGCAAAAGCGTTTTAGCGAAATTTTGCCGTTGGGGTGTGTGGACGGTCTCACCGCATAATATATATATATAGACCAGATAGCTGTGTACATCAACGGGTAGGTCGGGTTCTATAAAGGCCCCATACACACATAGATCTGGCACACTTGAGGTGAGATGCGTTGTAATTACTAGGTTGACTATTGGGGGTACGAGAAGAACCAAGGGGAGGGGGGGTAACAAAAAAAAAGATTGGCGTTTTGGCGAGGTTTCTCCGACTGGGGCTCGTCTCGGAAAATCGACACAGCTGGGCATCTCAAACGGCCAACCCGGGTCCTGGCCCTTGGTCTCGATCCCGGGTCCTGGATGCCATTCAGGTCATCATCATACTTGCACAGGTAAGATATGTCACATCAGTCAGACACAGGGCCGATCTGGGAAAGATCGGTAACGGCCAAGTGTTCGAGATTGCGTTGTAAAGCAGAAAAATACAAGACTTGACATATATGAAATTGTGAACCGCTCAAAACACGTGATATCAAAACTTTCCAGTGCTGAAGTTCGCCGTTTTCACTTTTGGCAATAAGGACATACTTGAATCGTTGGAGAAAATTACAGTAACCGTTTGAGCTAATTTTTGAGCATACGTAATAAAATACAGTGTAAAATCGAATAAACAAGACGACGACATGAGGCTTTTGTGTCATTTCGATGTATGGAGAGAGTCGCAGACTGACACCAACAACATAACAATGCTGTCCGAAGAGTCGTAAAGATATGATATGCTTCATGCAAGGAAGGTAATATAATATAATGTGATACAAGCACGAAAAAACCCATGCAAGGTGGATTGGATGATATATATCAGACAGTGTTCCGAGGTGGATCAGTGGAAGGAATGTGGCGGACAGGAAAACGGGCGACAAATAATAAAAAAAGAAGAGAAGGAGAGAGAGGGGAAAGTCCGGTAAGAAGATAGCGAGAGTGCTAGAATAGCAAAGGAAATAGAGGTGGCCAGCGGGACGTCAGGGGGCTTTGGGCCTTTTGTTGGGGGAGGAGGTTCCCGGTAGTATTCATCGAGAGAAAACGCATCTAAAATGGTCATGGTCATGGCGAAGTGATGAGACCCTCCATCTTCGGGAACGACGACGATCCGTTGAATGCCCCTTCCCCACCAACACCATTCGCACCACCGACACCGTTAACACCACCAGCAACGCTCCTCCCGCGAATGTCGGGTGGCGGCTGGGAAAACTCGGGCGAAAACAGCGACCCGACATCAACTCCACTCCCATCACTAAACAGCGCCATCACCTCGTCAGGGGACAAATAAAGCTGGGGGTCCGGCCTTATAATGTCCATCCCCATCCCATTCGACCCGTCCACGAATGGCGAGGCTCTCGGGGCAGGGGAGCCACTGTTCCCACCGGGGCCGTCAACGCTATTATGTCGATTAGAATACGGCTGGCGGAGTAATGGTGGGCCTTGGATGACCGGGCTCGCTGTTTGGTGCGTGGAAGATGCCATGGACGACGGTGGCGAGTACGATGGCCCGCTCCTCGGTGGGCTGGCTTCGTTATTGTTGTTCATGTCAACAAAGAGCTCGAAAGCGGAGAACCGTTCAGGACTGCTATGCTGTGAGACCGAGTCACCGCTGTGTGTTGATCTAGAACGGGAGGTGTGTGTCTTCTTGGGGACGGGTCTGACCCACGGTGGGCGGTTGTTATCCGAGATGCCGTTCGAACGGGTGGATGACTCGAGGGGTATTTGCGTGACTATCATCAGATTATCTGTCAGTAAAGGAATCTTAGAGGATAATCCGCAAAAATATACTCACTGCGGCAGAACTCTTCCATGAGGTCTCCAGAGCGGACGCCACAGACATAGCGTCCGCTGAAACGGCGCAAGAGGCCCATGCAGGACCGGAGTGCATCAAGCGAGGGTTGGATCAGGTACTGCAGGCTCTCTGATTTGCAATTTAGGAGGATAGCGACCAATGTGCGTCCTGCCTGTGTCAGTTGGTGGATGACATGCACACCATCTGTTGTTGCTTTTTGGTCAATAAAAAAAAAGCGTATCCACCTGCCAGAACTTGAACAACTTACAATACGTCATCAAACCCTTGGTCGCAATATGGAGATGCGCGACGACGAGCTGCACCGCACACCGATGCGCCCCTGCCATAGCCTCTTTCTCGATTTCACACTGATCGTCATCCCCAACGCCCACGCCCACCCCAGAGCCTGGCCCCGAGCCAGACCCAATCCCAGCATTCCTCTCTGCTACAAAATCTGAAAACCGCTGCCGGTGTATCAACAGCCTGACAAATTGCTCCGCACAATGCAGCCTCTCGGCCTGCGTCACACGGATCGCATCATCGCTTGCTAGGGTCTCGGGCGTGTACGCCCAATAAGGCGACACCGACCTGTGGATCTCGTCCAACAGCGCTTCTTCTTCCCGCATGTCCCGCTGTCTTCGCGACCCAAACAGCATGGAGTTGGCGCGGATGAGAAAAGATGAGGAAGAGCGGATGTTGCGTGCTGGCGGTGCGTCGACGACGGATTCCATCACGACAAGAATACGCAGCGCGCATACGAATGCGTTCATTCTGCACTCTGTCCCTGGCGGAGGTGCAGACACGCCCTCGCGAGTAATGAACTCGTCGTCAACAGGTGAAGGTTCCCCGACGTCGCAATCCTTGAGCCGAATCATTGGAGGCCGTCCAAAATGGGCGGCGAGTTGCTTGTCCCAGATGTAAACACACCAGAATGTGCGTTTCCTTACTTCGTCCTCAATTGGATCGAAGAGGTCGTAGGTGTCGGATGTGCGATGGAGACCGGCGTCAATGGATACTGTTATGGCTTCGGAGAGGAGGGCGGCTGCTTTTGAGAGCTTACCGAGGCCGACTGCGTAGACGGCTGCGATGAGATCTGCTTGGATTGTGTACAGAGTAGGGCGGTCGGAGATTGGAAGGGTTCGAAGACGGCCAAGGATTTCGAACCAGTGGGCTCCGGCAGAAACGCTATCGTTTGGATCTGCACGGACGCGGGGGTCGTCCATGTGACGTGATGCGAGGCAGCAGATTGATACAATGAAGGCTGCAAATCCTGGTTCGCCCCATTTCTGGGGATTTCCATAATCCTGTTCAAAAAATCAATAAAAAATGTTGGTCGTGGATACAAAAAGGGGAATGGAAAGAACAAAAACTCACAGCGAGGAAAGAAGGAACATGCAAGAAAGGGAGAATGTAATATGATGTAGATAAATAGCATTGTACGAGACTGTTGTTATGAAGTGAAGTGAGATTGGGGTTGGTTTAAGAGAGGGGGGTTAGAAAACAAACCTATCCATGAGTTCTGGGACGATGTAAGAAGTGATAAGGCGCCACAAGGTTTCTGGGTTAATGTCTGTGCGTCTCGGAGTACGATTTGGGAACCAATCGGGAGGACACTTTCCATTTGACCATGAGGAGTCCGTATGTGGACTTGATTCCCGGTTGGGACATGGGGAATGGTGTTCGACGAGGACGTCAAGAAGGGGAAGACCGGAAGTCTCACCCTGCCATCTAGTGTAGCCCTCGTCGTCAAAGTAGAGATATGGGGTAAGGCAGAGACGGGATGAATCATCGACCAGGTGGTCGGACATGAGAGTTCCTTGTGAACCGAGCATGGAACGAAAAGAGCCGTGGGGACTCTGCTGTCTCTCGCCAGGTTTTACGTCTTGGAAATGGGTAGAGGGATTGAGGAGAGGGAAGACGTGTAGAGAGGGTGGTGGGATACCTGATTGGTAAGGGGAGATGAAGGGAGCGAGGGGACTAGAGTTTGAGTCCATCGGGGAGAGGGTTCCAGCGGGTACGTTTGAATTACCACCGGCGGCAAGGACGGCTGGGGGGATTGCCTGGATGAGAGTTTCGAGATGATGCATCCTGTCTTCCAAGGTTGCAGTTCGTCTGTGGAAGCGATTAGTGCGAGTTGTGTGTGGGAGGAAAGAGGGGACGTACTTTGACTTGTGAGGGTGGGAGCGCTTGCATGGCTCTTCGAAGGTGCAAGGAGAGCCTGCGGAGAGACAGGCTTGACAAGGGTGACCCTCGTCGCATTTTATTCTCCTGCGACGACAGCGATCACAGGCTCTGGTAAGGGGAAATGTAAGAACGAGCAATGGAGAGAGGAGGGGCGAGAGGGGGACCTGCTAAGTTTGAAACGGCGTTCCTTGAGGATCGAAGATGAGGACTTTTCTGTGTCGTGGTCGTCTTGGGGCATTGTTTGGATTGAGGAGATGGCAGAGACAGAAAGAGTGTGTGTTTAAGAGGACTCGCATCCGGTGATGATCTACCGATTCTTGGAGGAAACCGGTAATAGTTTATTATGTAATACAGATTTGCCCGATCGACGTTTGACTGTTTTTTACTCCGGTTATACACCAAGATCAACCGGGTTTGTTCGATCTGTTTACATAAAATATAGCGTGGCCTTACAGCAACCGTGAAACCTTGCAGCAGCTACCAGTCAGGCCTGAAACCATCTTCAACTCTCGTTCTCTCCGTCGACCCTCTCCACCCGCCGTTGCTAGGCAGGGCACAGCACGCTCTTGGAGGGCATCGCGGCCATTACCTTAGGGCTGATCTTCATTCCTCCTTCGCATCACTGACGGGGATATCAAACCCACCAACACGTGTGTCTTCTTCCTATCACAGACATCTTCTCTCGATCTCTCTCTTCTCGTGAGATTCACTTGAAGGTCCTCTCATCAACGAGCCTTCGACGCACCCTGTACCACTTAAACATCCCTCCACATCTTTATCATCTCGCCATATCGGTGCGGGGAAATTTAAAACACCCTCCTACTCCTCTCCCACTGCCGCCTCTTGCCCACCCACCACTCACCACCGCTGTTTCCTCAATATCAGCTGCAACAAGGTCGCTGCGCCACTAATTGATATCGCTCCGGCACACCGATTAGGAGGGGGAAACAGACGACCTGAGCTTCTACAGGTGCCGGAAATCCGTTTCGAGAACTGCTCTAAGATGGAGCGTGCAAGGTCACACGCCCGATCTCGTAACCAAAAAGACGACCTCTGTGCTTCTTTTCGCGGCTTCCTCTTTCTCATGAAGAGCTGACATGACACAAATTCTTTGTTACCAAGTCTCTTTTTTTTTTGTTTTTTGTTTGTTTTTTTCCTCCCAAACCAGCTGGCGCTGATCAACGTCTCCCTTCATGTCAGACATCGTGGTTAATCTGGGCCTTGTTAACGGCACTGTCACCACTCGTCCGCGTGGCACACGGCTTTTGACAGCTTTGTGCTCTTGATGCATGCCTGATCTCAGCCAAGGTTAAAATCACATATCCTCTGCCTCTTCTCGGGGTCTTTTTACCGTATTGGGCTGGCTGGGGAGGGTAGGGCTCCATAAAGACCATAGCGACGTGTCAAAACGGCTTCGACATCATCTCCCATCATCAAAAGCACGCGACAGCGACGACAACGACGAACTCTCGCTCGGAGAAGCCTCTTTCCTTCCCGGAACACCACCGATACCCCCACCACGGCATGACGATTTGGTAACTACATTAACGTTTTCAGATAAGCCTTTTGCCTGGACTGAGGCTCTTTTTGATGTTGGTTGCGATATTCTTTTCCCTCTCTCTGTCGATAATGCTTCCTTCTGAACGCTGCGTGATTTTCTTGTTGTTCTTTTACGAACCAACAAGTCCGTGGGAATCCGAGCAAGTTCACACAATCCGCCCCTTCGCTCCCCAAACAGAAGAAAGCATCAGGTCCAAAATGCGACGAGTCAGGTCTTGAAGCAACAAGCTTGTCGCGCCTAATTATAAACGCTAAGCGACAACGTTTAAACCTTGACTCGGAGCTGACTTTTTCGTTTCAGGTTACCCTTTCAGGGAACCCAAAAAAGGTAAAACATCAACAATTATTATTATAAAGTATCTATGGGGGCACCTGAAAAATCGCCGTTTCGTTGCAAAGATCTAGAACTACAAAGCAATCATAGTCATGCAGAGTCATGCGTACATTGAGGGGTTCCCCAAATGTTCAAAACGTTCGTGTCTTGGGGAACCAACGACTCGGATCCCCCACAATCAAGATCGCCGAGCTGCCTAAAGGGGAGAGCCCTGACTACACTACCACGTTTACCCACGTTTTGCTATCGTGACTGCGGGGTCAATCGGAATCGAATCGCGATCGATATCCAGTGACCACGAAAAAAAGAGAGGAAAAGAAAAGAAAAGAAAAGAAAAAGAAAAAGAACACGTAGGTAGTTTCTATTTGGCTTTGCTTTGGCCTTTTGGTCCTCGGGCACATCGGTTTGGGTATAGGCTGACTACGCCTACCATCATCATCATCATGAGCCTTCGTCACTTGGATCGGGGGAAATAAACTAAACCCGTTGACGCTGAGTCGCTGACAGACATAGTGACTTAGGCACATGTGTAACATTCCTTGGCTCTTTCCATTCCATGCAAACAACACGACCTCTGCCGTGAGTGTCGTGCCCGAGTTGTTCATGGCCGAAGTACCTTTGTTGGTGTCATAAATCCTGTGTTAACAGTTTTGTTGTTCTGCTTATCGGATCAACTCTCCCCTCCAAAAACAGACAAAGTTTCGTTTCAGAATCACTTGGCCCGTGCACTAGACCTTTTCCTGGCCGGCGTGCGAGACTGATTATGTTCTTTTCTGATGCGTACATGACAAGCAAGTTTTACTTGGGGATAGAATATATATAAGCTAGGCTGGCTGTACAGCAAGCAACCCACCCAACCCCACGGCCGGGCATGTGCAACGCTCACGAGTTCTACCAATGGCAGGGCGGGGTATTTTATTATTACTAGCGGGGGGTCTGAAACGCACCACTCATCATCGCTATCCCGAGTAACCAACCAATGCACGGGGCTGACGGAGGAAACAGAGAATATCATTTTTTCTTGTACGTGTAGTACCTATACGATACCGTTGCCTGTGGATCCAAATGCAGATGGCAAAAGAATTGAGAAAAAAAAGGAAGTAACGAGGCGAGGCGAGACGAGACGGCAACAAGAAACATAGCAGCAAGTGGCAAAGCATGAGTATACATCTATACATCCATACGAAGCTCTCTCTCCCTCCCGCTGCTCTGCCTTCCTACTTCGTATCACAGGCGCTCGTAGTGGCCATTGCAGAATTCAAGAAGAGGCTTAACAGATTCAGAATCCCGCCAAACGATATCGAAAACCAAGAACAAAAAAAAAACGCCGACATCAAAATTTGGGGTGAATATTTGAGCGCTTGACCTGGGGATCATTGGATTGGACTTTGCATCCACCAGCAGTTCCATGGTGGGATAGTGTACGTTCTCAGATTTTCGATTCGCCACTCCACGAAATCGTCATAAATAAAGACCAGTGCATGGGACATACATGTGGCACCACCACACACGCCGAAAGTCTGAAGAGCGTTGATTAACTGAATCATGCAGTTAGGGCAAGCGCGGACTTGTCGTCGGCGTCGTCGGCGTCGTCGTAGGAAGAAGGGGAAGAAAAAAAAGATGAACGAGCGGAACAATTTACTGAAGGGTTCCGGCATCGCTGCAAGTCAACCTTCTTCACGAGAGTACGCACGTACGTAAAAGTGGTAGAAGAAATAAACGAAATAACAAAGGAGAAATAAAGAACTGGAAGCAAAAAGGCCATAGCGAATCCGCCCGACGAAGCGTCAGCTGATCCACGCTCAGCTGGTTGTTGTCCCGCCATTGGCGTTCACGGATCATCCAGCATTCACATCCAAGGGATCTAAAACGCTTATAACCAGTGTCAGTACAAGTACAGTGACAGTCCGAGTTCGTCGTGTTGTGGTGTAGTGCGTCGGGAACTGCGTCAGGAACTCTCCGAAGCCATTACTTCCCCGGAACCGCTGCTGCTGATCGTCGTCAACGACAACTTTGAGGGATGAACGTTGAGGTTGTATACGGTTTGAGGTTGTATACGGTTTGATGGACAACGTTACGAGAGTGCGTATATTTCACTTATCACGATCATCTGATATCGCCATAGATCTGCACTGTGTAGCAATAACAGTCAAGACATTCATTATTAATAATAACATCATTGAACTCGAGCTTCTCCCACCTTCTCACATCGCCGACAGCTACAGTGCGGGCGGGACCGGGCGACGTGGTAACCAACGGCCGATTTCTTCGCTTCTTTCTGTTGCTGCGTTCTCTATTTCCAAAAATGCTTCCCTTCCGTAGGATTCGGATACGGGTATGGCTCAACCGGAGGGGTCGAAAGCCTGACAATTGCTCAGACACAATTGCTCAAGTCTATCCTGAGTCTGGAATCTGTTCGCCGGCCAGCTGATGCCCACTGAGTGGCCCAATTACACGCCAGTTGCCGTCGTTGCCCCAGACTCCGATAGCAAAGCCACGCTTTTTCGAATCACCCACAAACCAAAGCGTCCTTGTCCCATGCAGTTGCAAACAACTTGTCGACGCCAGATGCGCAATGTAATCCTAGTCGATGAACGCTCGTAGGGTCTCGCCCATAGTTCCATTTCCTAATCCGTTTGATGATGGCAATAGTCCCCGGAATCACGCCAAGGGAAAGATGTAGACCCACACATGATAAGAGGAACTCGGGATACCGATATAAAACACTCAGTGGCCGGATCTAAATTCGGTGGTGGTAGAGATGAGAGGTGAGTGCAGGTTTAGCAACACTTTTTGATATGTTCACCGTTCGCCAATGTCATCCACACACGAGATTCACATCACAGACAGGATAACCTATGTGTCAATCGATCTTCCGGGGCGCGATCATTTCCAGACGCCGGCGCATGTGAATGAGGCTACCTATCCAACTCTGAAACTCATCTTGATATATAAAATTGAAATTGAATCAATTGGATTGAAATTCGTCGGGGAAGCGGAACTATATGCACCTAATCTCCGGTTCGTCGCGATAAACTTTCTCGTGCAGCAACGTCATTATGGGAGGCTTCCTCTCTGGAAAAGTCGAATACGGCGGTCCTACTTTGACGTTACAAATAGAGAGCGAGTTGTACATAAACCGTGATCGAGGGAGTGAAACTTGGCCACCATGATCCGAGTCTACGCGAATCTGAACAATCGGGGCCCTTCGGACGGCACTTTGGGGTTGCACTGTCCCGCACTCCAAGTCACCCTGTAGGTTGTAATACTGTATCCTCCATCATGGGTTACCAGTCTTGGCCAAGGTTTATGGGTTTCAAGTGCGAGTCTAAATCTTGATGGCACGTGAGAATACTTTCCCCTTCATCCGCCTGTACTGGACCCACACTGTGGAACCCTCCGGTGTCTTTGTTTACAAGTGTGAAGGTAAGGTGAGGTACAGGCGAACTAGTGCCGATGTCGGATTTGTCAGCACTTATTGTCTATTTGGAGTTATTGGCAGACCCATATTGGTGAGTGTTCTGGTCTTTGTCATAGTGTCGAGTTGTTAATGAGTTTCTTGCTTTAGCATTGGACAATGCATTCCCCCCCTTGCCAATATCATGTTCCATGCTGTTGCTCAAGACAATCTTGTGGGGTCCAGGTCCTGAAGAGAATCTCTGGCTCCAGTATTGTAAGTTTTGGCATCCTTTCCAGTTTGGCCTAGTTGTTAGGTTCAAATGTAATTGTCGGGCAGCTATTGAGAAGGCAATGGAGAACACGGTGTAGTAGTGGATAGTGTCCACTACTACGAGTAGATCACGTGATTGTTCCCACGTTCCGTAGGATTACCTTTTGTGTAGATAGCTTATGAGACTTGAGCTTGTCACACCATCCGAGTTCCACTGAGGAGATCCAGCGGGGGCTATAGCCCCTGCTACAACGGGCCAGTCATTGATCAATGAGGGTTCAGTGGTTGAGGGAACTATTGAGGCACTGCTTGTTGTAGAATAGTCGTATTCCCTTCTAGAGAATGTAATAGTAGTCATACTCCTCTCTGAGGAGTTGTAGTTCAGTTTAGTCTTGCCCCTTTTAGGGGATGAATTGTATTCATATTCCCCACCCCACATTCATGTGAAATGTAAAACGTAATCCAGAGATTTGTCAAAGATCATCATGAAAATAGGTGAATGTAAGGAAAATTGTATGGGGGGTGACATATTTTTATGACAGTTGGCCTCATATGATATATATGGGCATACAATTTCAATTGACATTACCCATTATTGGATGAGGAGAGAAATACTCACTTCTTCACTGATGCAAACCTAGAGGCAGTGGTAACATTGCTGGAACTTGTGGGTCAGCACAACATGAAGATGGCACTGCTGGAAGGGATTCCCAGTTTTGGTGATGAATAATCTGACAAGGGTTGATAATGTCTTTTGTACTGACACACTTCTAGACCAGTAATATCAGTTGGATTCACATGCCTACACACCCAGGACACTACATGCACTAAATCCAACCTATTTTACATCTGACCACTCCTGCCTCTGTAGTATAGAAAGGACTCCCTTATACTTGTAATAGATAGATAATTTGAGACCTAGGATTGTATCCCTGTAGTTCTCTATACCTGTACCCACCACTCTCCCTCTCACAATCACAAAACTCTTACTATTTCACCATGCTTTCCATTGTTCCTGCCTGGTCTTATTGTTGTTAGACTTGTCAACCACAAAACTGACTCTTACCTGACATTGTATTACATCAGACAACACCAGGTTTCACTGGAAACTATCTTAGATTTACATCTGCTTAAATAAGCTTTCAGCTTATTTCTTGGAGCTTTTTGCTTTTATTCTACTACTTTTCCAGGCTTATCTGTACTTTCTTCTTTTTCAAGCTTATGCTTTAAGTACAATAAACATGGTGTCAAAAAGTCAACAACTATTTGGTAGCCTGTATACTTGTTAACATAGATTGCCATACCTTGCAAGGGACAGGCACATGTCAATTTAAGTGACTTCACCTGATTGTGAGGTACCTTTGTTGTGGTGGTAAGATTCTAGTCACATTCACTGAGTCATGACTTGCAAATTAATCGCCAAGTCCATCATCTGGTTCTATTTGTACACAGTTCGACGTTAACCATGACTCCTGAAAATGATGTTGACACAACAAGGATGAGGCTGCTGCATGTCTTGAGCTTTATGATGCCCCCTACAAAGCTGACAAATCTGAGATTCAGTGGACCTTGTGTGACAATGACACAGTGCGAGACGTGCTCAACATCACAGTGATGGAATGGCCATGGCTGGGCTGTGTGAAGCGGCTACTCTGAGACGATTACCCTCCACTTCAAAAGGGTTTGGAATTGGTGGCTAATGGAGATGAGCTTCGGGCAGACTTTTTGCTAAGCTTGAAAAACCTGGTTGACTCTGAGGACAAGTTTGGGTTGTATGCATGAGTACCTACCTACACACATGATCACCTTGTTTTTGTGAAGCTGACAGCTCGCAGTGGTGACAACTTGAATAGGAGCAGCTCAATGTCCACAACAATGATGTTGATGGTGGTGGCTTCCAGAAGAGCCATCCACCAACCAACCTCCCTTGGGTAAGGATGGAGCTAGTGAATGGCATGGGTAACCCACAGGTACAAACAGCTGTACCTGTACTGACACCCGGTGGACCTGTGGGTTCAAACCCGGCGGGTTTACCCGTCATTTTGAGTCCTGGAACGGCCCAAACAGTCAAGAATTGACTGAGATATTGTCAAAACAATGCTCCTTGATTGCTTTGACAATATCTCAGTCAATTCTTGACCATTTGGGCTGTTCCAGGACTTGTTTTAAAGCTGGCGGGTAGGAGAAACCCTACCTGTACCTGTACCCGTGCGGGTGTGGGTACAAACCCGCACAGGTTACCATACCTGTGCTATTTACTAGATGGAGCTAGCCTTTCAGGTAAAAATCAACTCCTCTAATGCCTTGTCCAACTGACTAACACAGGACTCGAAGCTCTGCCAATCCATGTACCTGCCACACTCTGTTGACTGGCTCCACAAGAGCTTTTGAAGTGAGAACATCATTTTCTTTCCAATGGCAGCAACAGAAGCTCTCAACACTGAACCAGAACTTCCTAGTAGTGTCATGAAGCTAGTAGCTCCTGGTATGCGAATATTCAACACTTCTTGGATAATTGGGTTTGAATTATCCTGCACTGACAATGACTTCTCCTCACACCAGGAAGATCTCATCCAATGGAACATATACTGGCACTAGGCAATGGCACAGATACTCTGTGGATACAAATTTTCTAATCCATATCCATATCCATGAAAATCCGTACCCATGTATCTGTCAGGCATGGGTTTTCCCATGGATACTTTACCCGTGGATACAGATTATCCATGGGTACGAGTATGGGTACCGTGACTATTATAATTATATCTAGATATTATTTTTCTACTAAATATACAGTACTACAATTCAATTGTAGTTACATTGGGCAGTTGCCAGCCCAGTGTTGTTCTCATGAATGTCCCGCCGTGTCCAAGTCGACACGTTGATACGCTATAGGAAGCTGTAAAGGGGGAGATCCCCAAACAAACTACCTAATAGGTGAATGCGAGGATGCGAAGATGTCTACTACACGTAGAAAGGTATAGGGAGGTATAGAAACTACTATGAAGTGTTACGATTTTCACCTTTTTGCCCCTGTCTTTTGCTTTGACAGCACGTGACACCCATACATTCCCACGAAGATGTGCCAAGTCCCACGCTCTGATTGGACGATACCTTGTTACCGAACTCTCGGGTTGACCCCATGTCCTCATTGGATGACTTGACGGTGCATAACCATTCTAGTGTTGGGGAAGTTCGGTTTGGTCCGGTTTGAAGCCTTTTTGCCCAAACCGGAAACCGAATGGTCCGGTTTCCACCCCAAAATCTCCAAACCAGACCAAAACCGATGCAAACCATTTGCATCAGTTCGGTTTCAGTCCAAACCCGGTCTGAACCGCAAACTGCTAGTGGCCAGTCCCCCTGCACCATTCTGACCTTACAACAGTGCTGCGCACATCAATTGACATGGCCAGCCTGCTTGCGAGGTGGGATTGGGGTGCTGGGGTGCTGGCACACCCTGTGCTGGCATTGAGCCACATGTGGGCCTCTCCATGGGTGTCCTGACGGGTCACATGTGTTGTACATGCATGGCAGGTTGATCACATTGGCCATTTTTGATGGGCACGTGATGGTGGTGGTGGTGATGCATGGTGGTGGTGGTGGTGCCCGACGGGTCAGATGTGTTGTGTATGCGACGTTGGGTGGCTTGGACCGGTGTTGACTGTGTGGTGATCATGGTCGTGGTCATGGTGTTGGTTGTGGGGTGTTGGTAGCGCCATGTCATGTTCAACAATAAGGAAAGAATAGTAAATGGTTTGGCACTTGATCCTTGATTGGGCTTTTTGAGACGTTGTGGAAGGGGGGTGAACTTGCCGGCCGATGTTAATTGGTTTCGGTTCAAACTGAGTTTGAACCGAGTTTGAACTGCAGCCAAATCCCCAAACCGGAGACTGAATGGTTCGGTCTCTGCTGGAAATCTCCAAACCAAAACCGAGACCAGCGGTTTCGGTTCGGTCTAAACCGGGTTTGAATCGGTCTGAGACCGAACTTCCCCAACACTAAACCATTCATGCACAACCAGAAGCTGAAGGAACCTGAAGACAATACAATCCGAACTTGACCATTCCATTCTTGTCACAACCCATGACCGGTGTGCATACCTGGAGACAAGAATACTCCATGACCCAACCACTGATCATACCCAGCAATCGGAATACTCTGGTTCTCCGCCGACCGATCATATGTCCACACCCATATGCTCATGACATTGTCATTGTTCTTTCACAATTCACCGACATGGTTCCTTGTGCCTGTCACAGACGAATGAATAGCCTTGTGCCTGATGACCGATCGACTTTCCTATTTTGAAGAAGACCGACACGTCATCCCGATCCTCATGGTTACCTTTGACGCCCAGCTCATCGCCACGATTGTGATATGTTCTATTGGCATCTCCACCCTCGTGGGCGTCTACATCTATGCAACCTATATTCGGATAATGCAACCTCCCCACAATGACTCAGATATCGGATCCGTCATAGTTGCCGACAACCAATGACTCCTTTGACCTATCTTGGCTGAACATCTTGCTCTTCTTCACATGTCACCTCCACATTCATTCGCCTTTCTTCTCATCAGCTGACCACCGGTGCTCAGCTAACAACCCGAACTTGCATGTATGACAAGTCCCCCTGATGCTCCACAAAGACTTGCATTCCGATGTGTTTCATCACCTTTGTGTACCAGTCCACTGGTCAGGAATATCCATATCTAGTCGACATCCCAGTCATCCAGTACCCTGCAGCCAAGAAGGGTTATATGAAGCACCCTTGCTTATCGTACTGCAGGAACTACAGTTGCTGGTGTATGATTACCAGTGTTCATTGCGTTGACCTCATCATGGTTCTTCCCCATCCAGTGATTTGCCTTCTCTCCTGCCTCCAATGATGAAGCATCATGTTCACCTTTCCATCCCGATCCCGCATACACATACTCATAGTCGTATGCTGCTATTGGCCAGGCATCCACTACCAATGCAAACCATTGGGAAGACGAACCAATCTCATCATTCCCAAACTAGGAACTCAGCCACATGACATCCACATGGCCGCCTCATGTTCACCATGTGCCTGCTGACACATCCACTCATAGATTGTTTCACCTCCTTACCATGAGGCAACCATGAGGCGCAGGGTCTGGACCCTTGATTGCTCCGAACCATTTCCTTGCAATCACTACTTGAAACACTGATGGACATGCTATACCTGCAGGGCAGCCTTATTGTTCTTGCATTTCTCTCGGTTTGTACATACAGACCCAGTAGTCTGTCTTTCATGGCAATTCCCTAACTCTTTTGTATTTTAACCTTCATCTTCGAACTGTTCCTCTTTTTCCCTTCCCTTTCCTCACGTTTAGTCTGGTTTTCTCTCCCTGGTTCGCTTTCCTAGACTCTCTCCCTCCCCCAGACTGCTACTTGCTGTATAGTAGTGGTAGACCATGAATACACAATCCTTCTTGAGTTTCCTCTGGTCTGATCTCGACTTTCAGTTGGTTGTTGCTGGAGCCCGCTGATCTAGTGATCCATAACATGAAGTTTCCGAACAATGTGAATGTACGTGCGACAGTTGCGATCAACTGTGCAACTTCGCGAACATGGTCACGACGAAGATATTGATATTGGATGACGAAGATAGACAGACTCAAGACTATAACTTGAGTTCGAAGCTAAAGGGAGCTTTATAGCTCTTAGACTAAGATCGAATGGGAGGGAAGTCGTAGATTTCTCTGTCTGAGAAGGAGGAGGGGGTCTGTCTCTCTATGTCTATGTATCTAAACTACATCTCTTTTTATACTACTTCGATCGGAGGATCGGAACGGTATAAAAATCGATAGAAAGGAGTAGTAATGATACTAAAAGGGGAAGGGGATAAAGGAATCAGAAGGTGAAACATAAGATGAAGAACAAAGAACAAAGGAAGATGAAAGGTAAATTGAATAAGAAAGAGAAACTAATATGAAAATACGTCCAAAATGATCGAAAGTGAGGTAGGAGGTGGATGGGATAGGGGGAATGAACCTCCGATAAAGGCAGGATCGGTCCGATATGGGATGGCTTTGTTCTGTGGGTGCGACAAGTTCGGAAGCGATCGAAGTTGTTGAGAGGTGTCAGAAGAGTTCACAGACATTTTGTAAGATCGTGAGGTATCGGGATACGGTCGATGGAGAGGTATAGTACGTCCAATTTGTATATTCGGAGCATAGGATCATATGATGTGTATCAACGTCACGCCATCACTGTTGTCGACGTGCCACTGCTGTTGTCGACGCATCAGTATCTGTATCCATGGATCCACAGATCTCACTAGTCCCAATCCGTACCCGTACCCACATGGATACGGATACCCACGGATACAGATTTATCCGTATCCGTGCCATTGCCTAACTGGCACCCCCAAAGATGGGTCTCCCATCAGAGAGACACACCAAAGTTATGGTGTAGAGGGTACAACCTCTGTGGCCACGGAATCCCACCAAAACATGCACTTTACTACTTGTCCATGAACTTGTCCATCACTTGATCCTAATCTGGCACACTCTATCCTAAACCAACAGCAATCACACGTCAATTCTGGGCAAGTCCACACTCAAACCCAGAACTGAATTCCAAACCCCTCTCTGTCCAATCATAAAGGCACCTGTAATATATGTCGGAACCCTCTGCCCACCAAACCCTCTGCTCACCAAATCCTCTGCCCATCAAACCCGATCCACAACCCGACCACTCCCACAGTAGTATAAAGAGGACTCCCACATACTCATAATAAGTAGATATTGAGAACCCAAGAATTGTTCCCTTGTAGTTCCCCTTATACTTGTATCCCCATACCCACAATCACAATCTGTAACCTCTTATATCGTTTCCCATCATTTCTGCCTCATCTCATTACCATTACATTCACTGAGTTGAAACCCGACCTCAGATTATGTCAGATAAGTCCAGACTTCACCGGCAACTATCACATTTACTTCTATTTATCTTCAGATTTCTACCTCCATTGACTAGGCATTACTGACAATGCCCTCTGTCACTATCACCGCTGACCTTCATCTAGTATCCCCTTTCAGAACTAGACCCGAACTATGCATTACAATGGTAAGATTGAAATCCCAATTCTAATGATAGCAGAATAGTTGGCTGATGTGTGTGAATTGCATGCAGCTCTCAGGGTGGTACTTTCGGAGGTAAGTGAATCTGTCTCACAAGATGAGAGGGGTTGGGACTGATGCAGCAGGTTGCCACTAAGGCAATCATTTCTGACACAACTGTCTCATTAGTTACATGCTCTGTAGTTACTGCCCCCCTCTCAAAATATATTGCAATTTTTGACCAATAAACTGAAATTGACTGAAAGCTAAGAATGAAATTGAAAAGCACACAGTGCTTTTATGAAAGATATACTACTTATTTGAGCTTTTATTGTCTTAGAAAAGCTGGCCAAGCTTAAATTAGCAGACTGACCCCACTCATTTAAGCTGGCCCAGCCTTTTGCTTTTCATGCTTATATAAGCTGAATAAACATGCAAAAGCTGATGTGTAAATCTTCTGATGTATCTACCTTCAGGTTTCAACTACTCTACTAACTAAGCTCTACTGACCGCACCTCTGTCACTACTAAGCTGACACCTTTCTAGTATCATCTTTCAGTACTAGACCTGAACTACACATTACAGCAGTCAATGCAGGTCCAACCTGTCTTTGTGTGTACAATGTGTGTGACACATTGGGACACCCCCAGAGAGGCCCTTGTGCTGCTCAATGCCAGCACCCCAATCCCACCTCACATATAGTAGGCTGGTCACATCAGTTGACATGTGCAGCACTATTGCAAGGTCACTGGGCAGGCAGTTTACAGTCTAGACCACATTTAGACCAAAACCAAACCAATGCAAATGGTTTACATCAGTTTCAGTTTCAGTTTCAGTTTAGGTCAAAAAGGTTCAAAACTGGACTGAACCAAACTTAAGCCCAATAAGAACATCATAAGTCCGAAGAAAAGTGTGGTCAATAGAAAGGTCAATGCCTTCACAGGCTGGCAGTCAATGATGGGATTGAAAGTTAATCACAAATGAGAAAAAGAATAATCAGTGAGTTGAAAAGAAAGATAGAACAAGGAACTCAGGTACCAAGGCGCTTCTTTTTGGCGGGCTAACTAAATTTAGGCCCCCAAATATATGTACTTGAATCATTGACACAAATACTGGCATCCATCACGTACATAAAGAATATATAGTCTCATGTCATGACATATCTACACAGATAAGCATCAATATCTCCAGAGAATCATGCCCTCGAAAACAAAACTCTCACATAAGAAATCACATCAAACATCCACTAAACAACGCCTGCACCTCCGCTGCAAGCCTCGAGTGGTCGATCTCTCCCACTGGCATGTGCAATATCGAGTCATCATGCTGAGAGCTCGGTAAAACATCCTCCGAATATCCTTCCAAGTCGTGAGGGCCAACGAGCGGTTTAACGGACTGCCAAAACTCTGTAAAGTCAAAATCCACGAGACCATTCTGCAGGGCAACAACGACACCCTCGTGAATATCATTCGAGGCAACTTCCATACCCTCCTGGGATCCATTCTGGTCTTGAGTATCATTATTATTGGGGAAATGTGCGAATACGTCAGCCAGCTGCAAGTCGCCATGGGCAGGGTCGGAGAATAAGCAGCTCAGCTCATCGAAAGACGTCTCATGTGCGCCCTGCTGTGGTTCATCGGGAACAGACGGGTAGTTTCTCGGGAACGGATCTGAATCCGGGGTGGGAATGGCACTGATAGAAGGCTGTTCGTCGAGGTCAAACATGTCGGTCAGGAGATCTTGCGCTATCAGAGGTGAACTGGTAGGAGGCGGAGGCGATGATGGAGGCAGACCGGCCCAGTGCTGCATCATACTGTCTTGAGTAAAGGCAGGCTCAGAACGTGAATTGTCACGGTCATGCTGAGGCGAATCAATGTCAACATCGCTGCTGGCAATAGGTAGTGAGCTGGGGGGGAATTCCAAATCTTCATCTAGTTCTCCGCCTTGTTTATCCTGGGCCCCTTCTCCTCGCTCATCTCCACTCCCCGTAAGAACTGGCCATGCTTTGCCAAACGCCGAAACAAAGCTTGGGGAACACAATGGGCTATTCCCGCCCAAAAGCTCACTTAAACGACGACTTGGATCAGACGTCCACGACTTCGGCGTGGGCGTGAACAGCGAACAGATGTCGCTGCTGTCTTTGTACGCAAACGGACTGCGCGGCCCATCTTTCCGGGTGGGTGTTTGCGGTAACTCACGGGGACTTGGCGGCGATGGTGAGGAAGGTGGAGGTGAGGAAGACGGAAGTGAAAGGTCTGACGCAAAAATGGGCAATTGACCTGATGAACTAGCCATGACGGGCCTCGGCGGCACCACAGCAGAAGACGCCTGACCAGAAAATAACGTGTTGCTCGGCCTGCCTCCAATGGGAGCTTCCAAAGCTTCCTTTGTACGACGTGAAGTACTGGGAGCTGTATCAGATGCACACCTACGGACATTTTGGCGCTCCACTTTCCCATCCTTCCTCGTCGTCTTCATCTTTTTGCGCTTGGTTTCCTGAGCTTTCTCCTTTTGCTGCTCCTCCGCCTCCTTTGACAGCCGCGGTTGCGTTGCCGTAGTCGTTCGCGCCCACTCAGGTACGGCCCGTCGCTTTGGCATTCTTGCGGGAGAAGTAGCAGGACCAGCGACATGTTGTTGTGCTGAATTCTCAGACGGGCCAGGACGTGGTATTGACACCGAGCGCCCAGAAGCTGTATGATGATGATGATTTTGTTGTTGTTGTTGTTGTGAAATCCAAGGACGTGTGTAGGAGGCTGGGGCTGAATCAGACCATATCTGTCGCCGAGCGAGGCTAGAGTCCACTTGACTGATCGCCTTACTCCTACTACCTGCGCGCTCACGATCCCGCTCGTCCATGAAATCACTCAGTCTACGCTTCCGCAACGCAGTCATGGTCGCTAACGGGGACGAATTGCCTTTATTCCCAAGAGGTGTCGGGCGATCTGTATTCGGCACGATCGCAGAAAACTTGTCCTCCTCTTTGTTTGTTCTCCGTCGAAACGCCGTAGGGTTCACATTCTCCTTGTCGAGAATAACGATATCGTCGTCCGCGGGTGATCTTTCTTTTTTGTGAAGAGATGACTGAGGCGGCGTTGTGAGTGCCAGAGAAGGCTCTGGAATGGTGTTGACGACCGACAGGAGTTGCTTGAGGGCGTCACACAAAGCAGGGTTTGTTGTGCCTTGGTCCTGGCTATCGATAGCAGATAGGACGGAGAGAAGGGCAGTATTTTGACCTGACGACGATAGATTCGCCAGAATTTGTAGGAGTGATGATTCAGTTTTAGGCACGTTCGCGTCTTGGGATGGATTGTCGTTGGCTTTTGAGCCATTAGCGCCGATTGCGTGCTCTGCAGTTGTAACAGGGGACGTGCCGACCAAAGATTTGTTCAATTTGTTGCTTTTACTTTGGGAGTCAGCGCCAGCAGGCCGACCAACCTTACGCTTAGGAGGTCCGATGTATACTGTTGAGGAATCCAGGATGCGTTCGGACTGGGTAGGGTGGTTCTGAGATGTAGAAGCGGGTGGCGAAAAGTGTTTATTGAAGTGAGCAACATGTCTGTGTCCAGAATGCGAATTGCGTGAATTGGATGACGATGGGTACTTTGAGTGGGGGTGTGACCTGGAAGCGTGGACTTGGCTTCGTTTGGAAGGTGGTGGTGGAAGTCCCCATGCCCTGAGCGCCTCGGGGAGCGCAGCTTTTTGTATCGGGAGAGCCTGTTGGGTGCGTTCGTAAGTGCCATACACGACTTGAGAGGGGAGAGACAGATGAGCGAATACCTCTCGCAATGCAAATATAACCTGCAGCACTTCTTGACCCGATGCTAGTTTCAAAACTGTACCTGTGACTGGTACGGAATCGCGCTCTTCGACGAGAAGTGCCCATGACATCAGCCCTAAGCCGACGGCGACCAGAGGCTGTTGTTCAACTGCGGGAGTACCCTGTTGAAAAGTGCTCCGATGTTCTGGCGGCGACAATGAATCCGAGGGAATGTTTACGGGGGCAGGAGTAGACTGAGACTCGAGGGGATCAAGAACGTAAACGGAATAGTCGCGCGAAGCATCCTGCACAATTTCCGGACTGAACGCGGTAAAGAAAAGGTGTCATCACTTGCAGCTGGGAATACAGAAGAAGAAAGGGTTATTTTACCTGGTGCAGCAAATGGTGTCTAGACAAGCCTTCAAGGAGATGGTGGCATATACACATGATGATTCTTCGGATGGAACCAGGATAGGGGTTTGCTGTACTGGCAACGTACTGGCATAGTGAAAAACGGGGGACGACTGGCGGGGGATGAGCGAGACCGGATATTTTTTGTGTGAGCGGGCAAGAATATACTGAGGCGAGGCACTCTTTGTGTAATATATTCGCACTGACAGGGATTCCGGTTCGTGTGAGTGCAAAGCCTGTGAGGGCAACTTTTACCGACTTACAAGGTAGTGAAACGGCGTGGCTGGTGTCCCCCATCGTCGTTGTCCGGTGTTTCAAGGACCGTGACCTCTGTCACATCGTGACTTAACGCGTCTTGCTTTTGGCTTATGTTACCTGTAAGTTATGTTTCCAAGTTTTCCAAGTACCCGCCAATCACCTGAGAAAGACAGGCGCAAGGGGTAGGGATTATGACCGCTAACCTTGCATGATAACAATAACAAAAATTACTATGGAAGACATCTCTAACAAATGAAAAGGAAAGAATAGAGAAACAGCGTTTGCCATGGTCTTTAGTAGTAGTGAATCTAGTGTTGGATGGTCGACAGTTAGCCAAAATCTGTGGAAAAAAGAAAGAAAACATCTGGGACGGAACAAAAACCCACCTCTTCCCTCTCCCTACCACGCATGAACGGCGGTTCTGTTCCCTTGTAGTAAATATCAGACCAGAGATCCTTGTCCAAGGGCGGGGGTGACGCCTTGGCTTCTTCAACAGCCGCATCTACCTCTGCTTTAGCGATCTTGTCCAATTGCTGAAATTTTACCGAAGAAAAGCAAAGAAAAATCAGTTAGAAATTTTGCTTGGTGGCGGAACGTAAATGCCAGACCTTGAGTTCTTGTTCGGTAGAGAGGCCCCATTCCTCGATGTACCGCTGCAGACCTCTGATGGGGTCCTGGGTACTCCGCATCCTTTGAACTTCCTCGCGAGTACGATAGGTCGTACCCGGGTCTGACATTCTACAATACCCAATGAAATAGTTGTGTGTTATACCAATAACAAAAAACGCACGAGTGGCCACCATAGCGGTAAGTCACAAACTCCAAGATCAAGGGACCGTTACCGTCAGATGTCCATTTCTTGCCGTATTTCACGGCTTGGGTGGTGGAGATAATATCCATTGCATTAACCTGCGTGAATATAGCGCTGAAAAACAGAAGATGTAGAAATTTGTGTTGCATACCCGAATACCTGGAATCTTGTCGCCACGTGTATAGTAGTCGGTGTTCGAGGAGCTGCGTTCTGCGGATGTTCCCATTCCGTACTTGTTGTTTTCGCAAATGAACACGATGGGAAGATTCCATAATTTGGCCTTTTTCATGATCAAAAGTAAGGGACAGCGACTTGGGGGAGGAGACACGTATATGATAGATGCTCACCATGTTGAAAGCCTCAAATACTTGGCCCTGGTTGCTCGCACCATCGCCGTAGAGAGCAAAAGTAGCGTCCGGTTTGTTCTGATATTTTTGTGCAAACGCGACACCAGCGCCAACGGGGACTTGAGCGCCGACGATGCCGTTCCCACCGAAGAAAGATGGGGTGAAAATGTGCATGGAGCCGCCCTTCCCGTTGGACATGCCAATCTGCCGGCCGAGTAGTTCGCCGATGACGCCCTTGATGGTTCCTCCACGCAAGACGGCGAACGGGTGGCAGCGGTAAGCGGTGATGACGCGGTCGTCTGGGGTGATACCGTGCTCGAGACCAACAGCGACGGCTTCCTGACCGATGCACAAGTGACAGAAACCACGAACGAGTTTAGCCTTGTACAAGGCATCTGCGGCCATTTCCATGCGACGCATGGTCTGCATCTGCTGGTACATGTCGAGTAGTTCGCGTCTGAAGACCTGGACCTCGAGGTCTGGTGTGTCGCATTTGTATGATTGGAAAGAGTCTTCGTGGAGTTTCACGGTGAGGGGTTGGTTGGGATCGGAAGGCTTTTCGAGGAGCTCCGCGGCGCCTGCAGCAGATGTTTCAAAGGTTCTGCGTCTAAAAAGCTGCTGTGATGTTGTTGTGTGCGTGTATAGGAGGTATGGTTTGAAAGATATGGACTTACTGTACTAGCGGGAGCCCGTATCCGTAAACGAGCGAGTGAGGCCATGGGAGAGGTGAACATGGTTTTTTTTTCCAAAAAATGTAATCCTCTTATTTAAGTGAATTCGAAATGACAATGATTGTTGCACTTGCAGTACTGTCTGGCTACACTACAGCTGTAGTTATATAAATATACAATAGTCAAAATGCACAGCGCCGACCTGGTAACAGCAAGCTGATAAAGAAAGCGACCGGAATGGGCAATGCTTTATTAAATATGCAAGACCTCGGACACCGCTGCTGTGTTGCGTTGACCGTCTCGTCCGGAGGAGTGACCGGGGTCTGTGATGCGCTGAGCACAGGCGACACACCCATCCGTTGCACACACTTCCGACAACACTCCTCTGCGCGGTATCCTGCCTCCTCCTCTCGGTTCCCAGTCTATCCACCCACCCTGTATAGCCCATGTCTTTCCTCAAGAAATACCACGACCACCACGACAAGCATGATACCGACGACGACCACGACGAGACAATCGACCCAGAGCTTCGTCTCCGCACCGTGCGCACCGCAGCCTCTGCCATCGCAGAGTCCATCAGATCAGAGCAGCTCGCCGAGAAGAGAAAGATGCGCAAGAAATCACGATTCTTTCGATCTCTCTCCGAGCGCAGAAAGCCTCATACTGCTGCGGCTGCTACCGACTTTTCCAGTGATCTCCGTCGTCCTACCCATACCCCCGGTGTCCGCAGGAACATCTACGTCAACTATCCCTTGCCCGTCTTGGAAGCCGATAAGGATGGCGAACCGATCGTGCGTTTCGTCAGGAACAAGGTTCGGACAAGCAGTATGTTTATTTCCTCCTATCCTCTCCCGAATTTACCCAACCTGTAACCCCCCAGAGTACACTCCCCTTACATTCCTTCCCAAGAACTTGTATGAGCAGTTTCGACGGTACGATCTCTTCTTGTTGCTGGGATATTGCTTATTCTATTGCTTGTCTCTAGAGTGGCCAATATCTATTTTCTGGTTTTAGTGGTCATTCAGTGTGCGTCTTTATAGTTTTCTCGAAATAACAACAACCTTTGACATCCCCTATCAGTTTTTCCTATATTCGGATCGGCATCACCCCAACTTGCTGCATTTCCGCTATTATTCATTCTCGCTGTAACTGCCATCAAGGACGGAATCGAAGATTATCGACGTGCTTCCCTCGACGAAGAGGTCAACACATCCCCAGCAACTAAACTCGGTCACTGGCGCAACCTGAACCAACCCAAAGACCCTCGCTCATTGATCGAAAAACTGCTTGGGGTCAACCCGCCAGGAAAAGTGACCAAGGGTGTACGGAAACTAAGGGAGAAGGAAGCGGGCGAGGGGATGCGCATCATGTTGAACAAGACAGGCGACGATCAAGCTTCCTTCTCCACACACCATGTGAGCTCAAGTACCGTCGATCTGCGCAATCAGCACATTGCCGCCGGAGCGGGTGGGCGGGCCCTAGATGACATCCAGAGCATCGATTCCCACAGCTATCCTCCAACAACAACAATCCCTGGAAATCTCTCTAACAAGGCCTCTTCTGACACCCTTTCGCAAACCCCAAAACCATCCACGGAGTGGGCCCAGTTCGGTTCTATGGCTAGCTACCAGCCATCTCTTCGTTCCCAATCATCCTCTGTTGGCGTCATCAATTGGGGAAAACGAACGAGCGGCTCACCTCGGTGGGAACGCACCTTGTGGAAGAAATTAGAAGTCGGCGATATTGTCCTCCTTCGTGACAACGAACAGGTTCCCGCCGATATCGTGGTGCTGTCCACATCCGATCCAGACGGCATGTGCTATCTCGAGACCAAGAACTTGGACGGTGAGACCAACCTCAAACCCCGTAAATCCGTCAGAGCCACTTCGAACATCCGGTCAGAAGAAGACATTGAACGATCATCATTCTATCTTGACTCTGAATCCCCACAACAAAATCTGTACATGTACCATGGCGTGTTACGTTTCAAGGACCCCTCGTCCGGTGAGAACAAGCAAGAAACCATTACCATCAACGAGCTGCTCCTCCGTGGGTGCGCACTCCGCAACACATCGTGGGTCATCGGACTCGTAGTGTACACCGGAGCTGACACCAAGATCATGTTGAACGGTGGCGATACGCCTTCGAAGCGGTCCAAGATCGAAAAAGAGACCAACTTCAACGTTATCGTGAACTTTGTCATCTTAATCTTAATGTGCCTGATCGCCGCCATTTTTAATGGGTTAGAAGATGGGAAGATAGGAAGCAGTCGTGATTTTTACGAAATTGGGGCTGCCACGTCCAGTTCGGTCGTTGTGCAGGCGATAGTCACGTTCGTGTATGTGAACCTTTTTTTCTTCTTCTTGTACAACTTGACCCTGACATGACTTACTACTAGCTCATGTCTTGTTGCTTTCCAAAATATCGTCCCCATATCACTGTACATCTCCATCGAAATCGTCAAGACCATTCAAGCATACTTCATCTCCCAAGACATCGACTTGTACTACGAAGCCTACGACAATCCCTGTGTACCAAAGACATGGAACATCTCTGACGACCTCGGTCAAATTGAATACGTGTTCTCTGACAAGACAGGCACGTTGACGCAGAACATCATGGAATTCCAGCGATGTTCCGTTGCCGGTGTCATCTATGGCGAGGGCGTAACGGAAGCCCAGCGTGGACACGCCACCAGGGAAGGGAAAGCGGACGCTATAGACCCAGAAGAGCTCAACAACAAACTCTCTTCCCTCAAACGCGTGATGCTGGCCACGATGGAGAGGACGTTCAAGAATCGGTACATCCAGCCAGACAAACTGACGCTCGTGTCTCCTAAATTGGCGGACGATCTAGCGGATCGATCGTCCTCATCATCGTCCGAACACCGAACACGACTTATCGCCTTCTTTCGTGCGTTGGCGTTGTGTCATAGCGTCCTCGCAGATAAACCCGCGCCGACGACCGACCCTTACCATCTAGAATATAAAGCCGAATCACCTGACGAGGCAGCGATAGTGGCTGCTGCGCGTGACGCTGGGTTCCCGTTCATTGGGAAATCTAAAGATGGCATTGACATCGAGGTGATGGGACAAGTCGAGCGGTACATCCCACTGCGGACGCTCGAGTTCAACAGTACGAGGAAGCGGATGAGCGTCATCGTGAGAGCACCCGACGGGAAGCTCGTATTGTACTGCAAGGGTGCAGATAGCGTCATTTATGAGCGACTAGCCAAGAACCACGATCAATATCTGAAGGATCAGACGTTGAAGGATATGGAGAGTTTTGCGAATAGTGGATTGCGCACGCTTTGTGTTGCGTATCGGTATGTCGGGGAGGAGGAATATCTGGAGTGGTCGAGGACGTATGATGCTGCGACTTCTGCTGTCGAAAACAGGGAACAGGAGATTACGGTGGCAAATGACCTGATGGAGCATTCGTTGACGCTTTTGGGGGCAACGGCTCTTGAAGACAAGCTGCAAGAGGGTGTACCGCAAGCGATCGAAATGCTTCATCGTGCCGGAATCAAGCTCTGGATTCTCACTGGTACGATGTTGTCCTTTTTTTGCCTCGATGATGAGATTTCTGATGGAACCAATAAAAAAAAACACAAACAGGAGACAAACTTCAAACGGCCATCGAGATCGGCTACAGCTGTAATTTGCTCAAGAACGAGATGGAGCTTATGATCCTCTCTGCAGACTCGGTCGCAGACACGCGTGCCAAAATAGAAGCAGGGCTAAACAAGATTGCATCTGTACTGGGTCCACCGTCTTTGGATCCGCGGAAACGTGGGTTTACACCGGGAGCTCAGGCAGCTTTTGCTGTGGTCATCGATGCGTTGTCTGAGGACGTGAAACCGCTTTTCCTGGCCCTTGGAACGCAGTGTGAGACGGTTGTGTGTTGTCGTGTGTCTCCTGCTCAAAAGGCTTTGACGGTCAAACTTGTGAGTTTTACTTGGGGTTTGCTGAGAAGGAAGTTTTCATTTTCATTTTTCGTAAAAAAGGTCAAGGAAGGCCGAAACGCAATGACGTTGTCTATTGGAGATGGGGCCAACGATGTTGCCATGATCCAGGAGGCTAATATTGGATGTGGGTTGTTTGGGCTCGAAGGTTCCCAAGCTGCCATGTCTGCGGATTACGCTTTTGGACAATTCCGATTTCTCACGAAACTTCTTCTTGTTCACGGGCGCTGGTCCTATCAACGGATTGCAGATATGCATAGTAATTTCTTCTACAAGGTATGTATTGCGCGTTTCGTTTCTTGGTTGCGTAAAAAAATTTACGTGTGCGCGCTTCTTTTTTTATATTATAGAATGTTATATGGACGTTGGCTGTATTCTGGTTTTTACCATTTAATAAGTAGCGAATTGTTTTTATTCCTCTGCGATCCTCCTCCCTAACGATAGCTTGATTGTTTTTTTGTTGTAGTTTCGATGCTACTTATTTATACCAAGTTACTTTCATTTTGTTATACAACGTCGTATTCACATCTCTACCGGTTATCGCCCTCGGAGGTACGCTGAGTCTCCCATTTCGTCGTCACATATACCTAAATTCACACATCCCCTTTAGCGTTCGATCAGGACATTAACAGTCGAGCAGCACTTGCCTTCCCACACCTTTATGTTCGAGGCATCCGTGGTCTGGAGTATACTCGCGAGAAGTTCTGGCTGCACATGCTCGACGGTCTCTACCAATCCGGCGTTGTATTTTTTATTCCATACCTTGCCTGGTCACTCGGGTTGGCTACGTCGTGGAACGGTCGAGGTATTGATTCGCGAGCAGATTTTGGCACCACCGTTGCTGTCGCTGCCATTTTCGCCGCCAACACTTATGTAGGAATGAACACTCATTAGTAAGTTTGTTTTGCATTTTTTGGATGACAAAACCGATGAATCTGTGCAATTAGTTGGACTTTTATCACTTGGATTGTGGTGTTTGGGTCATCGGTTGTCATGCTCTTGTGGATTGTGGTGTATTCCTACCTTGAAAGCTCTGATTTCGTTGACGAGGTTGTGGTACTTTTCGGTGAGCTCACCTTCTGGACAACTGTGGTAATCACTATTTCGATATGCCTGAGTAAGTCCATTTCGCTTGGAGGAAGAAATATACCAACTCACGAAACCATTCATGTTGCCCCCAACTTATAGCTCCTCGATTCGTGATTAAATACATTTCAACGGTATATTTCCCGCTTGAAAAACACATTGTGCGGGAAATGTGGGTCATGGGCGATCTGAAGGACCGGCTGGGGATTCGACATAGGAAACTGAAACGGAATGGTCAGAAAGACCTAGAACACATGCCGATTTTCCGTGAACCACATACTCGTTCTCGTTCTGATGTTGACATTGATGAAATCCAGTACGACCCTACGGCAGCCACGAATACGAGGACTGATCCGCAGTTAGACACGCCGCCACCCCAGCAACGTTCGAATTCGCCATCTGTATCTGCGAATTCGCCACATGCACAACAAGATAAGCGCTCTGCTCCAACATCCCTCACACCACCCGACCATACCACATCGCCACGGGCCTCATATTATTCCGTATCTGACCTCCCCGTGCCATCGCCATTGCCCTCGCCTATATACCGATACTCTACCGGCGAAACAACGTCAACACCGCCAAGCCGGAGTCTATCCATAGCGAGAAAGACGTCAGTAGCCTCGAGAACTGCAGCCCCGTCGATCGTTTATTCATCTCCACCGCCAAAATCGAGGTCGCCACCACTCACACGATCACCGCCACGCTCTGTACAGCTGTTGGTACCTGCTTTGCGCACGAGTAATGAAATGGGTGGACGGGGTGGTGGTGGTGGGTCTGGTTTATCAGGTGCGCCTGGGGCGTACGAGATGCGAGTGAGGAATAGCACACACGGTCACCATGCGCATCAGATGTCGACGAGTCAAGGGTCATTCATATCTTCTGCACAGGACGAGTTCTGGTCTGCGGAGGAGGATAATGATGGGACAGTGGAGGCGCGCGGGTATGATGAGCCTCGTGCTCACGGTTCAGGGCCACAACTACGATTGGATAGCGACACGGCAATAACGGCTGACGTTGGTGGGCACCAGCATGGCGATGAGTGGACTCGAGATTCTGATAGACCTCCAAGCATGGCATCTTGGCAGGGAGGGGTGGCAATGTAAAAAGGATCTTGTCTTCTATCTTTGTATACACTTTTTTTTCTCCTCTCTTCCAGTTGAACCGCCCCTCCTTCACATATGTACCACACTTTTTTATTATTAAAAATCCTTCGTTTGTTGTACAATTGTGAGGGGACAGCAGAGTGTACGGTCGTTACTGAATATCTTTTTTGATTTTACTTATGTTTTTACTTATGTTTTGATTCTATTTTATTTTGTTATTGTATCCATCGCCAACAAGTACGAATTGTACAGCCATTCGCAACCCACGAACCTCCAAGAGTCGGGGTATACGTAGCACCGTAGCAACCGTCTGTTAGGTCTGTTCTAGATCTTATTATTGACTTATGGGTTCTACAAGCATTCTCATTCGATATATGCCTTGCGGCTGTAGCTGAATGAATGACTCCCCCTTATGTAAACGCCTCCAAATGATATTCCTTCTCCTGCAAGCGGAGGAATCTCTTGAGGGCTGAAGTTCGGCTTGAAGAAAATGCCGAATGTATGACATTCGTGAGTCATGATGCATGATGATCGATACCTGCCCTGACACCAAAACATTAGACACCACCAGGTTCACCCGCGCCCCCCAAGTATAGGATGAACGATCCGAGCCAGTACCGGATCACAATTGGCGTTGCGGTGATGGACCACGCGCACGGATCGGAACTGGAGGTGACGGAACTGGAGGAAGGAACCGGAAGAATTGGACATCAGCAAAAGTGCCGAAACCTGACATGTCCATACATCACCCTAAAATATAATACAACTTGTACATCGTTATAGAACTTGAACAATTCTGGTAGCTAAGGTGGTATGAAGATATTAGCAAGTCCTTTTTTTACAAGTTAGTAATAGAATTGTTGCAAATAAAAAGTCAATAGGGGACCTCAAGTTCGCCTAGTGGTTCCCTACCAGGAATCCTGCTGCGGTTCCTGAGAGCCAAATTTGTTGAATCTGAGCTATGTCAGTCTCAGTCGTAGACAGAACGACTTGTATATTACCTGAGCTATGTCAGTCTAATATACATGATGAGTAACGATAGTAAATAATAGTGTGCGGGACTCACCTCAGTCGTAGACAGAACGACTGAGGGAACTAAACTACGCGTGACGTTGATATAGCATACTCATCGTCACGTGTACTACACGGTGCACATGACCTCGATCTCTTGATCGCTAACACTCCTCCTCACCGTGTACTCCTCCTCGCGTGGAATCTCACTGACGGAGGCCTAGCCGACCACGTAAGTCAAGGAATGGTTGTAGCGTCAAGGGTTTCGTGAAGATGTCGGCAACGTTGGACTTGGTATGGACATAGGTAACTTTCAGGATAGCTTTCTCAACCAGCTCACGAATATAGTGATGTTTGACATCGATGTGCTTTACCCTCGCGTGAAAAGAGGGATCGCCGGTAAGAATCAGGGCGCCATTGTTGTCGCAACGGAGAGGGGTAGGATCAGACTGAGAGTGATGGAGGCCAAGCAGTAAAGCGCGAAGCCAGACAGCCTCCTTAGACGCATCAGAAGCGGCAACGTACTCAGCCTCACACGTAGACGTGGATACAGTCTTCTGCTTGCGGGCCGCCCAAGAAATAACGCCAGAACCAAGGGAAAAACAGTAGCCGGAGATGGATTTACGAGAGTCGATGCAACTCGCGAAATTCGAGTCGGTGTAACCAGATAATTCAGCAGTGGCAAGGCCCCCGAGATGGAGTTTCAGTTCGCGGGTACCCTTCAGATAGCGGACGACACGCTTCGCGGCTTCCCAGTGAGTCAAGTTATAGCAGTCAAGGAACTGACTAAGTTGTTGTACGGCAAAGGCGATATCTGGTCTAGTGCCAATGGCGATATACATGAGTGAGCCGACAAGAGCGCGGTAAGGAATAATCGCCAGCCGCCTAACGTCGTCCGCGGATGAGGGAACAATATTCTGGCGCGAGAGCTTAATGTCGGCATCCATTGGAGTGGAGACGGGGTGGGCATTCGTAAGTCCGAATTGAGTAATGACACGGTCGATGAGCGCGGTCTGAGAAAGAGCAACAGTGCGATCCTTTCTGTTTCGCGCAATGGCAATGCCCACACAGAATTTCGCTTCGCCAAGGTCAGAAATCTTCCACTTCTCGCGTAGCTGTAACTTAAATCGTTCGTTTTCAGCTTTGTCACTCGCGACAGAAAGAAAATCGTCAACATGGACGGCAGCGAAAATGACTTTACCGCACTCCGAACGGCGGAAATATATGCAGTACTCGCAGGCGAGCCGGGTGAAGCCCCAGCCCAGCATAGCGTCGTTCATGGTGCGATTCCATATGCGGCCCCCTTGCTTTAAGCCGTAGAGGCCCTTCTGTAATTCCCACACCCAATCCTCAAAACCAGGTTCCTCGAAACCAGGCGGCTGGACCATATAGCAGGTTTCCCCAGGAGGTAAGAGTCCATTAAGGAATGCCGTTTTGACGTCGATCTGCTGAATGTCATAGTCCAGGGCGGCCCCGATATGTAGGAGTACGCGAAAAGATTCCATGCGTGCTGTCGGTGAGGTAGTCTTGTCATAGTCTTGGCCATGGATCGCCTCGAAGCCCCTGCAGACCCATCGGGCTTTGTAGCGGACAATGTTGCCGGCCTCGTCCCGTTTCCGCACAAAGACCGGCTTCCCTTTCATGATCTTGCGGCCAGTGGGGACAGCTGAGGGCGGCACGAGTTTGTAAACGCCCATTTCCTTAATGGAGGCGAATTCTTCACGGAGCGCAGAAGACCATTCTGCACACTCGGGTGAATTCAAGGCAGCTTTCAGGGTCGCGGGGTCGTCTGGGTACGTGACATTCACGGGAGCGTCTTCTAGAGCCGCGAATATTTCTTCTAATGCCGGTAGGTCGCCAGAAATTTCAGGTAGTTGTGCCATAATCTCCTCCTGGGCTTGATGCCGGAGACGACGTTGCTCGCTGATGTTTTGTGCGCTTCCTTTTGATTCAGCGACTGCGCGTTCGACAGCAGACACATATGGGATCTGATTCGCAGCGGCAAGGCGGGCGGATGGGGCACGCGATCGATCAGACCTGCGGACGTCATCAGCATCCAGGTCAACAGCGTTTGCACGGCGATGGTGCGGAGGATAGTTCATGGCGGGAATCACAGGCACATCCAAAGGTGCGTCATCTAAAGGGATCCCTATAGGAGTGTCTGACAAGGGAACAGTAAAATCTTCTACAGATGGAGCTGGCGCATCGGCGGGGTCTCCAGCATCACACTCAGCAGATGGGGGATCGTGCAAGACTAAACCAGGGTGGAGAGGGCGCGGCGGCATATCATAGGATTCAATGAACACAACATGGTAGGATGAGAAGACGCGATGAGAACCGCGGTGGTAGCAACGGTAGGCCTTGGATGAGGTCTCATAGCCAATGAGAATGCATTCCACTGAGCGTTCAAAAAGCTTGGGGTTGTGTCTGTTCTGGATCAGGACAAATGCACGAGAGCCAATCTCACGGAGGTGTGATAAGTCGGGCTTGGTGCCATGAAAGGCCTCGAAAGGCGTCATATCCTGGAGTGACTTAGCCGGAACGCGAACCGTAAGATAAGCGGCGGATAGCATGAACTCATCCCAACGATTCGGGGGAACATCACATTGAAGCCTCATGGTGCGAGCCTTGTTGCGTAGTGTCCTGTGCACCCGTTCAGCCCGGCCGTTGTGGGCGGAAGTGTACGCGGCCGTAAATTGTTGCTGTGTACCACGGGAGTCTAACCAGGCAGACATCTCATTGGACTTGAGTTCGCCGTTGTCGACACGAAAGATGCCCACTTTCAGGCCAGTCTCAAGCTCACGGGCAAGTTCCCATTTACGAAGGGCCGGAGCAGCTGCAGACTTGGATGGGAGCGGGATGGACCAGATGTAAGAGGAAAAATCATCAATTAAGTTCATACTGTACAAGTTTCCACTCGCTGATTTTACCGCTTCTGGACCCGTCAAGTCAACATACACAATTCCGAGTCTGCGGTCTGCCTTAGTGCCTGACCGGACCTTTGGGACGGGGGAGCGGACCTGTTTGCCCAATATACAGTGCTCGCACTTGCCCGGCTCAGTAGACAAATCAATGGTCATACCTTTTGCCAGTCCTCCACGAGCCATCTCAACGATTGAGCGATAGTTAGTGTGTCCCAAACGACGGTGCCACGAGGCGAGATCAGGAACACGTTGGGAAACAAACGCGTGTTCCACGTAAGGGGCAGGACCTGTCAGAGAATAAAGTGCCCGACTCGTTCCGAGGGTGCCAGAGGCAACCCTCGTCCCATTCCGCTTCGTCAACCAGCAAGAGTCCTCATTGAAGTGGGCGGTAAACTTGAAAGCACGGCATAGGGCCCCGATAGAGATCAGACGGACGGTCGCAGTAGGAATATATAAAACATTCTCCAGAAGGATGTTGGCTCCACGTCCCATCGCGAGCTTTATAGTACCAATGCCCAAGGCTTGAATAGAGGAACTACCGACACCCCGGACAGACCTGGGAGGAATCCGCTTGATGTCGTAGAAGTCTGAACTCTCCGGCGAGATATGGACACTAGCCCCGGTGTCAAGAAAGAAGAGACCGGCGTTTACCGTCATACGCGTGCGAGCACCCGTGGTGATCTTGGTGTCGAAGTCTGCAACATGAGCCTCACGAGAACAGATGGACCAGTCGACGGATGCCGTTGGAACAGGGTCATCAATCAGCAAGGCATCGTATTCAAATTTGTCGTAATCAGGTTGGTTTGCCAAGAACGATTTTGAGATCACGTCGGTGGCCAGTCCTGCGAACTCCCCAGAAGTGCCCAGCTTCGCACCGAGTGGTTTGAGCGGTTTGTCGGACTTGGCTAAGAGATAGGCTTCTCCGGTATCCTTGTCCAGGATAAATGCGCGACCATCATTGTCGACACGAGTTCCGGAACTGGTAGACGCAGGCTTGCGGTTCTTCCGAGTCATCTCCCGTTCACGTTCAACGCGATCGCGTTGACCTTCCATAGCACCGCCAGCGTGGTAGCAAGTCCGATCTGTATGCCCAATATACCTCCGACCAGCCGTCTTGCAGTTGGAGCATTCCTTTGCACTGCCGGCTTTTCGAGGGTAGCTCACAAGGGCTTCGGCGGTGGTGTAGCGGGACGAGTGGGCAGTATCGCTGTCGATGATCTGTTGTTCGGTGTCGAGTCGTTTCCGGATGTCATTGGAGGTGAAGGTGTTACTGGAAGAAAGGGAGGTCGCGACGTGGTCTCGAACATTCGAGAGCTCACCGGATAAAGAGTTGAGCATCAATATGCTCAGGAAGACGTCTTTCGTGGGTATGCCAATAGCAAAGATGCGGGAGTTGAGGTCGGAAAGCTTCGTGCTGACGGCAGACAGGCGTTCGGATTTTACGTATCGCACGTTGAGCGCCTCTTGTATCAGCAGGATTTGCGTAATGGGTCCTTCCTGCTCGTGGCGGGCTTTCAGAGCCTTCCAAACGTCAGCGGCGGATGTGTGGTTTTCTATGTATTCTTGTTCTTCTTCGGCAGATTTCAAGCCAAGAAAGGAACGGACGACCTTATCGTTCGTGCGCCAGTTGCTCGCCGCCCAAGGTTCTTTCGTCTCATCAGGACAGCTAATTGTTCCTGTGAGGTAATCATCAAGCCCTACCATCCCAAGACATTGGACAACGATGCGTTTCCATTTCGTCCAGTTGTTCTTAGATTTATCAAGGAGCTCAATTTGGGATACGAGGCTTGCTTGAATCGCAGGTGCAAGTGGAACAGAGGGAGCGGTGACAGGGTCGGGGGCCATAGTGCGTGGTTATATGCGTATATGCGTATCTGTGGGATATCCTGGCACTAGGCGAGATACTATTAAGATATCCTGGCACTAGGCGAGATACTATTAAGACCGTTTTGAGCGCGGCGAGATGTGCTGAGGCGTGTAGCGCGTATCAGAGTCTCATAACCTGTTGAATCTGAGCTATGTCAGTCTCAGTCGTAGACAGAACGACTTGTATATTACCTGAGCTATGTCAGTCTAATATACATGATGAGTAACGATAGTAAATAATAGTGTGCGGGACTCACCTCAGTCGTAGACAGAACGACTGAGGGAACTAAACTACGCGTGACGTTGATATAGCATACTCATCGTCACGTGTACTACACGGTGCACATGACCTCGATCTCTTGATCGCTAACAAAATTGGGCAGGACTTCTAAATATGGCATTACTTAGGGTTATGTGTTGCCGCGTTGCCAGCGTGACATTAGATAATGCCTAACCTTTTGTTAAGTCCATATACGGCAAACTTATCCCGGTACATGAGAGAGTGTCGACACTTTATGACAGCACTGATCTTGATGTAAGGCTGTTACAGCATAAATACACGGCTGTTTGTCAGAGCAGCCAGAACACTTCTTTGAACCACTGCCATCATGCCTCACCAATCCCACCGTCAAAAACTGCTCCTGGCTCTGAATCAAGTCAAATGTGACCTCATCCAGAGGAAGTATTATGACTTGGTTGGGAATCTGATTGAAGATCTGATTGAAGATTTGCCTGACCACTTTGATTCTGATACTGAGACCGGTACTGATATAGACATGTCAGACTCGGATGACGCCTTTCCATCCTCAGACCTTCCCTCCGATGATTCTATGAACATACCCAGCTCAGATGAAGAAATAAGCAACCAACTCTCCAACCACCTGTTCACGGAACTGGTCAATGCTATTGGAGCTCTTGAAGATGAAGTTAGAAAGGCGCGAGTCCTCAGAACTCGTACTCGTGTTTCCCATGCCCCCCAGCTTCATCTCCTTGATGAATGGTCTCTCAACGACCCTCGCCGTTTCCGACGAAAACTCCGTGTTGATCCTCCTGTTTTTGACAGGTTGGTTGAACTAATCGAAAACCATCCCATTTTTGCCTCCGACCGCCAACTCCCTGTCGAAATCCAATTCGCAATTTTTCTGAATCGTGCTGGCCACTATGGGAATGCTGCAACCACTGAAGATGTGGCGGAATGGGCAGGGGTATCTGTTGGTACAGTCTACAATTGCACTAACCGTGTTATGATTGCAATTGCTGCCCATCATGATGATGCCCTATCTTGGAATCCTGAGGATCCTTGTTGTCTGCATGAGAAGAATATGGCAAAGAAGTGGGTGGAGAGCAAGACTTGCAAGGAGTGGAAAGGTGGTTATTTGACTGGTGATGGGTCATGCTTTCCCCTCTTCCAGAAGCCTGGGCTACATGGAGAGTCTTTCTATGACAGGAAGTGCAATTATTCCCTTAATTGCCAGGTTCTTTTATATTTATTCTCTTGGTCTCTTTTTCTCAAACATTTTCTTCCAGGTTATCAGCCTTCCACATAATTTACAGATTGTTGATTATGTTGCTGGCATAGTGGGGAGTATCCATGACTCCACTGCCTTTGCAATGTCCTGTGTTGCAGAGGAGCCCAACTTATTCTTTTCTGCCAATGAGTGGATGTGGGCAGATTCAGCATACCCATGTTATACTTGGTGTATCCCACCCTTCAAGAAGCCTGCAAGAGGGAGCCTTACTCCATTCCAGAAGAAATTCAATTATTTTTTATCAAGGGTATGCTTTTATTTTAATATTATACATGTGCTGATTCAAGATATTAGATTCGTGTACGTTCAGAGCATCTCTTTGGTGCTCTGAAGGGCCGATTTTCCTCTTTACGGGAATTGCGTTTCCAAATTCAAGATCAAAAGAAATTCAACTATGTCAATCTCTGGGTGCGGTGTTGCTTGATTCTACACAATTTAATTATTCGGATTGAAGAGGAGCTGGGGTTGAATGATACAACTGAATGGGCCAGAAATGACTGTGACCGTGAGGCTTATGCTGAGGGTGAGGACTACGGAGGTGAAGAGGGGGAAGGGGGAGAAGGGGGAGAAGGGGAAGAGGCACCCTCCCACAATGATCCTGACACTGTTGCAGGAAAAGAATTTCGTGAATACCTAGCTATGTTTGCACAGCGTATGCAGAACTAGTTTACAAACTATATCTTTGATTATTCACCACTCAGCTCAGCTGCAATCCCTATGGGAAGACAGGAAACAGCAGACATTTATTATGATCACAGCAAACAGCATGATACATAGGGGGGGGGACAGGGCTACATAGGGGGGGGGGGGGGGAAGGGAAAGGGCTGCATGGTGAGAGGTATCGATAATAGCTACAGAAAGGAAATGGTCCACTACTCATTGTTCTTCGGCTCAGACTCCTGCCCAAGGCCCGATAGCTCCAGCTCCCTGACCTTGAGTTTCTGCGACTCGATCTCAAGCCTTGCGAGTTCAATCTTGAGGGCGAGAGAGTTCCGATCTTCCTCGGCCTGGACACGGATCTTCTCTAGATCATGTTGACGGTCCGCCTCTTTCTCTGCCTTCCTCTCCTCCATGCAACGTTTCTTGGATGTGTCATGTTGATTCACCGCAGTTGAAAGATGTTGAACCAGTTCTAGGCTGTCATCGAAGTTGCTGGTTGGGTTGACTCGTTTGCGAGACGGGTGTGAGGAGACGGATGTGGGAGGGGTTACGTTCATGGCCCACGTAGTTGGTGAAGGGGCAGATGACGAAGGGGCAGACCTATCAGAATCAGAGGGGCTGTACATGGAACGATGTGCCTGAATTGCTGGTGCACAAAGTGCTAATGCTTGTGCTCGAAGAACAAGTTGCTCAGCCTCAGACCCTGAACCCGATTCCCCGAAGACACCGTGATTTAATGGACTTTGGCTTCGTGAGGAGGGACTTGACTGGTTGATATTTAAGAAGCGTGGGAGGGGCAGCCGGTGCCCTGCCGAAAAGCCAGTAGTGGTGTTCGGAGGGGTAGCAGTGTTTGGAGGGGTAGCGGTGTTTGGAGGGGAATTGGTGATAGCAATGTCGGGAGGGGGATTGGTGGTAGTGGTTGAGGTGGTAGCGGCAGTAGCGGCAGTGTTTTCCAATAGCCAGGGTAATCCAAGTTCACTGGGGTGCGGAAGGTCGTTTAGGTCGATGATGCCGGGAATGAAGTCGTCGTCAGGTGTGGGGGGGATATTGGGATACAGGAGGTCATCGGCGCCAATTGACATGGGTGGGAAATTAGGCACGGCGCTTGGGCCTGTCGAAGGCCCGGGGGACGTTTGTAATGACCTATGGCCAGGGTAAAGGAAGCGGGTTGCTTGGGCAGCAAGATCTTGGCCAGCCTGAGACGTAGCCGGTTGTGGGTTGTGGCTGGGTACGGATTCCCAGATGCCGTGCAGCCGTTGATACCAAGGGAATTCCATGCTGGTTTTTTCTAATTTATGGTTAGAAAAAAAAAAACCAACGGCGAAAACAACAAAAAACTTGCGGGATATGTTAACCGGGCCCACCTCACCATCACCAACGGTCAGTAAACCGGCGCCCGTTTTCCCTAACCCTTGGCGAACCTCACGATACTTGCTCTTGAGTCTGCCAAACAATCAAGTCAGCGATGATGGGCGATGATGGGCGATAAGGGAAATACTAACGTTTGTAAACGGTTCTCAACTGCCCGGGCAAATTTCTCCACATTCTGAGTATAGCCAGTACGGATTTGAGGGTTGTCATCAGCAGAAAACACCGCATGGGCAATTTTGGTGTAGATGTACATCTTCGACTCTTTTCCTACGATCTTCTTGCGATTCGTCACCTTCGCATCTTGAGAAGAGTCTGAAAACAGCTTGATACGATCGAAGGGGTTGTCTTCGAGCCAGGTTACTAGCCTATCAGTTCGTCGCGAGTGGTTGCCATCCCAAAAGATTTTGATTTTAGAAAAGTCGGTCATATTTTGCGAGTGGGAGCAAACTGAGGGACGGGTTGAAGGTGGGGCAGGGCAGGAGGTGAAAGTATTGGTCTTTGAACGTTGGCTCCGCCTGGGAGCAACAAGGAAACTGCGTGTTCTGGGTGAGTCGTGCATGAAACAAAATTGCCAAATATGGACCTAACAAACAGGTTTTCGAGCAACAATAATAATTACAGTGAGTAATGCCATATTTAGAAGTCCTGCCCAATTTGGCTCTCAGGAACCGCAGCAGGATTCCTGGTAGGGAACCACTAGGCGAACTTGAGGTCCCCTAATGGCGGAGTGGTACGGATTCGCAAGTTGGTGAAGGTAGTACCAGCATTCTATCCTTTACAATCCAGACACCAGACATTTCTGAGCTCGCAAGGCAGTGGATGCTACTGCTAGGTAGTCCTTTCTTGTTACCGGTCGCATTCAGCTTACGAGGCAGATTTGAGTTTGCAAGTTCAACAATGTATTGCCAGCAGTGAATTCCAGTACATGAGAGCGGCACAAAGCATTAAGCGCGAATGAGAAGGAACAATGTAGGTGACCAGAGACTCGGAAGAAGAAGACGATAGAAAATGACACGAGAAATGCAGCAATGGAAGAATGATCAGAAAAAGACGGAATTCATGCCTTTTCCTTGCCCTTTCTAGTCGATGTCGAACCTCGCTTACTACCCGGCTTCGCTTTCCTACTACTGCCTGCACCGAGTTTTCCAGTGGCCTTCTTCTTGGTAGGGCGTTTTGGGGTAACAGGAACATCGTGATTGCTGTCCTCGCTTGGACTGAGACTGCTTGCTTGGCTGAGACATTCCTCGTCATTATTAATAATGACTTGAGGGCCTAGGAAACTGATGTCAGTGTTTGATACAACCATGCACAGGCGGAACATTGGCACTTGGAGGTGAAATGCTCAAGCCTCGTGGTTGCTCACTCTCCAAGTCGGAGAGTTGAGGGCGTCGAGCGCGTTGAGCCAGGATATCCTGCAACTCATTGTTATCACCTGGGTCAGGCTCCTCTGTCCTGTCATGGTTTGATGATTTCAATGGTCGTGATAGCCCCGGTACTTGCCTGTAGGTATAGTTATCAAAAGAAATCATGTCGTGGAAGAAAGAAACAAGAGAAACTTACTTGTTCCACCATGCTAACGTTTCGACACACCAGGGATGCCCAGGGTCCACTTCGAATAACATAACGATATTATTGAAAAACTTGTGCATGTTGAAATTGCCGTCGTATTTTGACCACTGATTAAGAGAGCACAGCATAAAACGAGCCTGAAAAGGGATAAGCGTACTGTAGAATAAAAGAAGGAACATCAACCTGAAGTGCTGCATAAGCAATTGTTCGTGGTGTGACAGATGTCAATCGATGTATCTTGCTCTTGGATGGCTTCGTGCCTTTGCGAGTGCCATTGGCCAACGCACTGGCTGGTCCGGTAAATATATGACGATAGACCTATCACCGTGGCCAGTAAATTTGCAAGACAATTGAAAGAGTAAAAATACTTACACGCACGAGTACATGGCCCTGTAATAGTCCCTTATCCAACTCGTTTGGGTTGTATTCGGTGTCTTCGTCATACAAAAATGCTGGCCAATCACCGGTCATAATCTTGACAGTCCCATCCTGGAGCATCTCGATGTATCGACTTAGAAACTTAGTGTGAGATGATCGGGGATAAAGTAATAGAGCAGCATAACATACGGATTGCGATCAAACTCCTTGATGTAACGTTTTGGACAGAGAAGACGAGCTGTAGCAAGATGATTGAATCCACGCATCGTTTTACCTTGCGACTTGGTAATTGGAGGTTGTATAACATCGGAATCAGGATTTGTTGGAATGTATGCGATTCCAGAATGTTTCAGACTCCCGGTATCTTCTGATCGTGCATCACTGGCAGCGGAGACAAGCTATTATAATAATAGAAAAGTATTTTTTATTTGGCGCATATATCTGCTCACCCGACTGATAAACACTACCAATGAGTCAGGACTGTCCTCGAACCCTGATATCGTTGTTCCAAATCCAGGTACCATCTTCATGAACTCTTTGAAAAGCCAAAGGTAATATTTGCGAGTGTCTTCGTCTCTGTAGGATGACATGATAATACTGGGGCCCAAGGTAGTCAAGGGAATCACATACAGGTCGTCCTCGTCCCCATCATCATCCATACCATATTCTGCTTTTATTCCGGTATACATGACAACTGTGAGATCAATGAAAGGGTCAAGACTAAGAGGAACCCATCGCGATGCGTGAATGTAAGGGTCCAATGGGTCACCCCTTGATCTGGTGTCAGCACGAAACTTTACTGCATGAAAGTACATACTGAATATTCCGTTTACGAGAGCTTCGACCTTGCTTGAGAAATTTTATCAACGAGTTTACGTGCGTAGAGGATTTTGCAGAAGATTCGTCAGATGAATCAGACATGATGACGGTAAAGAGACTTGGAATAAAGACACATTAAATTATATTCGTCCAAGTTACTTAGACGAATAATTATTGCACAAATTAATTGTTAAACTACGCCATTTTACGTTTCTTTGCTGCAATTTTGAGGCAGGAGTCCTCCAGAACATTCAAATCTTTTTCGGTCGCTGGAAATTTGAAATGATTGATCAGATCGGGTGTAAAGTAGATCACTTACCAATTGCGGCTCTGACTTGAGATTCAGTCTCACTATCACTTTCGGTTGTGCTTCCAGTGTGAAGTTTATCAAGAAGCTGGGTCTTGGCAGAGTACTTTGATGCAGGTGAGAGATCGGAGGCATGGAGTGTGCGGTCTTCAGGTGTTTCCTCTGGCCCGGGGAACACAAAAACAATAGTCTAGCAGATAGTATGAGAGCAGATTTATCATTAGACAAGGGACCACTTACAACTTGCCCGGGATGATTGGGTGTGAACGTAAAGTGAAATTCATGAGTATCGAAGAAAAGGCAGTTGGTTGGGAGCCGGACAGTGTAAGTATTCATGGTTAGAGATCTCGGGATCAGACGGAATCTCAGGAAAGGGTTTTGTTTGCCATTGTTTATCCCGAGTCGTATTCGATCAGGCTCAGAGCCAAAATAATCAATTCACCGGTCCTATGGTGTTCAGAAATTTGGGAAAATCAACAAAAATTATTGGTGAGTAGTTTGTGATATATGACCAGTGAATTGATTAATTTAGTACAGTGGACTTGGTCATCCAAGTACCTATTGAATATTATTCCGAGTCTCTTCGTATTTTTAATGGTTGTCTGTCCTGGCTGTCGACGGGATTTCAAGACCTCTGCATCACTGTCTGCACACAAGCGATTCTGTGTGAACCTCTTGGAAGTCACTGCTTCACTGCTCCGAAAATGACGCCGAAAGAAAGAGCAATATGAGATTGCAAAAATCCAACGGTTGGAAAAGGAGGATGAAATTGTGATAGCTCAACGGAATGTGGTTCGAGATCAAGAAGCTAGTGATGGAGAAATAGAGTACTGTGACCTTGATCCCCCAGTGAGTTCTCCCTGGCATAAATTAGTTTCCCTTATATTTACAACTGTCATGGCGTAAAGACACCTCTGACTCCGAGAGAGCCCACTCCTTCTCAAGAATTTCGTCCCTCAGGTTTACCCCAACGTAATCGTCGCCTACCAAAACGATATCAAGATGATCTTCCACCCGCTCCTCCGCCTATTCCTGTCCCTATGCCCGATCCAACTGACGACTTCAATCTGAACCTCAATTCAGATGATCAGCCAGACTCAGAGGACAGGGTGCCCCTTTTCCGACTGCCATCAAACGAATTTGGAATCTACCAACTTTATTTAGCGCAATATCCGACTCACAACCCAGACGAACTCACTTCCATTGAACAACTTTGTGATTTACCCAATCTCAATGTTCCTGCTCACAGCGATGAAGCACGACCCTGGTGGGCCGGATTCAGTTCCTCAATTCTCAATGCTCCCAACACTTTTTTTACACCATTCCTTAATGCTACAACATTCCGGCTTATGAGCTGGTTCTACAGCGGGTCAAATCAGAAATCCCTCGCCGAACTTGATCGACTTGTAAATGATGTGCTTTTAGCCGACGATTTTGATCGAGAAGACCTCAGAGGGTTTCGTGCCTCACGCGAGGGTGAGCGACTCGACGATTACCATGAAACCTCTTCAAATTCAAAATTTTCGGCAAACGATGGCTGGATAAGTACTTCCATTAAAATACGTCTACCTGCTGAGAAGGTTAAACATATCTCAGAAGAAGCTGCACCGGAATTTGAGGTCCATGGTCTGCACTATCGCCGACCACTTGAAGTTATCAAGGCAGCCTTTCGAGAAGTTCCTGCAAAACGCTATCACATTGCTCCATTCAGAACAATGTGGGATACCGAAGATGGCACTCCACCACAACGAGTATATGGTGATCTGTACTCCTCTGATGCAATGATTGAAGAACATGACTACATCTGCACACATCCACCTGATCGAAGCTGTCCATTGGAGACTGTGATAGGTGCCATTATGTTGTGGTCCGACTCTACACATCTCACCAGTTTTGGAACCGCTTCATTATGGCCAATCTACTTATTTTTGGGCAACCAGTCAAAATATACTCGTGGTAAACCGACATCTTTTGCGGCTCACCACCTTGCTTACATTCCAAAGGTACATGCCAGCATGTTCCAATTTGTGTGCGAACTGATTTAAAATTGTGATGCAGCTAACAGATACGATTCAAGATATCTATTCTCACGTTTACCACAAAACGGCCACCGCAGCAGTGTTGACATATTGCAAACGTGAACTCATGCATGCAATTTGGTTACTGCTTCTTGATCCTGAATTTATGCATGCGTACGAGTTTGGTATTGTGATTGAGTTTGTTGATGGCATCCTATGGCGGCTCTTCCCTCGTTTTTTCACATATTCTACTGATTACCCTGAGAGGTATATTTCTTACCTTTGATTGAGTGATTTGCTGATTGAAATTGCAGGGTTTTGATGGCTTGCATCAAATTTCTTTCGAGAAACCCGTGTCCACAATGTCTTACCCTCAAAACAAACATATTCCTACTTGGAACAATAAGAGATAAACAGAACCGAGAGAAAATGATGCGTGTTGACAGTGATCTGAGAAAAGGGAAGATCGAGATGGTCCGAAGTTGGATTTTCGAGAAGGGATACAGCCTTCTCAGTAAGTTCATTAGCCGTGTACTAGGACCAGAGTCTTCAGTCCCTATTCGAGTTTGTATTTTCCATTCTCTTAATATCTACTATGACTTGTTGACATGACTTTATATAGAACGCTTTTTCTGAACGGCTGTCAAAATTTGGCGTCAATTTTTATTCAATGTTCGTGCCCGACTTACTTCATGAATTCGAGTTGGGAGTGTGGAAGGCGGTCTTCACGCACTTATTGCGCATCTTGTACGCATTTGGAGGGGACACTATCCAAATTCTAAACAAGCGGTGAGTCAACTTGAACTCGTCTAAGTTTATTGTCTCAAAATTTGGCACAGATTTCGACAAATCCCAACATTTGGACGTGATACGATCCGCCGATTTCACAACAATGTCTCTGCTATGAAGAAACTCGCTGGCAGGGATTTCGAGGATCTTTTACAGGTATGTACTCATGTCGTGTGTCCTAAATAATTCTCATGCAAGTGTATAGTGTTCTATTCCAGTGTTTGAAGGACTTCTCCCTTCGCCACATAATGAGATCATCATGGATCTCCTCTTTGAATTGGCAACTTGGCATGCCTTGGCAAAGCTACGTATGCATACTGATACGACACTAAACTTCCTTGATACCTCAACAACGCGACTTGGTCAACTACTTCGACGATTTGTATCACATACTTGTGGCGCATTTGTCACCCGAGATCTGCCCAAAGAAGAAGCTGCACGAGGGCGGCGGAGGGCGGCAATGGCGGCAAAACACCCAGATAAGGATCCACCGACACGCAAACCACGCAAGCAACGAATTTTCAACCTATCTACCTTCAAGTTGCACTCGCTTGGAGACTACGTCAAATGTATTCAGATGTTTGGTACGACAGACAACTTTACGACACAAATTGTACGTCCTCATTATACAAGTATCTTGACATTTGTTCACGTTTTTAGGGTGAACTCGAACACCGGCGAGTCAAGCGATTTTATCCAAGGGCTCACAAGACCAAATTTGCTGCTGGAATTGCAAAGCATCAACTTCGCGAGCGATTGTTATTCAAGATGAGCCAAAAGTGCGCCAAGGACAAGTTCCCCAAGAAGAAGACACCAAAGAAGCAGCCAGATACAACACAATCTCCATGGCTCAATTTTGATGACAATGAACCGCTTCCTTACACTGCCCCTGAAGCCCATCATCACATCTCCTCCTCATCGAGACACAAGGAGGATATTGCCTCTTGGCTTGGGCAGCATTCCGATGACCCTGCTTTTAAGGTACCTTCTCCGTCATCTATTGGATTCGCAAGTTAATAGATAATTTATAGGACTTCTTGCCACGATTGAAGGATCATTTGTTGGCTAGGTTACTCAGACGGTACTATGATGGAGATGAGACCACTTTCACATCAGTCGATCGGAACACAATAACGTTTGTCAACAACCGACTCTACAAACACAAAGTAATACGAGTGAATTATACAACATATGATCTTCGTCGAGCTCAAGATTCCATGAATCCGAGAACACACGCTGATATCATGGTCTTGTCACACGAAGAAGACGACTGCGCCAACGAGGAACACCCATATTGGTATGCGCGGATCATCGGCATTTTTCACGCATTTGTTCAACACACCGGTCCCCTATCCGGTTCAAACAAACCCGAGCGGATGGAATTCTTGTGGGTACGGTGGTTTGGACGCGACCTGAGCATGAGAGCTGGCTGGAAAGCCAAACGGCTCCACCGAGTAGGTTTTCTTGATAACAGTCACCAGACTGCATTCGGTTTTCTTGATCCAATGGTTATTATTCGTGGCGTCCATCTCATTCCAGCTTTTCACTATGACCGAACCTCTGCATATCTTCCACCCTCAGTTACACGAAATGTGAAAGAAGAAAATGAAGACTGGGTCTATTACTATGTGAACATGTACGTACTTTGTTCAAGAGAGCACGACTGATATTAACCTCTTCAACCATTAACCATTAAGGTTCGTAGATCGAGATATGTTCATGCGTTTTCGAGGTGGCGGCATCGGACACAAGGGAACTCGAGATTCAACACGGGGCTGTCTCGATGATCTTGACAAGTTGGATCAGGCTTGTAGGAACACGGAGACCCACAGCGACATCAATAATCAAGATGCTGGAGAGAACATGGATGGGCCCGGGAGCCATTTTGTTGAAGGAGAGATAATTCAGCTGGATGAACACGGAAAAGAAATAGAGGTAACCATAACTGGGTTGGATGGAAACGGCGAAGAAGAAGTAGAGGAAGAAGAACTCCCGGAAGATGAGATGGAAGACTATGGGTATCATGTGAATGATAAGGACAGCAGCGAAGGCGAGGACTCAGATGAAGACTCGGAAGGGGATGAAGACGAAGACGGAGATCTTGGTCCTGAGGATGGGGAGGGCCCTCTCGACAGTGCCAGGGATATGGAAGGTTATGCGCCGCTGTAGTTCTATCCTGTTATTTTACATCTATAACTTGTTCTCGACACGACTTGTACCGCCTGGTAAAATTCATGTATTACACTCGTAAACTCGTAAACTGACTAAACTGAGTAACTAGCAACGCAGAACCTTGTCAAACCCAGTAACTAACGTGTATACGCCTGCCAACCTCTGCAATAAACTTGTGAAGCAAACAAAGGCTGGTACTTGCCTGATATCCTCGCTACCAAACCGGCATACACTTGCCAACTACCAATTTAGACTGGTAAACCCTTCGGATTCTGCCACCAGCTTGCTAAACGGATTACCAGGCCTGTACAGGCGATGCTTGGCCATCTATGTCGGTGCCAGACTTTTCGGAGTTTGCGGGAGGTAACAGGCCATGTACGGATTTGGCACTTTTGCTGATGGAGGGGTTGAGAAGAGGACTTCCAGAAAAGAGACCCAGACGCCGCTACTTTCAGGTCAGAGTCATTGAGGTGATGTCCCTGCTAGTGACATCATCTTGGAAATTTGAGACAGTGATTGGTTGGTCCCAACCCGAGTTGGTGGTGTTGACGTGGTTGGCGACAATGAGTGCCCCGAATTACTGTGTTGAAGCCTGCAAGTCTGCAGCACACTTTGGGCCCTGGGCCCTATCCCTTCGAGCTCAGATCCCGTTCATCGTGAGGAGATCCTTAAAATTGCAAAAGCTCTTGCAAATAACGATTAAATTCGTAAACAGAGAGAATTCAGGCTTGACTAGCTTGACTAGTGGCGCTCCTCCAGGGTTGGCTATGACTTTTACTATGCGACAGCCGACATCAAATATGTAGGCATACGTCAAATTTGCAAATCCCTTCAGGTTTGAACTTTGCAGTGTCAAATATGTAGGCTTCAGTAGGGTCTAGCATGGGTGCACCCGGGTCGTACCCGGGTCAAACCTGCAGGTAGCATCAGCAAATCAGCAATCTGTCTGAATGGTCTGATAGAATCTGGTAGCGCCTGTGGCAGACAGTTCAGACTCACAGGTACGTCAGTAGATCCCTCACTGGACCAGACATGTCAGACTATGATCAGATGACCCTCGACGGCATCAGATGGGCATCAGATTAATTCCAGTAGCGTTTCAGTAGCGGCTCAGTACTGTAGTAGATTCACGAATAGAATCATATTTTTCAAAATCGGCTCGCATACAATACGATTGTGTCCATACTATGCTAATAAAATCAGGTTCCTGCCCCTCTGCATTTCACTCCAGATCTGATATTTGCGCAAACTCGTCGCCGTCATCCACCGCTGTTGTCTTGGTTGACCGCGCATTCTTGGTGTCATGTGCACCCTGGGTTATCTGGGCCCAGGTTTTGGGGCCAATCTTTGCCACGTAGGTGCTGTATTTCTTGGTTTGATGGTACCAAATGTCGATGTTCCAGATATCATGTATCTCAGAGCACGTTCGAGCTGGGTATGTGAATTCAGCTGATGGGTGAGTTACTGTCCAGAATACTCACCGCTGTAAGTGATAAGGACAGTGCCGCACGTGGGGGTTCATTCACCAAAAGTTCTTCTGGTGCACCTGCAGTATCAGCGAGATGCAAGGCTAAGAGCTTGAGGATGAACTCTGATTTAAACGTGTCCTGCTTAATCTAAAAATCGACGGTGAAACATCGGTATGGGTGCCATTTGTGAAAAACATACTGTGGGGTCTCCGTTGGCATATAAAAATGGAAGGCCAGGTCCAAGGGCCCACTTGGCATAATCAGCACGCCATTTTTTGTCTTCGGGAGATTTTGACGCAACATCTTCGGCCTCAAAGAAGGCGGTGAGCAGGTTAACAGCTTTCTTTGCAAATTTCCCCCTCCAGTCATAGAACCGTTGCATAGCCTTTATATTGATGATTAGTAGAAGTATATGAGGACTGGAATGACGAACCACTGAATAGAAAACATCGGTTGGCTCAATTATACCATGTCTGTTGTTAGGGAAGATTGAGTCGAAGCAGATTTGCATTTCTGTTCTAATCATGGGGTCGTCGGTATCCCAGGGGTCATTGAGCGTTCCGAGGAAGTTACGCCAGAGTGGACAGAACTTGTTGGCCCAATTGTGCTTCATGTCAACTGGAAGATTGCTTGCACAGAGCTGAGTATTGGACTTGCCGGAGTGCGCGACTTCTTCCATCTCGACTTTGATGGCAGGCGCACCCCTTGTGACTTTGGCAATGCTCTGCGAGTACAGAGGTGATACGTTTCAGTAACTCATCAACCTGGAATCAGGAGATGGGTATACATACTGGAATACCGTTTAGCATCTTGACAACTGGCTGTGCCGCCCCCTCTGCAGTCTCATCCTCGTCCATAAGGCCACCATACGCATCAGTAGTGCTGTCATAACCACACCATGCCATGACTTATCCCGAGTGTGACCAGGCAACTAAGGTTGACAATGTTGGGTTTGAGATGGGCCAGCCGAGATGGGCTGAGAAATTATTATTGTTAGGTACTTGACGGGGCAACCCAGGAGTGTAATATATGCCGTGTGAGACGGGTGGGCCGAGTGTAGAGCCGGCCTATTGTAATCTGTCTGAGACCGATGGGCTGACATTGGCTGGGTTGATTGACCCTCGTCTCAGACCACTGGGCCGACATTGGCTGGGATGAATGTCACTCGTCTCAGACTGTTGGGCCGAGATTTGGAGGGGTGGGTGACCCTCGTCTCAGACCATTGGGCCGAGATTTGGGGGGATGACTGTCACTCGTCTCAGACCGTTGGGCCGAGATTTGGAGGGGTAGGTGACCCTTGTCTCAGATGGTTGGGCCGAGATTTGAGGGGATGACTGTCACTCGTCTCAGACGGTTGGGCCGAGATTTGGAGGGGTGGGTGACCCTCGTCTCAGACCGTTGGGCCGAGATTTGGGGGGGTAGGTGACACTCGTCTCAGACCGTTGGGCCGAGATTTGAGGGGATGGCTGTCACTCGTCTCAGACCGTTGGGCCGAGATTTGGGAAGATGACTGTCACTCGTTTCAGACCGTTGGGCCGACATTTGGAGGGTGGGTGACATTCGTCTTAGACCACTGGGCTGACATTTGGAGGGTACTACGGTGACACTCATGCTGCACCATCCATCATAGTTTCATCTCAAATGGAGGAGTTCAATATATTTTTAATTATCCAACAAGAGCAACCCAAACTAGGCAATATTGACATTATTCACTCAACCATATACATTCATAATATCATCTCAACATGAGCCATTCCATTCCATCACTGTCCATCCTTGACCATATGAATCAAATATCTGCATACCTCATTGTCAAATTTAAGCAACACATCTCCCAAAAAGCAGAGAATGTGGGGCCAATTCTCCCTCCCCTGGAATTCAGTACACAATTAGTTTGTGATTGTGAGCTGTTGGTAGATAAGCTTGTCCTGGCATACCAAAATCCAGGTAAGAATATAGCTCAAATATAGTTCACCATGCTCAATATAAATTTTAGTGACCTTGCCTTGGGATGCCGAATGATATTCGTCAAGGTTGGGTCCCAAACCGACAGGATTCAACGCCCAAAAGGAAGCGGCAATCATATCCCGATATCCATTGATTTCAAATCCGCCTCTTAAAGTAGATATGCCTACAACCATAAGAGATCGGCATGGTAGAATCCTCTGTTGGTATCTTCCTGATGCCTTGACGCCTACTAGACAAGTAATTTTTCCGATTTTTCCATTATAACTCTGACCTCAAAATGTTATCATCTTGATAGTTCATCATTGCAAGTACCATGAAGCACATGGAAAACCCACTACGGCAGAGCATGCTACCTGGAAGGAAGAAAAATTGGAGATTGGATCCCCGACTCTTCGTCAAGGCCGAAAATTGTATTTGGATCACACCGGGATCAGTGGAACTATCTCCGGCCTGGTTTCAACAAGGCCATGATGTAAGTGGGCCATAGTATCATTAAAAAGGATTGATTATAATAAGCAAAAATGATATAGATAAATAGTGAACCTGTCGTCGTATCATCGGCATTGAATGACTTGCATGCCGATGCCGGTGGACGTGCATGGCTCCATGCTGCCAATGAATCACTCGCATTAATATCAGCAACCCTCTCAATTACACACCCTGAGTTGTACAAGTGTGGCCTCGAGACACTTCTTCGTCTGGCAAAGGAACCCAGCCTATTCGACATCTTGAGCCAATGGCCCTTGGTATTCAATGGAATGTCGGTGATCAGCAATCGGGAAACCCCAGCACACCGGGACAATAATTCAAGGGCAGAATGGTATGATATTTTGGCGACTGTTGGGCCATATGACGGGGCCATCTTGGAGTTGCCAAACATCGGACTTCACTTGCAGTACAACTCCGGGACACTTGTCCATCTTGGGGGAAGAATTTTGAGGCATGGGGTGCATAGCATTAAAGGTGAAAGGGTGTGTCTTGCATTTTATATGAGAGACAATGTGCATGAGAGAGTTGGGGTTCAGGCAGCTTCATGGATGACTGGAAATTGTATGGACAGACTGGTAGGAGAGGATCAAACCTCTGTATAATGTTGTTGAGTGTATCCATATGAGTGTATCCCCTGTAAAAATTGGAGATTCATCGAAACCGGCATCGGCATCGGCATCGGTATTAGGATCGGCCTCGGCATTAGGATCGGCATCGGCATCAGTATCGGTGTTGAGACTGAGAGGATCAACCTATGTATAACCTCAAGAGTATTCATCATATAAGTGTGTTCCATTTAAAAATTGTGGCATTTATTAAAATCGGTCTTCAATATGCCGATCAGACTTGCAAACTGCCAATTACAATGAACTCAATAATAATTGTGTTTTCAAGCTTAATTGGAAGCGTGAAAACTGCAACTTCGCCTGAGCTTGCCAAATGCCGATCCAACTTGCACCATGCTGATTGGACTAGTACAAAGCCGATCGGACATTTGCAGGCCTATTGGCTTCAACTAAATATACTCATTGCTCTCCTCAAGCTCAATTGAACATGAACAATAAAAATTCAGCCCACATGAAAACATTGAGCATGTCAAACTATCCTCCACTATCTGATTCCGGGACGTGTTGCCACCAAAAACCTCCACCTCTCTTTCAAATGTTCACCATCCTCAAATTTATCCAGGGCTTGTTTTCGTACAAGCCTGTAGCCATCCTCTACTTGAGTCCGGATTTTCCCTAGATAACTTGCAAGTTTGGCCTTTTGTTTAACCGAAAGGCTGGAAATGAATGATGCCGAAAACGAGGGAAAACCATCATCTTCTGGGGCTGTAACATCATTAGATTTCATGTCTTGAGCACTCTTGTACTAACCTTGAGACTTTGCCGGTTTATCCTTACTATCAAAAGACATTTCCTTTTTATCCTTTTCGGAAGGGTTGTCCTCAAGTTCATCCACCTCCATCTCCGGGATGTCAGGCAAACCGGGTATCTTCGAAACGTCTTCTATCGTTGTTATTGGTGGAATTTCCACCATTGATCCACCAGCTGATGGTCCCGGTGTTTGCCTCTTTTTCTCGGCAGCCAAGTCGGGCATATCATGAAGTTCCTTGTTGGCATTATTAAAGGCCTGTTTAAGACAAAAGAGAGCTGAGGAAATTCAAGACAAATAAACATGCTGAACTCATTTTACCTCCCAAAGTCCAGGAAGACCGACAGAATCTTCCGTTGCAGAAATTGGCGGCATTACCGATGCATAGGCAGACCGGAAAGCTGTAGCTGTTTCTAACTGTAAATCTTTTATTGAACAATCTGACAATCAATAGACAAGAATATGTATATTACCTGCATCATGGAAACTGCTGTAAAATAACCAGACAATGACGCCAGAACAGCATCTGAACTATCAGCATCCGATCGTTGCCCTTGTGCCCACCAATGGCCACCATGCAAATGTCGTTGAACGAAGGCATTGGGTAGTCCTTCGATCGGCAGTTCCTGTTCGAACACGATCTGCGAGAGATGTGGCAAAACATGGGTGTAGATCGATCTCGCCGTATATCGAATGATAGCGGGTATTTGTAATTCAAGGTCCCCGAGTTGGGACATCCCAATGCATACGGTTGATGTTGCCTGCAACCAATTCAGTGAATGTATGGGAATTAAATGGTTTGCTTGCAATTTCGGCCTGCATATTCGACTCCCACTTCTGCCTGTCTTGCTGAGACAACGAGTTCCAATTGTCTGGCATTGCCAAGATTGCCATCTGAACTCGACGTGCCAGAAGATGGAGGAGTTGTTGACATTCAAAAGCTCTCGACATTGGATGTTGTGTGATAAGGTAAAAGAATTGCAGTTGGTGTTGAAGGTTGCTTCTATTTACGTTTGTTTGAAACTTGCCATGAAGGTATCGGCCCCGATCCAGTCCTCGGCATTGGCATTGGCATTGGCACCGATCCAAAGATTTACCATTACTTGTTGAATCTATGTACTGATAAAACCTGAAAACTGTTGTTCTGCTTGCATCGCAAATTGATCCCACATTGCTGCCTGCCGTGCAGCATAACAGCGTTTCCCCGATGCTCCGATGCCGAACATCGATTCCATTCTATTTCTCCACTTCTCAGCCATTGCCCTGAAATATCGAGTGGTCCAAGTCATCTCTTTTTTGACCTGTGCTAATTCTTCTCTCCAGCGACTGAAATTGGCGTTAGACCTTAGCCAATGGACCCGATAGACTGGCTCAATCCAATTCAACAAATGAGGATCGGCAAGATAGAGAAGACTCACATTCTTCCATCCATTGGTTACTTGCTATGTCCTCGTCCACGTCCATGTTCCAAAACCAAGCGAGAGATTTGTTCCTTTGGCCTGGTTGTTTTGGATCCATCAATGCCGTCGTCGCTCCAAGTTCTTCTCTCCGTAGCACCTTGTATGTTTCCAACATCTCTGGAGATGCTCCAAGACTGACCATAGCTCTCCTGGCTATAGAGTAGACCCTTGCGTGGTGCTTGACATGAGTTTCCAGTGAATAGACTTCTTTCCAGGCTCTTGTCTTCTGTTTCGTCCCTGATGCTAGTCGAACATTCTTGCGAAACAGAAACGCTTTATGACCTAGACAAATTCGTATTTGTTGGAGAGCGGTTTCAGCTTGTGTTTCCCTCAATTTTAATTCTGCAGTTATCAATTTGCTTGCCGAAGGATCGAACACCGATAGTTGGACATTTGAGGGCAGACACAACTTTGTCTTACTTGGAGAGTCGTCACTTGAGGCCTGTCTATGTGGGAGGTTAACAAAGAAGGGATTTTCTCGTTCTTGGTCGTGTTCATTGTAACCTCCGCTGTCCGATGCATCAGAGTCCGATTCTGAGAGTAGAGGATCAACATCCGACATTGATCCATCGTCGATAAGATCAATATCCATGAACTTCATGGACGATTTGTGAAATCGGTCAATTCTGGTCGTCAATCGGCGCCTTTTGTCCTCTATAGCAAGCTTCGCCGATGCCAAAGGTTTTCGGCCCAGCCTTTTCTCTTCATGGGCCAGAGAGAGCCTGAAATGCGATAAATGTTTTTCAATTACAGTGGCATCTAATCATGTATTACTCACTGTGTTTCCTGAATTTTCAGTCCACTTGATAACCAGGCGATAGTTCCATTCATCAGGCCATTTGTCCTCTCATGGAGGGTCAACTCCAGAATTTTCTCTTCCTTTGTTGGTCCTAGGGAACTTGAGAAACCATACTATGCAGCAGAGCAAGTATTTACCTTTGGATGTTTTTGCGTCATAGATATCCATCGCTGTTTCATCGAGATTGCGGAATTTTTGAGCTCTTTTAGCCTCTTTCGTCCACTTTTGAGTGAGATCAGCGTCGGCTGTTGAAATGAGATCATCCAATGCCGATTTGCTACTTTCGACACCAATCATGGCTTTTTCATGTTTTCTAATGAGTGTTGGACCTGAAATACAATCATCAGCATAGATTGGAGGAAGCGTAGATTATATTTGGGAAATGGCCAAGACCTATTCTGATCAATTTCTTAAAATTCGAATCATTCATGTGTGTGTCGATCGTTTCCTGCCGGGATGCTGCAGACATGGTTCTTGTGCTCTTGGCAATATGATCAAGAGGCGCCCACAATGACTCCAAAATTTTGCCGTCGACCTGGCCTGCCCCCTCTATAAACTGGGGGCTGTATCGGGGATAGCATTCATCCTGATGACCCATAATGTGAAATAATCCGATTGCCTTCCTGATATGCATTCCTTCCGGTAAATGGAGATAACGGCCTTGGGTCAATCTCTCTCTCAGGTGTTTGCCATATTGGCACATGATATCGTAGATGAGAAGGATTGTGGTGAAGCCATATATCCATTTTAGAACTTCCGAAAGGGCATAGTCCATGTTCATTTGTCTATAACACATATATCTTCAGTACAGTGGGATTGGCATTAAAACCGGCATCGGCATCGGCATCGGCATCGTGAACCACCCAACATCGGCATCGGCAAAAACACCGATACCGGAATAAGCCTGAATCTTGTATGGAGTCTGACTTACCTTTCACCCTTTTGAAAATTTACAACTGAATGTGGCACGAAACATCCATGACGGGTACATGCAAGTGCACCAATGCCGGTGGCATCCAAATTTTGTTTTCGGGCGTTGGCTTGATTAACTGCCCGATGCTCATTGCAAGTGGACTTCTGCATGTTAACCGGACAATGTACCCATTATTCCCCTCACAATGTAACGGCTTGAAGGACTTACCAGTTTGACCTCCTTGCTTATGGGAATGTGCTCCTTATATCTCTCCTCCCCGACCATAAACCCATGACCATCAGCGATAGCCACATCATCCAAAGGCTGCCTCATCTTCATATGTTCTACCTTGAAATTTCCATCCATTACAAACGAAGGTATGATGCTCTCAGGATTTTCTTCAGTGAACTTCCAATCTTCTCGCAAATTCATGCCAGGCTGCGGACAGGCAGGACAAGTCATTGTGAGTTTTCCAGGGCCGGGTTCTTTGTTGTCCTCGTGGCCGAATCCATACCATTTCCTGGCCTTGAGATTTCTCCATTGCCGTGTACATCTTAATAATTCTCGGTAACGTGTCTGAAAGTTTGTTATGTGAATGTTAACGATTGTTTGTTCACATTACTCACAGGAACAGTGTGAGGAAAAGGCGAACTTGTGAGCCGGAGTAACTTTGAATGGAATGCCTGGCAAGCCGTCTTGCATTCCAAGTTGTCTAGGAGACATTCATCAAGCAATTGAAAGGTGAATGCGGTCCAGGGCTTCTTAAATGTGGCCGGGTATAAGCCAATATCCAGCAGCTGAATATCAGGCCTAGATGCTCCCCTACATCCACACCATCGTGCTACCAATCGATGGACACCAGAGCTGTCCACCACCACGATAACGGTTTCACATGCCCTGTCGATGTCTTTGGGTGGTTTTGGAAAGCTTTGTATGGTGAAGGGTGATTGCTCATTATGGTTTTTGTTAGATATGTGGGGGGGGTTATCCATCTCAGCCTCAGTTCCGGCGTCGGAATTGGCATTGGCATTGGCATCTTCAATATCGGCATTGGCATCGGTCTCGGCATCGGTCTCGGCATCGGCATTGAGATGAGATATCTTGCTTCCTTTGCTTTCACTGCCCCGCAATGGACACTCCAATCCTCCATGACCCAAGTGGAGCTTTACACCAAGTTCTATCAACCAGGCTGGAGTGAAGTAGGCTCCAGTCCACCGTTCCACCCTATGGAAAGGTAACCTTTGATGGACATCTGCACAACATTTCCGGCAGTATATAGGGCAACCAAAACAGGATAAGCATTTCCATGTTCCTTCAGCAACCAGACATCCAGAGCAGGTCTGATTTTCTGGTGGCGATTCCCTGGCCAGGATATGGTCTAAATATTGGGATCGATGGGGTAGCCATTCCCTCATATAATTGTTGGATGACTATGAGAAGATGACCATCAGTTGGAAGTGTGAGGAATGCCATAAGTAATGTGTACATTATTGGTGGGCAATTTTAAAGGCTCCACATGTGGGAAATCCTGAACAGTGTCAGATCCAGGTACGTCGAAGTCATCTTGGGTCGTTCGTTGTTTCTTCTTAGGAGAGGACTGTGAACCACTAGGGCTATTCACAATATTCTTTCGGGTCTGAAACCCACGCGTCATAAACACCTCTCTCAACGTAACCCTGCTCAACTGAGGAACAGACTTTCTTTTGAATGACTTGACCATTTCTTGAAAAATGTGTCAGGTCAATAATATAGTTAATGGGATGAGGAATTGAAACAGAACTTGGAAAATATTAGAAATATTAAAAATGTGTATACTGTGTTAAGGGAATAGTGGAAGCTTCAAAAGTTGAGGTAGTGTTGTCGAGTCTCAAATTGGCCTCTGATCAAATTTGGCAAAAGTGGCAAGTCCAAAATCGAAACTGGGTTGCACACAATTCCTTCTACACATCAGCTCCTTCTATCCAACAATTATTCCCTGCTACCATAATGCCTGAAACTGGGTTTACTTCTGCTCAACTTGCACTTCTGAAAGGCAAACTCGAGGAATTTCGGGCTGCAGATAAAAAAGAAAGGGTGCAGATTATAAAACGGACACACAATACTATCGTTGGTGCACAAGGGAGATCTGAGGCCCCCCTTGAATACAATGCAAGTGAAACTCTTATCAATGGCTTAGTTTTGTTAATTTTAGTCTGTAGAAAATAAAAGAATGGCTCTACAACAATGGCCGTCGAAAGACGAGAAAACCTCTCCGCCATTACACCAAAATCTGGAACTTCAAGAATGTTGTAGGTCATGAGAGGAAGGATGAGGTGGATGAACAAGTTTCGGAGTTGTCAAACTTCTCCCCTGGAACAAAGGAATGGATGGCGAAGTACCAGGCTGGGTTGAAGGAAGTGTGTGATGAGTTGCCGAGGGAGGATGTTGCGAAATATGAGAGGCTGGTAGAGGAGTGGAATTCACAAGGACCTCCTGCAAAAGTGCAGCAAAAGTAGGTTTTTGGAGCAAGTCTGGACTAGGTGGGCTGACAACATGCTACCTTCGGTTATTAGAAATGCCGAGAAACATGCCGTTCAATATATAAAAGAATTTGCAACACAAATGCATCGGAGTTTGGGTATGAGAGTATTCGTGCTATCGGCATTTATGGACACATCGGAAAATGTCTTAGTGTCTTCGTAAGTAATTTAACTCATGATAGTTCCAATTCAGGCTAACATGTAATTGAAATCCAGCCACGACTTTAATGACGAGATCAGGACAACATCTTTTGTGAAGTCAAAACCAAATTGGCAGAAAGGTCCAGTGATGGCAGAATGGGAAGCATTTGCATCAGAGGAACTGGGTGAGCATATGTTATTTCCTACTAAAAAGACTTGGATAGCTTACTGGCACCTGCAATTCATTGGCACCCATGTTTTACCGGCATCTGCATTTATCGGCACCTGTGTTTTATTGGCATCGACATCGGCATCGGCATCGGCACTGGCATTGGCATTGGCATTATGATTGGCATCTCATTCAGGAACTCATGAGTCAGCTACCGATGAGGAAGGTGCTGGACAAGCAGCCCAGAAATTACAATTAAAACCAAAAGTACATAGGGATGACAAAGGTGTCCCTAGATTGCCCGTCTTTTCCGGCATGACCAGGCCAAATTTGGAGGACATGAAAATGTTGATCAGAGATTTTATTAATCTCCACTACAGTGTGTTTTTCACCGCACTATCGATTATAAGTATTATTCAATGGCATCTTAGAATCACGTTGCGGCAATAATATGGCTTCGGTTCCATGGGGTGATATCAGCAGAAATCAAAACCAATACATATCCCCACAGTATCTACCAGCAGGATTCCAACTCCGGGATCCATCAAAACTCGTCAAGCAACAGGCAATGGCGCTTCTCGAATTTTGGTATGAACGGCAGGGGAACAAAAAGGTTAAAACAACCTTTGAATTCCAGGACTTCAAGGGACGTAACGGGGATTTCGACAATTCAATTCCTACCACTTCAGGAAAGTCTCGAAAGATGGCTCACCGAAAATCTGCAAGGGCAGGAACATCCAGCCAGCAGCAAGACATCATGTCCAGCAGCAAATCCGGTTCATTGTCTCGATCTCAATCTGACTCCGACTCCGACATGGATGACGATTCATCAGAGACCACTCATCTAGACAAAGGAAAACAGAAGGCCGATAAGGGAAAGCAGAAGGTAAACAAGGGAAAGCAGAAGGCGTATGATGACTTTAACCCCGACGCCGACCATGATGGAAACGGCGACGAGAACGGAGATGCTTCTGGCCAGACTGGTCAGCATGCCGGCACCAATGCCATCCCACTATGTCCTCCAGAATCCATCTTCGATCCTGAAGAGAGGTTCCGATACCTTGCTTCACTATCTGATAAGGAGGTATATCTAAAGTGCCTTCGAGCGGTTTGTAAACTTCCCGTGAGTGATTCTTTTGTTTAATGTCTAATCTGACACCAACCTGATATAAATCTAAATAGGACGATATCAATCCCACGCACATCCCTAAAACCACTCCAACCTGGGCGACTTGGAAATATAAAAATACTACGGCTCCGAAAACCGTCCATTCCTCGGTGAAGGTTGGAAAGTCCTATTTGGAATGGTTGGAGAAGGAGCCGTATCTAAAGCCTGATGGGACATATCGAAGCCGAATGTTCATGGAGGGAGTCCTGCTCAGCATTGGGCTTCTTAGTCATGACCTGGAAAGGTCTCAATTTTCGGACAAGGATGGGGCTGGAATGATAGCCGATGCAAATCTTGAAGATTTCATCATCAGCACGAAGCTCAAGATGGAAACAGTTCAGCCTAGGCTGGATGCGGTTTGTGAGAAATTGAGAAGGGGTTTGAGTTCACTGAAAAGGAGGTCACCGGGGGAAGATGAAGCGGGGGAAGAAGAGCAGAATCCAAGAAAGAAGAAGAAAGTTACAGGTGGACAGAAGACAAAGGCCATTGAATTTCAGGAGACGAGAAAAAGCCCCAGAAAGGTTAAAAGGTAATATTTATCTGACACAGTGGGAATAGAAACAAATGAATTATAATGGACAATTCAGAATGTAGCGATACCAGTATATTATAAGAAGGTAAGGGTCGGAAATGTCAACATTTACACTAATGCCGATGCCGATGCCGAGACCAATGCCGAGACCAATGCCAAGACCGATGCCATGACCCAATGCCCCGCATTCAGAGTGTTGATCTTAAGGATAATGACAATAGCAGTTTACAGTGATAAAAAACTTTCCAAATTATCAATATTCACATTAATGCCGATGCCGATGCCAACGCCGAATAATGCGGGGGTTTTGGCATGAACATAATTGACGCTAAATATAATAACAATAGCAGTAACAATCATAGAAACCTTTTCCACATAATCAAAATTCACACTAATGCCAATGCCGATGCCGATGCCGATGCCGATGCCGAGACCGATGCCGATGTTCATGCAGATGTCAATGCCAATATCAATTATCGCAGTGGTTACACTTAATTTCCCTTTAAATCTCATACAAACACCCTGATGACCGACTGAAACCTGCAATGTATCTTGATACTCACTAAATAAAACATATAAATAACATATAATGATACAAATATACGCCTCATGTTGCCACAAGTCAGCCTAATTCGGTGAGGATTTTTGAGGAGATTCCAGGTAGCTGGACCTAATGATGTCCCCAATCGGCAGTAGTGGTGTGACGGTCGATCTCCCTCTTGGGGCCGGTGATGCCGAATGCTCCAAGACGTTGTCACCCCCTCCATGGACTTCCTCACCTCCTTCAAGTGGCCCCATTGGAAGCGGTGCTGGAGTCGGCACTGGATTGATGCTCTCCCTCTTGTGTTCTACTCCTGAAGGACCGGCGCTAGCAGAACTGGGCTCCCTGACTGGATCGATGCTCTCCCTCTGGTGTTCTACTCCTGAAGGACCGGCGCTAGCAGAACTTGGCTCCCTGGGGATCTCCTCCTCCCTTGGTTCATCTTTTTTCAAAGGTACATTCGGTACCATTTCCTCCCCCTTCACCATCCAGCCCCTGAACCGTTCCATCATCATTTTAAGGCCCCGAACCTCGGCCTCCAGCACATCGACCCTCTTCCTCAACTCCTGATTGGTGGCATTCTCGGGAGCCGAGCTGCCTTGTCCACCGAATCTCCCGACAACCCTCATGCCATTGGCGTCAAAGATGAGAGGGTATAGAGTTGCTGAATTTGGCCGGAAATGTCGTCAAAAGTTTTGTTTATGACAAAATGAAACTCACATCCTTCCGGAATAGATGACTTTCTAACCTCAGCGTCAACATCGATAATCTCCCTCGCCTTCCCTTTGGCCTTCCTGGATTTTCGTTTTGGTCGGGGTTCAGGCCAAATCTTGAAATGGGGCGGCGAATCGATCTCTATCGGGGTTGGGCTCGGGGTCGGGGTCGGTGTAATTTTGGGCGTTTAAATCCGAACAGCCACTTTTCGAGACCGAAGTGTCATGCCAGTTCCACCTGAAGCTGATGCAACGTGGGAAGCTGGGGGAATCACCTTTAGAGTCACCTTGGTGACTTTCTTCTTGTTGCTCGGCCCCGGTATTGGAGGCGTCAGCTCCCAGGGCTTGCTGGCTGCCGCTGGCTTGGGAGTCGACGTGGCCTTGGCTCGATCATCAACATCCCAGATACATTTTACCTTGACCCGGTTGCATGAACCACACGCCGTCCTCTTGCCTTTCATGCAAATATACCTTGGCCATCGTTCGAAGCAGCGTCGGCAACACTAAAGATGCCAAAGGGATTGTAAGAAACTGTTTGGAACACAAACATCAACTTACCTGTTCCCTCGTACGAGGCTTTGTCTCAGCCGCAACCTTCGCCTTCTTCACCGGCATTTCCTCCAAGACTGAATTTTGGCGTTGTCGCTTCAACCTCTTGGACCCCAAACTCGGCTTCGGTATTTCCTGCACCTCCATATCCCTCTCATCATGCTCCTCCGACTCCACCATCTTCTCCCCCTCATCAGCCCCCACCTTCACAGTATCGTCAATCATCAAAACATCCTCCTCCTCCTCCTCCTTAACCTTTTCCTTTTCCTTTCCCTTCTCCTTCTTCTTCTCTTGGCCCTTCTCCTTCTCCTTCTCTTTACCCTTCACTTTCTCCTTCACTTTCTCCTCCTCTTTCCCCTCCTCTTTCTCCTCCTCTTTCTCCTCCTCCTCTTCATCCTCCTCATCCTCGTCCTCCCACTCCTCCTCGGTCATCTCCTCCTCAGTCACCTTCTCCTTTCCCTTCCCCTTCTTCTTGCTCTCCTTGTTCGATGGAGGTGGTCTACTTGTCATCATCGAGAATGTGTAAGGCCGTTTGACTAAGTTGATGTTGGTGTCAGTATCAATGATCGGAGGTTCATGTTAATCGCCAAGAATACAATCAGTAATGTCCTGAAAACATATAAATACGGGAATAAAGGCACTGACTGAACTCGTTTGTCCACCATCCATACCTCGGCCCCTTGTACTCCGGTGTGCGCCATCCATCATAATTTGGCTCATCGATGATCTGGGAATCGTATTTGGTGATCTTCTCCCATTGAGGGAGGATCTTTGGAGGGTCGTAATTGTCGCGATATTGCCGGGCTGCACTCAGAATAAGTCTCGGGGCATGCACCTTGATCCCCTTCGAAGTGGCGTCCTGATGCAGCTCCATAACCTTAAACTATTTCCATTATTTTTAAATCAAATGCTAGTATATATATACATGCAGTAACACTCACTACGTCTTTTGTGATCTTGAGCATGAAATGCTCGCGTCGAGCTTGGTTTGCTTCCCGTTTCAACAACGGCAAAGCTTCGGCCACACGTGCATGAAGTTCGTAGATTTTTGCTTGATAGTCGATGGGCACAGGTGATTGAGTCATTGTAGAGGCTGTAGAAAGGGCTGGAAATGTGTAAAGACTTGCAAAATGTCGGTGAATTCACCGAAAAAATCTCCGAAGGGTTTTTTGATCTGGCCAAACTTGCACAAACACAGCACACGTCATCGGGATTCTCCATCAGCATTCCTAGCATTCAATTCATCTCTCATGGCTCGATCCAAAGGTGAGCTACTACACCTTCTACTCCACGCAGATGTCTTTTTAATGAAGTCATGGTATAATATAGTAAACGTCAGGCGTATGCAGTCCTTTAGTACTAGTTTGTCACTCCGGGATGACTCTGGTTGTTAGAGCCCACTGTGTTGAAAACTCTCAAGGATTTGCCACCCTTGACTGGTATGTGATATTTCATAAGTTGAGAATTCCGCTGAATCATCATCAACCAGGAAAGTCCTTCTTCTCTTTTGGCAGCCCTGATGTGGGCCAATCAACATCGACATTGAAGCTCGAAGGAGCCAAAGGGGCTGACACGGAAGCGAAGGTTAAGGTCCACGCAGTCGCAGGACCTTCAAAGGTGGGGGCTAGTCAAACCATGCGGGGTTGGCCAAGCAGTGAGTTAAATGATGCCAGCATAACTTTCGTCTTCACGTTTGATATCTCTCTAGGATCAGCATTTGAAACCTTTCAAATGTTGAGTAACCATGGCGATCAGGATGACACCAACACCATCGTTAACGCCAGGGCCGATATCGCAGTCAGGCCGAATCCCAACACCGATGCCAATGCCTACACCAACACCGATGCCGAGGCCGATAGCGATGCCGAGGCCGATACCGATACCGATGTCGATTCCACCTCCGTTTCTGAACCTGATACCCACACTGACACTGAGAAATGTAAGTTCCTAGTATTGATTTGATCATATACACTGATTTCCGGTTATCATCAAGCCCCTTCCCCATTACAACATGCCCGAACAAGTAAGGGGAAACGAAAATCTCAGGATGCTGGACTCTATCAACAATGGCTAAGCAGGAAACAGAAGAAACTGAGGTATGGAACATTGATTCACCAGTACCCTTCAAGACATCGGCTTTGGATCGAACATGAAGAAGAAAACATCAAGCATGATTTTCGGTCATGTGTGGTGGAAGCGGCAAGGCTTAAGATGGTAGTTGACAAGAACATGGAGACCATCCTGAGCCTTGACAAGGCAATTCACCAATTGCAAAGTTGAAGGTAGTTGGAACATCAATGTAGTTTTTTATTGATTGACATGTGTGTGTGTGGAAAAACAAAATTGTGAAGGTCTGGGTGAAAAATCAAGGTAACAGACGGATCAATATTGATCACTGGTAATGTTGGCCCAGCGGTCTAAGACGAATATCACCCACCCCCCCAAATCTCGGCCCAGTGGTCTGAGATGAGTGACAGTCATCCCCCCCAAATCTCGGCCCAACGGTCTGAGACAAGGGTCACCCACCCCTCCAAATGTCGGCCCAACGGTCTGAGATGAGTGTCACCTACCCCCCAAATGTCGGCCCAACGGTCTGAGACGAGTGACAGCCATCCCCTCAAATCTCGGCCCAACGGTCTGAGACGAGTGTCACCTACCCCTCCAAATCTCGGCCCAACGGTCTGAGACGAGTGTCACCTACGCCCCCAAATGTCGGCCCAACGGTCTGAGATGAGTGACAGTCATCCCCTCAAATCTCGGCCCAACAGTCTAAGACGAATATCACCCACCCCTCCAAATCTCGGCCCAACCATCTGAGACGAGTGTCACCTACCCCCCCAAATCTCAGCCCAACGGTCTGAGACGAGGGTCACCCACCCCTCCAAATCTTGGCCCAACCGTCTGAGACGAGTGACAGTCATCCCCTCAAATCTCGGCCCAACCGTCTGAGACGAGGGTCACCTACCCCTCCAAATCTCGGCCCAACCGTCTGAGACGAGTGACAGTCATCCCCCCAAATCTCGGCCCAACGGTCTGAGACGAGGGTCACCCACCCCTCCAAATCTCGGCCCAACCGTCTGAGACGAGTGACAGCCATCCCCTCAAATCTCGGCCCAACGGTCTGAGACGAGTGTCACCTACCCCCCCAAATCTTGGCCCAACGGTCTGAGACGAGGGTCACCCACCCCTCCAAATATCGGCCCAGCGGTCTGAGACGAGTGACATTCATCCCAGCCAATGTCGGCCCAGCGGTCTGAGACGAGGGTCAATCAACCCAGCCAATGTCGGCCCATCGGTCTCAGACGGATTACAATAGGCCGGCTCTACACTCGGCCCACCCGTCTCACACAGCATATATTACACTCCTGGGTTGCCCCGTCAAGTACCTAACAATAGTAATTTCTCGGCCCATCTCGGCTGGCCCGTCTCAAACCCAACATTGTCAACCTTAGTTAACTGGTCACACTCGGGATAAGTCATGTCATGGTCTGTCATAACCGTCAGCGTTCCCTCCAAATGCGCCAGTTTGGCGAGAAGGGTCGGAATCAGAGTCATCCGGCAAAATGGACTGGCCAGCTTTAGCCCATAAGTTAGGTGCTTTTGCAGTGCTATCTTTGAATTTTGGGAGGAGTCCTGCCGGGTATGCACGTTTGACTTTCTTCACAGACCTAAAACATGCATCAGGAGTTGCAGGGTGAATCAATTCAGGATACTCGCTCATCCGAGTCAACCTCATGTTCAAGTTTCCTTTTCAGGAGAGGCTTTACTAATCGTGCTGATTGGACTTGTGACCGCTCTGGTACATGAACCTTCTTTTCCTTCACCTTGGCTGGTCCATCGTTATCGATTGGAATGGCTGCCGCAGCCTTGATGCCTTTTTTCTTCGTGCTGGCCACTTCACCCATTTCAAAATCAACCAATCTTTCAGAATCCCGATCTAGGAGTACCATACACATTAGCCTTTGTTCATACCATCCATAATAACGTACCATTCTCCTGATAGCCCATACCAGCGGCCACATCACTCTCCTCCTCCTCCTCCTCCTCCTCCTCATAATGGACACGGAGGGCAAGCCTCTCTGGGGTAATCAGCACCTGGGATTGCTCATCAGGATCAAGCACCCTGCCAGAAAATGCTAAGGCTAGTGGATTTTCGTCTGAGTCTTCGGTAGCTGAGTCCATGTTGACAGTTTCCGTGATGATTTCTTTGTTCTCAACCACTTGGGGTAAATGTTTAGCAAGATTTTTAGTAACCTTTCCTGCCGGCAGTCGGGCTGCTTCAGCCGTCCTTTTCTCTTCATCAACAACCATCCCATCCTCGACTGCAGCTACTCTTTTTATGCTCGCCTCCCTCGACGCAGCAAAAGCATCTTCCTTCTCTTTTTTTTTGGCAAGCGCTGCTGTCTTGTCGGCAAGAACCTGTGCAGAGGTTCTTCGCAGTTTCGTTACCTTGACATAAGGCAACCCTGGGTGAAGATTTGCATTGGTGCGTCGTGGATGCTGGCTTTGGGATCCAGCTGCTGATGTGTCTGCAGCACGGACTTTGCTAGCTGGCTTAAGAGGTTCAAGTTGAGCCGCAGATTCCAACTCCAGGTGAGCATTCTGCATTTGTCCTCGTGGCTTTTCGACCTGCTTATTAGCACCAGTAGCCTGGGCGCAAATCTTGGGTAAAGGAGGAGGCATTTTTGATGGGAGGTTGTGGTTTGTTGCGTTGATGTATGCACGTCGTGCCATTTTTTTTTTTCAAGTCCTATGTCCTGTGACTTCAAGTCCGACATCATTGAATTGGGAAGTCGCCTTCAACTGTAGTTTCCACTTTATCTTGTACTGTTGTCAACATGCCAGCTCAATCTCACACATTTATTTGCAACCTGGGGCCATGTAAAGGCAAGAACAGGAGTTTCAAAAACCGTTCTGGTTACACACAACACAAAAATTCTATTCATCCTCCAATACTACAATGACCTCAACCATCTCCCCACATTCAAACCAATGCCAACTCAGAGTTTATGGATGAGAACTGGCACGGAGATGGAGACCCAGAATTGTTCACCCCCGATTCAGGCTCCCGCAAGCGGCATCCAATTCTTGATGGTATGTACACCCTCCAACCACTGTCATTTGTTTTCTTAAGGTGTTGTCCAGGAATCTCTTGCAACCGGAATGGAAATTACCTTGATTCACTTACACCTCCAACTCCAAACAACAAATCTCAGGACGACTTTTCACCTTATGCATCCTGCTCTGAATTTGAAATCGCAGATTTTCTTTTCCGTCAAAACCAGATGCCAGGGGAAGAGATTAATGATCTCATGGACATGTGGGCCGCCCACAGCAGTACCCCACCTTTTACTTGCAAAAAGCACCTCTATGACTTAATTGACTCAACCACTCTTGGGGATGCGCCATGGGACTCATTTTCTGTCTCATATGCTGGCAGGCAACCTATTGATGACATCCCACCATGGATGACTACAGAGTATGAAGTATGGCATCGCAATCCACGTCTGGTGATCCAGAACCAACTCGCCAACCCAGATTTCAAAGATGAAATTGACTCTGCACCATATCAAGAATTTGACAAGAATGGGAAGCAGAGGTGGACAGACCTGATGTCTGGTAACTGGGCTTGGAGACAGGCAGTGAGTGGTTTTTTTTTCCAGCTGAATTCTGTGCCAACATGCCATTTCTAGGATATTATTGTGGAATCAGATGATGCTCATGGAGCAATGTTTGTTCCGATTATATTGGGCAGTGATAAGACAACGGTATCTGTCGGTACAGGGAACATTCAATATTACCCACTGTATGCTTCCTTGGGGAATGTCCATGGCAGTACCCGACATGCTCACCGAAATGCAGTTTCTTTTGTAGGATTTCTTGCCATACCCAAAAGTACGTGATCCAAATCTATATGCATTGATCATTGACAGAACCTGCCTATAGCTGACAAGGAATACGAGGGTGACCCGGCATTTCAGAAATTTCGCCGTCAACTATTTCATTCATCTTTAGCTGCAATATTGGAACCACTCCGCTCCGGCATGACTACACCAGAGATCACGCTGTGTCCTGATGGTCATTATCGTCAAGTGGTATATGGGATTGGCCCTTATATTGCAGATTATCTGGAGCAAGTACTTCTTTCATGTGTTGTTCAAGGTTGGTGCCCAAGGTACATTAAGTTAGAGTTTTTCCTGTGTAAAGTCAGATACTGACTTGTTTCAACACAAGATGCACAGCTAGACCAGAGAATCTGGACGGTGAAGGCCTCCATCGCACCCAAGATTACCCAGCTGTGCTTATTGAGGAATTTAATCTCCAAGTGTTGTGGAAGGAGTTTGGCATAGTTGGTGACATTACGGTATGCATTCACCTTTTTATCTTGACCTTGATGGCATGCTAACTCAAATTTATTGCCAGCCCTTTACAGCATCCTTCCCTCGTGCTGACATACATGAACTCATTACGTCCGATCTTCTCCACCAGGTCATCAAGGGCACATTTAAGGACCATTTGGTCACCTGGGTCAATGAGTATCTAGAAATCAAACATGGCGCCACTGCCGCAGCTAGAATCTTGGCTGACATTGATCGCAGGTACATTTTCCATTTTTTCATTTTTTTGCTGCTAATGTCCCATTTTTGACTCAGGATTGCTGCTGTGCCACCATTTCCTGGCTTACGGTGTTTCCCAGAGGGCCGAGGCTTTGCACAATGGACTGGAGACGATTCCAAGGCCCTTATGAAGGTATCCGCACCATGTCTAACAATGAGCCATTTATGCTAATGTTCCTTTTCAGGTATATCTCCCTGCAATCGCCAGCCATGTACCTGCCCAAATGGTTCGGGCAGTAGCGGCATTTCTAGATTTCTGCTACCTTGTTCGCCGTTCTGTCCATACAGAAGCAAGCTTAGCAGCCATGGATGATGCTCTTGCCCGATTTCATCATGATTGAGTGATCTTTGAGATTGAGGGTGTCTGCCCAGATGGCATTTCATTGCCGAGGCAGCATTCTTTGGTTCACTATCGATGGGTTATTGAGCAGTTCGGCTCACTCAATGGACTTTGCTCGTCGATAACAGAATCTAAACACATAAAAGCCGTCAAAGAACCTTGGCGTCGTTCAAGTCATCACAAAGCACTCGAGCAAATGCTCCTTACCAATCAGCGGCTTGATAAATTGGCCGCATCTCGTGTTGATTTCATGGAACGAGGGATGCTTGGCATTGACATCCGTGGTCGTCCTCCAGATCCAATCGAGGTTACACCAGTTCCGCTGGACATTCAACTAAATGGTGCTGATGCAGGTGCTGTTCTGGGTCCCCATGTTTCTGCGGAAGTTACTTTGGCAATTCGTTCAGGTGTGTAATCTCCTGGCTGAAGGCAAATTTCGGTAACTAATTACTTCGTTGGCAGCCCCCAAATCTCAGTATCCTCGTCAGCTGCATTCTCTCATAGAACAACTTGACCTTCCAGGGCTCCCTGAGCTCATGCGCCAATTCCTTTATGATCAACTACACCCGGATGCTATCTTACCTGGAGCAGAAGTGGACCTTGACCAATGTCCCCTCATTCAAAGCCGCATTTATGTTGTCCCGTCAGCAGTTGCTAAGTTCTATGTGCCCAGTGACCCATCTGGGATTGGGGGCATGTATTGTGAGAGGATTCAGGCAACGGCATCTTGGTATGGTGGTGCGCCGCGGAATGACTGTATTTTCGTCACGAAGGACTCAGACCTAGAAGGAATGTGTAGCTTGCATGTTGCCCGTGTCCGATTCTTCTTTAGGTTCACTCACGAAGCAAAGCAATACCCATGTGCATTAGTGCAGTGGTTTTCTACAATTGGTGATGCCCCTTGTGGAGATACTGGGATGTGGATTGTTGAGCCAGACCTGGATCACAATGGGACACCAGTTCAAGCTGTCATTCATACTGAATGCATTCTGCGAGGAGCCCTGCTTGTTCCGGTGTTTGGGGAGGAGTTCCTTCCTCGTCATATCACCTTTTCAAATTCACTGGGAGCCTTGTGATCATACTATGTCAACAAGTTTGCTGATCATCATGCGAACGAGATTGCCTTTTAACTTCCACTTCTATCTAATTATATTATATATTATATATCTTATATTTTATTTTGCACGTCAGTTCAGAGAGACAGTTCAGATGGTTCAGAGATGGTTTAGAAATGGTTCAGATGGTTCAGAAATGGTTCAGACAGTTCAGAGAATTTCAGATTTCTCAGTGTTCTCAGACAAAATGCTGATTTGCTGATGTAGTGAAAAAAAAAACTTATGGACGCACCCGCCCAGGTGACAAGTGTATGGGTATGGGTGTACCTGTGGGTGTACCCGCAGGTTGACGGGTCATCCACGGGTATGACAATATGTATACTTGAAGACTATGACTAGTAGTACTTCAAGGAGACTAATCTGAGTCAACGACATTGATCTCCGTAGCTTTCCCAGTAGCTTTCCCTGAGTCTTTACCTTTCATCTGCCATGAAATAATAGAAGTGGGTATCTCGAGGTCTGGCATCAGTGGTGTGTTGGACCAAGACCCAATAGCCATCTGTGCTTTGAAAGTTTGCGAGCCCATCTGATGCTGTAAATGATTGACCTGCAGATGTCCTCCAGAAAATGCTCATTCAGCATCAACAGATGACGATGTGTAGAGTCATTAGTTGAATACTAGTGTTGTTGATATGTGTCCCGACGTACCTGGTGCCGATAAGAAGTCAAGGGCCATCCGGGAGAGGCGAGGGCAGGTCACCAACGCTTGGTTCCAATACTGTAAAAGGCCACCAGCTGAGGAAATTTCCACCTCGCTGATCACCGGTGCCTCAAGGTATGCTTCAATCGAGTCGGGATCGAGAACTGCAGCAGGTGCAGCACTGGTACGTGATGCTGTAGCCCATTTCGATTTCGTAGGCTTTGTGGCGGGCAATACATCTCTATTGGCTGTCGGGGCTGAAGGTGACGCTAATTTGGTATATGACTCATTCCGGCGATCGTGAACAAGTTGCAGAACCTCCTTGCGATCGTCTGGACACCAATCAGGGTTGGTCTCAAACCACGCCAGCTTTTTATCTGGACACATAACTATTAGAATCAAAAGTGAATTACAACTCAGATATGAACATGTGTCTCACCCATGGCGATTCGGTAAACTTCATTGTCATCTGAGAGGGCGTAGTACTTGGCAACAACTAACAATTCAGCCTGCGCAGCAATACGAATGACATTAGGGAGCTCTGGGCTATCCTGAACCTTCTCCAACTGGTGTTCCATTGTTTCCAGCATCGGGATGACCTGGTATATCAGCAGGACTTCAGCTTGCGAGAAAAGGTCAGTAACATCCTGAAAAATCTTTTACAGGCCATTAGGCATGGGAATGAAAAAGGGAGAACAAGTTTCGTACTTCAAGAACGTCCCTGAGCTGGCATGCCAAATCCCACTGAGAATCTGTTAACACATAGTCCCGTAGGCCATTCTTTGGGTCATTTGTCAGTTGTCGGACAGGTGTTTCAAAGTAAATGTGAGCAGCAAGACATGTAAAATCTGAATTCCAGCATGTGGGTACCCGCCTATCAAGGGTTGTCTTCTGCCCGCTGAGCTCTGGTTCGGCCTCAACAAGTTTTTCAAATTTTTCCTGCAGGGTTGTCGAATCGTGGAGTTGCCAAGCGGCGGCAAGGCCTGCGACCTGAGCAGTTTTGGTTTCTAGAATATGGTCAAAATCATGATAGCTAACCTTTGGAAATAATCCTAGAGCTGATGATGCTTCAGTGGCCGTCATTGTAATACCATGAAGCTGCTTGGCATCTCAAAGAGCTTGACCCTTGATGGACTTCACTGTTGCAGCATCATAAGCAGTCTTTGCTTCATCAACCAAGTCGCCATCTTGATCAGCATCGGCATTCATCATCTCTTGCACTGCTGGCTCAAGATCCTCGATGTCCTCACCAGCTTCTACCTCTATCTCTGATTCATCCACCGGGTCCGCACTGGTTGAAGCTGAACCACGGCCTCACTTCTGCTTTGATTTGGATGCCACTTTAACCATTTTCTTTCACTTGGGTTGCTGAAAAAAAAAGGAGATAAAGGCCTACAAACATTGAGTAGCTGGGGGCAGGTGAGCTGTGACGGTACAACAATACCTTAGCAACAAGATTGACTATGTGTGCAAAACAGCGTGAGCGGGACGCTTGACCATGAAATCCCTCCACTAAGCTGGATAGATGATCCACAGTCTTGTCACAATTGCTCGCGTTGTCCATGTTAATTGTGTTAAACTATGCAGTCCAGATTAATATTATTGTTTCGTCTCAAGAAACTGAAACAACTACCAATTTCTCGAGGCCAAAGCGCTTGAGACAATCAGCTGTTACACTTGCCAGATACTTCCCAGTATGACTCTCCTTCAATCTGGCAATTGAACTGTACATAACTAGCCACAGCGGCGAGCAAAAATGAGACCAATACCGAATGAACTCCAATATCGACCGCCAGATCTTTCCTTGTGCAAACCAAACAATGACTATGCCAAGATACGACACTGCAAAAGGAGCAGTCCACCCGTCAATAACCAAGTGAACAGAACCCTTGTAAGTCTGAAGATCTTAAGTAACAATGAATTCGAGAATTCACATATAAACTGACCAAAAAATATTCTTTGACTTTCTGGGAACCAGCCTGATAGATTGCTTGAACATCTCGTGAGACTATTGATGGTGCGGGAACTTTAGTTCCAGGCCACAGCAACTCAACTTCTTGAAGATAGTGGGGGTCAGTCACAGAATTAAATGGACGCCTAGAAACAGCGCAACGCATTGCTATGAGGGCCCTGTGTCGAGCCGGTGTATAACGAGAAATTGTCTTCATCAAGGATTGTTGAGCACCAGCATTTGTGTCGCCATCTACGCCTCGCCACTTTTGGCACTCGGCTACTGTTCGTGTCAAGTTTTTGGTTCCCTGGCCAGTTTGCAGATGCTTTCGAACCTGCGCCCGGTGGTTTTTTGGATCATGTCGACAAGTGAACTGAAATAGAAGGTGACCACGACTCCCATCTGCACGCATGCAACGCTCAAGGCTGATGTTGTAGTGACTATACACGGTGGATTTCCACTTGTTTTTTGCTTCCTCTGGTACATGTAAGAGTGAGCTGGAAAAACATGTGCTGCACTGACCAATAATCTTTTCATCTGTCCAATCCCATACCTCGAAGTCATCTAGATCACCATGTTTCTTCCTTGATTTGGTTGGTGACACAAGGACAGATGATGTTGACATCCGAGAACGAGTGTTTCTGGATGGTGAATCAGGAGTGTTTGGTTGCGTACTTGGGTGAGGAGATGGTGTGTGAGCTGACAGATTCATTTTGGCAAGATAGTTTGGAATTGCGCAATGGAGAGCTCTTTATTGATTAACTGGGACTAGGTACACATTCCATAAGATTTTCTGTTATGAGAGTAAGTTGAAATTTTAAAAAAGGTGTCGGTTTCAGGTCGAAGAAATTTGAATAGTCAAAAGTCGATCATGATCGAGTTTGTGCGCCCCCAAAAAATGGGGGGTAACCCACGGGTAACATGGGTACACTCCTAGCCGGCTAATGGCTGCACCCGCCCGGGTACCAGCTTACGGATAACCCGTACCCGTTGTACCCGACCCGCCCAATACCCGCAGGTAAATACCCACAGGTCACCCGGATGAAGCTCACCCATGGTAGACCCTAAGGCTTCTACACCAAGGTGAGCCTGCAGGCATAGAGACTGACGGTTTGAGTGACCCATTATTAACAACACATGCTCTCCTTTCAACACTGAGCATCCAGATATATATTCATTGGCAAGAATGCACAACTTTACCACGCACAATGGCAAATGGGGGAGCTAACAGAGGAGCCGATAGCAAAGAGTCGTCGACAAATAAGTAAGCTCAAAAAATAGATGAAATGGCTAACAGAAAGGGGCGGGGGCGTTAAACACGGGAAAAACTGTATGGCACATGATATTGACGACAACGGGTAGAATAAAAAAGGGTGGATAGAAAAACAACATAACCATGAAGAGGGGGCGGGCGAAGTCAGACGGGCGGGGTGAGGGGTGTCGCGCACGTGAAAAAATGGTGTAGGATGCGAGTTGAGATTCATACCGTTTGAGGTCAACAAACGGGAAGGTGTGATCAAGGTGTTGTGCAGGGCTAAGTCTGTTGTAAGGGAGAAACATCAACAACCACGTAGAAGAAAAAAAGCGTAACAGGAAATAAACGTTGGAGCCAGAAGTACCAAATGTAAATGGCACTAACCGCATCAGCAACAGCTTCCTCCTCCGCCTCTTCGGCAATAGTCTCTCCAACTGTAACCGGATGCGATTCGGCAGCATTTCCCCCAACCTAAAGACGAATCAGTTTCATGGCTTGAGATGGCAAAGGAACTCGAGACCAAGAGATGACAAAAAGGTGTGGCGCAGCAAGGACAAGCTTGTAATGACCACCTAGACTTCATGAAAAACCATAGAGTGCTAACGCACCTTTGAAGCAGGCTTTCTCGAACCAGCCCTCGATGCAGGCTTCTTGGGAGCAGTAGTTGAAGGAGGTTTGGCAGATGCACCACGCGACGCGGGCTTAGAGGTACCTGCAGCTTTCGATGCTGGCTTCACAGCACTGGATTTTGAGGCAGGCTTGGCCTTAGACGCGGGTTTAGCCTGTGATGAAAATGTTTAGTAATATGCGAAAGCGACGGTGAACATAAGAACCTTCTTGGACGGTGGTTTCTCGGTGGCAGCCTCCTCCTCGGGCCCATTAACCTCCTCCGTCGGACGTTTCTTTCCCCGTGCAGATTTGGGTTTGGCTGCGGCGGGTTCACCCTCGTTATGTTCCTCGTCGATCGTTGCTGCTGCAGCCTTCTTAGTCCTTGGCTTGGCCGGTTGGGGGGGTCAAGCTTGGGTTGCTCCTTGATGCGGGATGAGCGCCGAGGTTCAGCGGAGTCTACAGTCGCAGCGGTTGCTTTGCGGGGCATTTGGGACGTGTGGGCAGGTAAACCAGGAAATTAAATTGTTTAGATGTGGAAAGCGCGCGGGTTTCGTTTTGACACCTCAACTTGCAAGGGCTGAACTTTATCGCAATCAACAATCTCACGTGACAACGCGCGTCGCGTAAACAATAGCAAATATGGACCGACATGTATACCACATTAATATTCACGTTGTGCTGCTGCAGTAGACAAGAAAATGTTTAGAACATTACAGAGAGAAGATAATACACAAGAACGGGAAGACTCCGGAAGCTTACCAGGAGATATGAAGAAAAGCTACCCACAGTTAAGCCTTTCCTCGTCCAAGGCGCCGTCTCACACCCAAATAACCCACCAGTGCCCGCAACTTCTCGTCCAAATCAACATCGACCTCCTGTACGACTGGAGACTTGCACTTTAGGCGGTCACACCCAGAACTGGGCAAACAGGGTGACACTCGTATGGCCTGCTCGTCCGAGCTCCCGATTATCGGAAAGAGTCCATTTCCCGTCCCCGGAATTGAACCGGTGTGATCTTCGGATGAATCTCGGTCATCGGGTGAGTCTTGGCCAGACTTCATCTGGCCATAGTACACCGTTAGGAGGGGCCGAGGCAGGATGTGGGGTGAAGGACGAGTCAAGGGGAGCTGCGGCTCTGGTTCTGAGGGAAAAACGAGGTCCAAGGGTACACCATCGCCCAGCTTTCGCCTCACTCTCTCCATCTTCTTCCGTCTCAAACTAGATTCTGCGGGAATAAAAAAAGCGGGCGTGTCTTCACACAGAGACGTCCTCGACTCACGTCGCGAGATGCGAAGCGTAAAGGGCATGTCGTCGATGCAAGAATGGGAAGGAGGGGGAAAGGAGGGGGAAATAGGTCTGGCGTCATGCGTGGATTGCACTGCGGCCGAGTCGCTGAGTCTAAGTCTGAGCAGAGGTGGATGCTTTTTCATCCGGTTCACGTGCCATTTCTTCACAGCGTGAACCAAGCTGGAGGAGTGTCCAGAGACCACAACATTGGACGAGGCCGACTCTGTTGACCCAGAGGTACCAGAGGAACAAGAAAACGCTGAACCACGACGGCGATGGTCTGCGGGGTGAGTTTGCGATCTGAAATCTAACTGGACATGCAGGGGACCTGCAATATATCATAACTCTTCAGATCCACTTTCCGGCTAAAGAGATGAGCTGACCTAAAGGATGAAATCCGTCTAGTAGATGTGGTGTAACTCCAAGAACCCGGCCGAGTTTCTTCGTGGATCGCAGAAGCTTGTTGCGTTGCCCCGCGGTCAGAGTATTAGATGTCGGTGGGGGTGGTGGAAAAGCGAGTTTAGTATGTGACAGGTCAGACATATCAGAGCGGTCGTGAACCCAATGAGTATGATGCCGGAAGCTGGACGGTTGATAGGTTGCAGAGATATACTTTGCAAGAACAAAAAGGATTTCCACCCATGATTAAAATCATGCTCACAGCATTCTTTTGCTGAATCGTTTCCTGTCACAGTCTTATTGTCTCCAGAGCGGTTGGAACAAAAGGGCCATAAACGGCAACTACACTGCTGTTTGGCTCAGTCCTAGATTTACTGTACCATTTACATAATTTGTTCTAAATAAAATCCCTCTAGAGTAAAGGTAGTAGTGTGAGGTTAATAGAAGTATGAGGCTTTTTTTGAGAATTTCGTATGCCATCATTGTGAAGACATAGTCAACATGCGTCATTGTAAAAGCTGAGCAAGCTGCAGTATATTGACCTTACATACACTTCCGACGGAGTCAGTATCGGGCCGCATTAATATTGTGGTAGTTTGTCCAACAACTGCCGTCAAACGAACGTCACATTTGAACAACTCTGCAGTGCTTTCATCTACTGTAACTGTAGCTTCGCGAACAATATACAGCCTCCTTTCCAGAAAAACCGACTACGCGGCGAAGCCACTGACCTCTACTGACACAATTACAACTCGGATAAGCCAGGGCCTGTTCCAACACCAGCTCCAGGTGTTCTTCCGAGATTCAATTTGCACCCTGTCTCCAATCCCGTGCAACTGCCACCGGTGAGGGCGTTCAACACCTCCGACTGAAGTTTGAACATATATCCACCGATATTCGGGGTATTTATACACGGCGTGTGGCCAACGGTATAGTAATCCACGGGAACAGTTGAGCGACAACCTGGTGTCGAGTCCCGATAAATGGCAACTAGCCATGGTCCAGACGGCATAGTTCGCCAGGCGTCGATGTTGGCCGTGCCCAGAGAGATGGAATTCATTATCCATTTGATAGATGGCATGCTAGTCCGAAATGCTACGAAGCATTCATCGGCGGGGACCCAAAACGCATAGCCCTCCCAGTCAACCAACGAGGGGTCGTCATCGTTGCAACCTGTGGTCTGGTAGCCCCGCACAGCCCAGAAAACCGGGGGGAGACTAAGAGGTGTTGGAACGCCACGGATGTAGTTCGATCCCTGATGAGAATCTGGAATGCGAGCTTTGGTGTGTCCAAGTTGGGATTCAGTGAAGGACAACACCGCGTTCCCGAGCTCGGGAATATTGATTGGCTGGTATTCATCGTCCCAGCTCAACGCGGCGCTGGAGTTAATGTGGGCAGCGATGATAACTGAAGCGTAGGTATAATTGTGATGAATGGACGCAAGATACGCGTCGGCATAGGAGGCGTATTGTTCGGGGATCGTGGTGACGGGTGAGGACGCCCTTGGAGATACAGCGAAAGTTGGAGGTGATGCTGGCGATACGATGGCAGCGCAGACTGACGCGATTGTGATCACAGTAAGAACGATTGGTAGCATCACAAAACCTGTTGGGCGTCGGTGAAGGGTCATGGATAGCGAAGGGTCAACATACCAATGATTTCTCTTGCGCGATGGTGCAGAAATGAGTTGATGGTCCGAGTCTTAAATAAATAGATGATTCCAAATTCAGGGAGATGATCATGGTTACGATGCAAGAGAAAGTGGATGGGATGCCGATGATACATATCTAGCGGATTTCATATATCTAGAAGATTCCAATATAATACCGGTTCGAAAGATTCCGTGCAGAAGAATGTGTTGCCGGTCGCCGGTCACAGGAATTTCATGTCAAAATTAGTCAGTAATATGACATTGAAATGATGTTAGGCGCCGTGCTGTCACAGGGGCTGCACTCTACCATGTCTTCCTACCCTGTCCCCTAGTAGGGACTCTAGGGACATCATATCAATATTCAATCTAGGGACTATTTGTAGCAGTCCCTACAGGGGCCTGGGGAGTAGTGATGGTTCGTGTTACGGGACTAGTGATGGTAAGGTTCGGTTCGGTTCAGTTCAGGCTAAAAAAATCTGAACCTTGAACTGAACCTGAGGTTCGGTTCAGCTTATTTGCTGAACCTTGAACTGAACCTTGGGTTCAGGTTCAGATAGGTTCGGTTCAGGTTCAGGCCAGTCTGAACCTGAACTGAACCTGTAAATATACAAGTGCACCAGCTGATCAATGTTCTCAATGCAAAATTTTTCCTTAGTTCATACTGCTCTGAAAAATCCAATCAAAATTGAATTGCTGTTGTAGTGCTGCCAAAGTTCAGTTCTGAACTGATCCGAACTCGGTTCGAACCCTGAACTGAACCCCAAGTTCAGTTCAGTTCAGGCCTCTTGGCTGAACTGAACCACTTAAAGAGTTCAGTTCAGTCAAATTCATGTCTGAACTGAACCAATTGCCTTATATAGTAAGAGTTCAGGGTTCATAGCCTAGGCTGAACTGAACTGAACTGAATTTTGCAGTTCAGTTCAGGGTTCACAAAAAAAGGGTCTGGACTGGGCTGAACTGAACTTTGGCAGCACTATGCTGTTGTGCCAAGGGTTTGACCCTCAATAACATGTATTATGTCTATGCTCACACTGAATAATTCAATGAAATCTTTTATCAGATGTGTCAAAAGACCAGTGAGCATGAATATATTAGACAGCCATTTAGACAATTATGCAAAGGTTTAGCAAAGATTTAGCGGGATATCAAATTACAGCTGATTACATAATACTTGTCGCTAACTCAAAGTCCGCCTATCTAGCGTGCCTCACAATGCGCGAGCTATAACTCGGTGAGTTCTCAACCAAATCGTTCGAAATTTGTTTTATAGTACTCAGCCAGATGGGGCCTAGGTCCCCGTCTAATAAAATTTGCAAAAAAACCGCTCAAAAACTATTCGTCATTCCGGGCGCTGGACGACCATCGGTAAGCCATAGCTCGGGATCCACTCACACAATGCTAATTTCGAAGCTTTCTATAGTTTATACATGCATTAGCTGAGGGCAGGAACGCATCCGATCGTCCCAAAACACTTTCAAATCACATCAAAATTTTGTCGCCCCGATTGGCGTGTGGGCGCCATCACTCGCGATCAAGGTGCCCAATGCCCATACGGACATCTTCCCTGGCGCGTACGCGACCTAGTGGATGGCGCGGGGTATGGAGAAGGCGGGCGGGCGGTCTCGTTTCACTACATCGGCATCATGTGTACCGTCACCTTTTTTTAGTCTTTTGCCTTCATGAATTTGGCTCAAATCTTTTGCATATTCATACTACACACGTACCCTGTACTTTCTGAACCAATGGCATGCTGTTTCACTGTCCCAGTAGTAGTAGAGTAACTCCAAATTGAAAAAATGAAAAAAATGGGAAAGTCTGGCATTGCAAAATAAAAAGTATACGAACGCGAGCATATGAAGATATAAATGCGAGTCCGATGCATCAACTACTACCCCACCCACTTCCATTCCATCTTTCTCCCCATCGGTTCATCTGGTGCGTCACGATTTGTTCACGTGCGGTTCGCGCTCGTTGCGTTATCGGGAACTTGGGCGTTTCGCCCCAAAATACGTTGTGTGGAACGCTTAGCGCAAGATGAGCGCAGGATGAAAGGAAAAAAGCTTTACACTTACGGATAAAAGAGCCCGGACCCAAACCCACAGTCGCTTGCACCCACTGCAGATATGGCAGATAAAACAATGTTCCTTTTGAACATTGATGACGACAATTCTGTAGCGCAAGTCATTGATTTGGTCCCCTCCGACGTTAGATATATTTCCTCCAACTATCGAGAGTCGTTCAAGCGTGTTGGGGTAGGACATTGAGTGAGTTGTATAATAGCGCTGTAGAGGTCTGACAACACTCTGAGTACGTATCATCAATATATCACACATACTCATGAACCCGACACGTCCCACTTCCTCCTACTCGAAACCGATGTAACCCGACATCACCCGCTGTACCCAACGTATACCGCCTACCGACGGCCGATCTTATACCGACACCGCTGACTCATATCGCCCAAAACGATCACACGTGACACCTCGGACTCCCATACCGACATCGGACTTATACCCCTGTCCTCATTGGACATAGGTTCTTTATTTTTACATCTTTTTTGTTATATCTTTTCTTCTCCATTCCTGGTTCCTTTGTTGCTTCGCAACTCCCATCTTCTCATCCCCTTTTCCTCTCTCCTTTGTAGTCTACTATCGGCCGAAGTATCCTATGCCAAAGTAGAATACCCCTGTATTCTGTACTATAAAACGGTGACCGACAACCGTACAAAAACAATCCAGTTCCCCCCTCTTTATCTCACTCAGAATCGTTCAGAACCTCTTAGAACCTCTTATCATCGTAGCCTGTAGACTTCCTGTCCTTACACTTACTACTTTATCTTATTTCATCGTTACCTGCTCGCCGTACCCGACCCAACCCGCCATACCCGACGTCGTCAGTATCGTCGGCTTCCCTATTTCTCACCCGTTATCGTCGTATTAGACGGCGGCTTTATTCATATTCTCTTACTACCCATTTTTACTACGACTCACGACACTGATTACCCTGTCACTTTCACGCTGACACCCCCTTGGTTAGGATCTTTATTCCGTAGCCACCCCGAACTCATCATTACAGCACGGGAAAAAGTCACCAAATAAAATAAAGACGCGATTGACTGGAAGACTACCATCTCCAAACTGATTGTTGGCGAGGATAAGGTCCTCCTGGCCAGGATAAAGGTCCTCCTCATCCAGACTTTTTACCACCACTGTATCATTGGTGTCCGAAAATTCTAATTTGAAGGCGACTAGCTTTCAAGCCGGATTTTCAACTGTCAGGCGGAAGATGAGATGGTTGTTGGCTGAGCTCTGGATGTTGCAGTCACACAAAGCAATGCAGTTGTCCAACTGCTTTCCTGTGAAAATCAAATGCTGCTGGCCATTAATATTACACAATGACCTAGGAAAGACAAATTTAACTTACTGAACACATCCAATTCCTTGTCTTAACTCTTCGCCACCACAATATCAATGGTGTATTGATCTGGGGTGATGGTAACAGGTGTCATTGCGATCACATGACACTAGTTCCCTACTCCACTGATACCTTGCTCATATCAAACTTCTCCCTTATTCTGCTGCTCAACGAAGTAATACCTGCCCCCGACCACCATGGAAAGTGATATGACGCCGGCGACTTGGAGTTTAGCAGTCGCAGGCATTCCGAAGGAGTATTTTGTTTGGTTGGATGAAAGCTGCATTGGTCGCGATCCGGCGCATTGATACATAATTCTGCCAGCGCTGTCATTCGACGGCATCATTGCGCTTGGTGTTTTCAAAGGCTTTGTTACTAAAAAACGGTTCCTCAAATTTTTACGCGAAGAACTAGTAGGAGTTTTGAATTTTATTCTGTTTACCACTACTGAAATGACCTTTGACAAGGCACCAAAACTCCAGCCATATCCTGGAGTGAGGAGTGTCGTGGTAATGGACGGTTGTGCCATCCATGTTGATGATGAGGTCCAGTGCATTATTGAATATGATTGTGGTAGATCAATGCCATGTTCCACTGTTGTGTGCACTGATGGAAATGAACTAGCCACAAAACTGCTCTACTTACCTCCGAATTCGCCCGACCTCAATCCCCTCGACCTGTTTTTCGCAAAGTTACAAGCTTGGCTGTTTCGGAACGAAGAACAGGCTCTCACCCCCAAATTGGTAGAGCAGGCGGTGCTCACGACTGGAACGAAATATGGTCTTCTATGCATTCTCAATTCTGGCTACTTGTGATTTTTTTTTTCCTTATTACTGAGAACTTGTTATGAAAACTGGCCATTCCAATAACGCTTTAATGTTTTGTGCAATTCCGTTTTTATTTTTGGGGTGGGGCGGGGGGCAGGGTGACGTATTGACAGCCCGTGAATCTTTATTTTGTGCTTGTTACCTCTTTTGTCACTCACCACATTTTTTCATTGCGCCATGATGGGATCCAAAAAACTTGCAATGAAGCGTGCTCCCAAGGCCAAATGGCCAGTTCCTTTATCTTCCCATGAGCCTTCCGCACTCCCATCTGACACTGAAGACACCTCGAGTTGCCCTCGTGCTCAAGCTGCGAAGCGCATTCGTTTTCAAGATGATGAACCGCAAGGACATGACGATTCCTTACTGATTGATAACTGTACTGCTCAAGTTCCAGAGCAACGACACACTGCAGCAGTCAAGACTGCGACCACCAGAGCTGAGGAACTACGTGTACAAGACGACGCCTCAGATAGTGACATCGAGATCACTCTTGCCCACTCGCGTGTTGCAGCAGCCAAGGCCAAAATAGTCCATGCACAAATAGCTGCTGATGAGAGTAATCTCAACGACACAGATGGTGACACCTCTGACCTGTATCTGTCCGACACTCCCAGTATTCAGCCGACAAAGACTGTGAAGGCGAAGACTGTGAAGGCGAAGACTACTGTAGCCAAAGACTCAGCGCGTAAGTCCTGTCTAATTTATACCCTGTATAATATACTAACTTTTCCTTAGCGTTGATTACTCTCGTTATTCCTGAAGGTGCCAGCGAATCGTCGAAGATGGTAACGATTTCACGTGATATTACTTTCGAAAATCTCAAAGCAAAAATATACGCTACATTCGGATGTACGGAAGTCAATCGCCAACCCACATTGAGTTACAAGATTGGCGCTTGTGGCACTGCTTTCTCGCTTGCCGATGATAACGACTTTTCAGCAATGATGAAAAGCAAGGAGCTTACGTCGAAGAAATCTGCGGACACAAAGGTCTTCATCATAATCCCTAAAAATGTACGTTTCATTTGTCCTTCGATTTTTTATATCACACTTCAGCTTAGCGTCATTTTAGTACCAGATTTCTTTTACCCAGCACATCGAGAAACAAAAGAAGAAAGCAACAGCCACAGACCGGTCTCGCAGGCGTGCCGCCTCCCCCTTGTTCGACCTCGATGGTAAAGATGAAGATACTGACAATTCTAATACTGGAGACATCAAAACGGCAATGAACACTCTACTTGAAACCTTGAAGCAGTGCGTGGTATGTGGAGAAACCAAGCACTGTAATATCAACAGGTATGGCATTCATGTCAACCTTACGTTGCAACATGTCAAAGCTTGGGCCGAACACCTTGTAAGATTATTTATTGTATTTATGATTTCCGCTAATATATGATTCAGAATGCCAAGACTCCTGGCGTCACTCTCGCTGTTCTGCCACGTGTTGCAGCTTTCGCACAGTTCCATGTGGATGATCCTGTCCCAGCATGGCCAGTTGAAAGAAAGGGAAAGGCAACACACACCGCAGGAGCAGCGGACAACGATATCATCCAAGCTCAGAATCTTTTGGGACCCATGCTCGCCTTTAGCAAAATCGCGAATCTTCTCTCTGGCAGCTTAGCTCCTGTTCCTCAAATTCTGGCTGCAGTTCCTCCCGTTCCTGCCCCTCCTGCCGATATCTCAGTCGGGGACATATCTTTTGATGGACCGTCACCATACCCCACCATAGAAGAATTTTTGACCAAGCTCGACCAGAAATATACCGGCCAACGGGAATTGCTCCAATACATTCCGCAGTTCAAGAAACGAGGATTCCTCTTTATCGACGATCTCCTCAATGTTGCCGATCCTGTGGATGCATTTAGGGACCTTTTCAAGATGGAAATAGGTACAACATCATTCATCATTCACAGTTGCAAGAAGGAGGTAAAGCGCATAAAGGGTCAGTTGCAAGGGTGAAGGAATTACGGGGACTACAATATATTTCAATGATTTTCAATTGCACACCAGTACATAATTGATATAATCTCATTTATAAAAAAAGTTCTGCGAAGTACATATGGGACAAACTAATAACCTGCATGAGAGAACCAGCCCTCAATACTTGACTTGTCTACAAGATCCAATGCGTTATACAAAAATGAGCGAGCATGTAATAAATCTGTGGTTTCCAAAAACGAACGATACTCCACACCGTGGCGTCGGATGTACGCTTTGAGCCAAGAAAACATTTCTTCAATGGGATTGAAGTCGGGGGAGTATGGAGGTAAGTAAACAACTCGGATGCCCCTTGCAACACAATTAGTAGCTAGGAAGGTAAAGGGTGCAGCTACATACTTTTCTTCGCAAATTGCCGAAACACCGTCAACATGGGGGATTGAACAGTTGTCCATTACAAGAACGCTGCGTGGAGCAGGATATGGATTCATTTCCTCGAGAAGGTCATCTATGAATTCAAGGAATGTATCGCCGTTGAATGCACCAAGTTCAATGCTACTGTAGATGACACCGTCAATTGTCAGGGTGGGCAATACCGAAAACCTGTGCTGAAAACATCAGAAAATTGAAGGTTTTTTAACTTGCAACAAACCTAGTTCCATGGACAAAGCGGGACCGCTTGCAGGCCCGTTGCCCTTTTATTGCCCAGCCATTTTCACGGTATGTATTCAATTGGTTGATAGTGCACTCATCAACGAATACGAGATATTCCCTCGGTTCATCAGCAATGTTGAGAATGTATTCGGCGCGTTTGATTGCACAACGCTCGACTGCAATCTTCGAAAGCTTTGGAGAACGTAGGTAATAAATAAACAGCAGAACTGAGAGATTAGCTAAGTGAGATTTACCTTCTTATGAGTCAAGCCTGCCTCCTTGATCGCCCGATAAAGAGTTGGAATAGAAACAACAAGCCTGTGTTGATTGTATAATTCATCAGCAATCTCGTCCAAATAAAGGTCTGGGCAGCGTTCGACGAGGCCAAGCATCATCTAAACAAATTTGAGTAACATGTAAATGGGCTGAGAAAAGGGAATACATCGATATGAGGTTGCGACATGATCTTTGGTCTCCCGAGAGTATCACAAGGGTCCAGAACAGTAGCACCAATCTCATTGTAAAGTTTCTTGATACGCTGTACCGTACGGGGGTTGATGTTTAGGGCTTGGGAAACTCGAGTGGTGTTCCATCCGAGCTGGATGGTCTGGTAAACAACCAGTTCTCGTGTTTCTTTCATGATAAGAGGTCCCTTGGTCATCTTGAAAAGCTTCAATGGAGGTCACGTGCCATTGTCAACTTGAATAATGCCAATGTTGCAGCAACGAATCAAGACCAAGAATCGGGTGTGTTTAATTTTGTCTTTCCTAGGTCATTGTGTAATATTAATGGCCAGCAGCATTTGATTTTCACAGGAAAGCAGTTGGACAACTGCATTGCTTTGTGTGACTGCAACATCCAGAGCTCAGCCAACAACCATCTCATCTTCCGCCTGACAGTTGAAAATCTGGCTCGAAAGCTAGTCGCCTTCAAATTAGAATTTTCGGACACCAATGATACAGTGGTGGTAAAAAGTCTGGATGAGGAGGACCTTTATCCTGGCCAAGAGGACCTTTATCCTGGCCAGGAGGACCTTATCCTCGCCAACAATGAGTTTGGAGATGGTAGTCTTCCAGTCAATCGCGTCTTTATTTTATTTGGTGACTTTTTCCCGCGCTATTATACAACTCACTCAATGTCCTACCCCAACACGCTTGAACGACTCTCGATAGTTGGAGGAAATATATCTAACGTCGGAGGGGACCAAATCAATGACTTGCGCTACAGAATTGTCATCATCAATGTTCAAAAGGAACATTGTTTTATCTGCCATATCTGCAGTGGGTGCAAGCGACTGTGGGTTTGGGTCCGGGCTCTTTTATCCGTAAGTGTAAAGCTTTTTTCCTTTCATCCTGCGCTCATCTTGCGCTAAGCGTTCCACACAACGTATTTTGGGGCGAAACGCCCAAGTTCCCGATAACGCAACTAGCGCGAACCGCGCGTGAACGAATCGTGACGCGCCAGATGAACCGATGGGGAGAAAGATGGAATGGAAGTGGGTGGGGTAGTAGTTGATGCATCGGACTCGCATTTATATCTTCATATGCTCGCGTTCGTATACTTTTTATTTTGCAATGCCAGACTTTCCCATTTTTTTCATTTTTTCAATTTGGAGTTACTCTACTACTACTGGGACAGTGAAACAGCATGCCATTGGTTCAGAAAGTACAGGGTACGTGTGTAGTATGAATATGCAAAAGATTTGAGCCAAATTCATGAAGGCAAAAGACTAAAAAAAGGTGACGGTACACATGATGCCGATGTAGTGAAACGAGACCGCCCGCCCGCCCGCCTTCTCCATGCCCCGCGCCATCCACTAGGTCGCGTACGCGCCAGGGAAGATGTCCGTATGGGCATTGGGTGCCTTGATCGCGAGTGACGGCGCCCACGCGCCAATCAGGGCGACAAAATTTTGATGTGATTTGAAAGTGTTTTGGGACGATCGGATGCGTTCCTGCCCTCAGCTAATGCATGTATAAACTATAGAAAGCTTCGAAATTAGCATTGTGTGAGTGGATCCCGAGCTACGGCTTACCGATGGTCGTCCAGTGCCTGGAATGACGAAAAGTTTTTGAGCGGTTTTTTTGCGAATTTTATTCGACGGGGACCTAGGCCCGGCCCCATCTGGCTGAGTACTATAAAACAAATTTCGAACGATTTGGTTGAGAACTCACCGAGTTATAACTCACGCATTGTGAGGCGCGCTAGATAGGTGGACTTTGAGTTAGCAACAAGTATTATGTAATCAGCTGTAACAGGGAAGAAACCTGGACTGGATTTTGACTTTACATTTCAAGGCATATTTTAGTTTGAAGAAATGGTTTTGTAGAAGCACTTGAACTCATCATAGTAGTTTACAACTTTTAGCAATCTTAATCTATCATCAGTAGTACTGAAATTCTATTCCCATAAATGGTTGGATGAAAACTACAACTCTAGTGATCTAATTTTAGCAGAAATCAGACAAAGATACAAAAGATTAGGTTCAGGTTCGAACTGGTTCGAACCAGGTTCGCAAGATCCCTACTTTGGCTGAACCCTGAACCCTGAACTGAACTTAGGTTCAGTTCAGGTAGGTTCAGGTTCGAACCTAGGTTCAGAACCGAACCCTACCATCACTATACGGGATGTCTCAGGATCGGACTCCGGCAACACAGACAACACAAGGATACAAGTATACTGATACGAGGGTGAAGAAACCAAATAGAATTCAAAGGACAATGGTACAGGGGTGAGTGAAGACGAACGGGGAATGTGAACCAGACTAAGCTAGAGAAAATGTATACTGACTACTTGCGACCTTTATATATCAACGACTTGAGGGTGGGCTTCTTCGTTCGGTGTGGCAACCACCAGTCATTGCGATGCCAAGGGTTCGTGTAGCGATCGTCAGGCATAGGCGTTGCCTTGGCGAGTTCTTGTCTCTGAGCCGGGGTCTTGATGTCCTTGGGGTCCTCAGTCAACAACATATCCACTACCTCCGCTTCCTCTGCCTTAACCTCGCAGCATTGCGTACGGCTCGTGCATTTCGGTGTACCAATCGTGCGGTGACTCGGTGGTAACCGGAAATGTGTCGAATTTGGGGTTCGAACCAGGACGGTGGATTCTGGCTTACTTGTGGTTGTAAAGGCTGCGTCACGGGTTCGTATGGGGCGAAAGCGGAAAAAGAGCAGCTGTGACAGTTCGGTTCTGAACCTACCTGAACCGAACCTAAGTTCAGTTCAGGGTTCAGGGTAATGCTCAAACTGAACCTAAGGTTCGGTTCAGGGTTCAGCCAAAGTAGGGATCCTGCAAACCTGGTTTGAACTGGTTTGAACCAGAACCCAATCTTTTGTATCTTTGTCTGATTTCTACTAAAATTAGATCACTAGAGTTGTAGTTTTCATCCAACCATTTATGGGAATATAATTTCAGTACTACTCATGATAAGGTTGGCATTGTGCAGATGCATCCAACCCCACGTGGCTGATGTCACAAGTGATGAAGGCTAAATTTAAAGCTCCATTACAATTCTAAACTATCGTCTTGGGTGATCAATTACCCTTCGCTTGCACCTTATCAATGTCATCCATCAAGCTTGCTGGCAGGACTCTGTGGCTGCGATACTTTTTGGCAGCCCATGCCGCCCACTTTCCATCCAATCCCAATCTATAGGCATCAATAAATTGGCATGATCTCCTGGCAAACCTGCTCTGGTGAGATCAATTGTTTGGTCACATCAGATGGAACTGACCTTCGCATGGATATCAAAGGGATGGATTCAAGCGCTGTGATGAGGTTCTTCTTCAGGTCATCTTCATTTTTCGAAGGTGGGTATTGCCTATATATTATTTTTGCATAGCCCCAACACTGCTCAATAAAATTGAGTTCACAGTGGAATTTCGGCAGGAAAATCACATGAAATCCAAGCTTCTTGCAGGCATCCTCCAAAAGTGATTTAACAGCCACAAAATCGGGCTGGTTGAACAGGACACGACGGACACAACAGTTGGTTTGGTCAGGTGCACATTTGAATCCCTCACATTCATACCGGAGCTTTGATTCATTGATGAGCCCTCATTCTTCAAGTATGACAGCCATGCCTTTGAGAACACCAGCTCTTGGATGTTCTTCTGGAAAGTAGAGAGACTGCCACTTGCCATTTGGAAGGTGTGTGTCCACCATTTGTTTCACCACTGCTCGGGGCTTCCCATTCTGGTCATAAACAATCTTCCCATTGGCGTCACGTTCCGTAACACTGACCCCCCAATTTTTACCAGGTGCGGGGGTATTCTTAGGCACCTTTCGGGCACTGAGAGCATCATCAGCTCATTTGGTGTGTGTTGTTGCATTGTCGAACATAAAGACATGGTCTTCATTTGGATAATGTTTGGTAAGGATGTCCATTGCCTTCCCAACTTGGCTGATGATATCATCACAGTCAAAATATCCATCCCGATTTTTCCCTGGCTTGAAGTAGATACGAGCGCTTTCCTTTTTGTCTGGTGAAGTCAGCCACCCATAGTCAGCAGGGACAAAGTCTGCAACCATAAGGGATGCTCCTTCCCCTTTTGTATAAGGAACTGCAGTCTCAGTGTCATGGACCCATCGCATTTTGTGGCGATATTTGCATAAAAGATTGATTCATCATGATGCCATATAACCACTTTCCTTCCTGGAGGAGTGTTTTCTTCAATCGTGAGATTAGCTTCATCCCACATACACATCTGAGCCTGAAGTCCTGTCCATGCGGGAATGAAAGTTGTTTGCCGGTATGTGACCACATCATCCCTTTCATGTCCATCGACATATTGACCTTTTGGAGTTGTGCTCCACCAGTAGCCAAGCCTATGCATCCATCGCTGGGCAGTAGTGAGAGAAATTCCCCTTTTGAGACTATATGCCTTCTGTATGTCATCTTGCTTTGTGAAGTCAACAATATCCATTGCCCTGACATATTTCCCAATTCCTTGAAGGTGGAGAAGAATATCCTGCTTCAGGTCCTCATCCTCTATCCTCGAAACACACCATTTGCCATATGGATTGATAGGTAAGTTTCTTCGATCTCAAATGAATGATTTTGTCCATTGATGGAGTTCTCATGCTGCCCATGTTCCCAAGGTCCAATGCTGCCAGCCTGAGTCACAGATCTGAATCGTGTCGATTGATGACTCAATCCAGGTTTTCCCGTGGATGGGGTCAATATAAAGGACCAAAAATGCTCGTATAAGCTCAAGGCGATGTCAGAGCAGTGGATCAAGATGGGCATCTTTATGTCCATACCCTGTTTTGCGTCGTGGATTGAGAATTGATTCAATGTCATATTTTGCAGCACGAGCATCTGTAATGGAAGGGACTGCCTGCCAGAGGAAGTCGGCAGAGAGTGTTCAACAAGTTCTGCCTCCATTCCCATCATTCACCCCCTCCCCCTCCCCTTCCTCCACGTCACTGTACATGTCCTGATCATGTGTTTCTTCTTCATCGCATTCATGTTCCAGTATGCTGCCATCTATCACATGTGCCTCCATCTCCCAATGCCATTCATCATGTGTTATTGGGGCTTGCTCTGGTGCTTCTTGCAGAGTTGGTAATATGGCTTCTTTAGCATTGATATTCCCAAATGGTACTCTTGGAGAGACTGGCTTCAGCTTCGGATGACTGTGTGGTAAATGATTGGACTGAGGAGGGACCTGATAGAATATTCAACATTCAATGCCAAAATCTGCAATCTAAATCAATAGCAATATATTTTCCTTTCCATGTTTTGATTTCTCTTTAGCATGAAGTCCCAGGTTATGGGTGCGACAGTCAATTTTTCTTTTTGGCATGCAAGGGCAAATGACAGCAATTGAAGCTCTGTCTTGATTCCATTTTGGTGGGGATGGGTGTCATTCATGATAAAACTCAGTATCTAATCACTTTCTAAATAATCGGAAACCATCAAGTTTTACTGATTACTTTTCCTGAAAACTTGATGGTTTCAGATTTCTCAATAAATGTGTACAGAGCAAGTTTTATAGCTATCTGTGAAATGTCACGCTTTGCCATGTGGGGTTGGATGCATCTGCACAACGCCAACCTTATATTCAGATTGCTAAGAGTTGTAAACTACTATGATGAGTTCAAGTGCTTCTACAAAACCATTTCTGCAAACTAAAATATGCCTTGAAATGTAAAGTTGAAGTCCAGTCTGGGTTTGCAAGGTCTTTCTTCCCTGTTAATTTGATATCTGGCTAAACCTTTGCATAATTGTCTAAATGGCTGTCTAATATATTCATGCTCACTGGTCTTTTGACACATCTGATAAAAGATTTCATTGAATTATTCAGTGTGAGCATATACATAATACATGTTATTGAGGGTCAAACCCTTGGCACAACAGCAATTCAATTTTGATTGGATTTTTCAGAGCAGTATGAACTAAGGAAAAATTTTGCATTGAGAAAATTGATCAGCTGGTATATTTACAGGTTCAGTTCAGGTTCAGTTCAAGGTTCAGCAAATAAGCTGAACCAAACCTCAGGTTCAGTTCAAGGTTCAGATGTTTTTAGCCTGAACCGAACTGAACTGAACCTTACCATCACTGGGGAGACCGAGCACTTGTCACTAAGCCAGATGTACTTCTAAAGTCCACATGGACTTTTGGCAGACTTTTGCAGGACTTTAGGTGGACTTTTGCAGGACTTTTGGTGGACTTGAACTGGACTTCTCAGCCAAATCAATCAATTTTAGTCCTTCTAAAGTCCACCTAGAGTCCATAGTCAGTCCAGTCCACTGGTGGACTCCAGATAGACTTTCGGTGGACAATCCAGACTTTCAATTATGTGGAGTCCATGTGGAGTCCAGCAGGACTCCAACCAGACTTCTGCTGAATTTATTATGTAATGTAATAATAGTATTTAATTTGAGGCAGGATGCCCCAAAATAGATACATGAGTTTTGCCTGTTTATATACATTTGTTTGGCGCACGGACCATTTATGGCGCGTCAACAAAAATCACATCATGTAACAATCAACAAACGCGAAACCCAACGCGAAACACGCAGAGCAACCCAAACGCCCGATGCCCACCAGTTGCACGAACCCGACAAAGCGACACCCACACCTGTTCAGCCCATGCCCATGCCCCGGCCAATGCCAACAACCGCCAACAACCATCGATGCCCACCAATGCCCACCACCAACACCGACCAATGCCCGTGCCTACCCCATGCCCACACCCACCCACATGAATGCCAATGCCAACACCCACAGTGGGAAAAAGGGACGGTAGCAAGAAAAGGACACAGCGGGGGGTGGTGCACCCACCCCCACTGCTAAGATAAGTTTTTTTTTGTATTTTTGTGGCTATTACTGATACTGATACACACCCCCAGCTCCATGACGCCTACAAGCGTGGACGCGGTGGCAGCCCCACAGCCCCAGCAGCAACCACAGCAACCACAATGGCGGCAGCAGCGGCACGGCAGCAGCAGCAATAGCAGTGGCTGTGGTGAGTTTTGACTCTCTCCCCTCCCTCTTCCATTCCCCTTCCCCTTCCCTGTCCCCTTCCCCTTCCCCCTCCCTGTCCCATTCCACTTCCCCCTCCCTGTTCCATTCCCCTTCCCCCTCCCCCTCCCATCCCCATTCCCATTCCCATTCCCATTCCCATTCCCTTCTCTTTCCCCTTCTCCTTCCATTCCCCCTCCTCTTCCTCCTCTCTTTATCCCTCCCCTTCCTCCTTCCATTCCCCCTCCCCTTCCTCCTTACATTCCCCCTCCCCTTCCTCCTCTCTTTCCCCCTTCCCCCCCTTATTTCCCCCCAACCCTTCCCCCATTTTTTCCCCTCTTTTCCCCTCTTTTCCCCTCTTTCCCCCTCTTTCCCCCCTCTTTCCCCCTCTTTCCCCCCCTGCCTCCCCCTTCCCCTTTCTTTCCCCTCTCTCCCCCTCCTCCCTCTTCCCCCTGTTGGCTTCACCACTCTCCCTTCCATTTTTCCCTTCCTAATCCTTCCATTTTCACTCCTTTCCCCCCCCCCTTAACCCTTTGTATTAATCCAGTTATTACATGTAAATAGCAACTTTTATGTTGTTTGTTATCACATTTTAATGAAGACAATTTTTGAGTTCATCTGATTTTAGTGATACTTAAGCACCCTCATGAACAGTCTGAAGATTTAGTTGGATTTAAATATTTGTGTCTGATGAGTACAAGCCCAAACAACGTTTGATGCATACCTTGGATTAACCCAATATTAACAATTTGTTACATTGGGATTAAACTGATCTTGTTACATCCGTGAATTTCTGACCATGTCCACTAATTGTTCTTGGATGCAGTTTGAGACTGTATTAGAATACAAACAAAGCAAACCCCTTACATGTTTGCTACAGAGCTCACAGGGCCTTACAAAGTGACTCAATGGTCCTCATGGTCATAGGAGTCAAATGGGTGATGTCATTGTTTTACACTGGTTTAAATACCAAAAATGTTACCTAGCAATGAAACAGAATAATCTATCACTACACATGTAGTGCTAAGAATGAGTGTCCAGGCAAGATAATCACTGGTATGACATATATGCTTCTGAATAGTCCATTGAATTCATGTACCAGACCTGTATAAGTTTTATCAATTGGGCACAGGTATGTGGAAAATACCAGTTACCCATGCAGATCCCAAAGCATCTTCTGTTACTTATCAGTTGACCAATATCATGTTTTACTGCACACCAATAGCCAAATAGGCTCTCCCTCAGACAAGGAAAACAATGTGAGGATGTGTTCTGTGATTGACTGGAACTGGAACTGGATGTCCTCTGATATAAGTTGAGAAAAGCATTAACATAAATAAAATGGAAAATGGATTCAATCCTGGATGATGGGGAGATGAAGATGAGATGAAAGGTGGAGATGGAGATGAAGGTGAAGGTGAAGTGAAAATGACTATGGGATTAATATGGACTCCTGAACAAATAGTTAGTAACTATAAGTGCATATTTGCTGAGTGCAGATGAAGGTGAAAGTGAAAGTAAGGATGGAGATAAATGGTGAAGTTGAAAGTGAAGTTGAAAGTGAAGGTGAAAGTGAAGGTGAAGGTGAAGGTGAAGGTGAAGGTGAAGGTGAAGGTGCACACCATGCCATGACTTAACCCGACTGTGACCGGGCAACTAAGGGTGACAATGTTGGGTTTGAGTCGGGCCAGCTGAGATGGGCCGAGAAATTATTATTGTTAGGTACTTGACGGGGCAACTGAGGAGTGTCATATGTGCCATGTGAGACCGGTGGGCCGAGTCAAGTGCTAGAGTATAGTGGATGGTCTGAGACCGTTGGGCCGACACTGGCTGGGATAATTGTGACCCATCTCAGACGGTTGGGCCGACATTGTCTGGGATAATTGTCACCCGTCTCAGACCGTTGGGCCAGCATTGGGTGGGATGGTTGTCACCCATCTCAGACTGTTGGGCCGGCATTGGCTGGGATGGTTGTCACCCGTCTCAGACCGTTGGGCCAACATTGGCTGGGATAATTGTCACCCGTCTCAGACCGTTGGGCCGGCATTGGCTGGGATTATTGTCACCCATCTCAGACCGTTGGGCCGACATTGGCTGGCATGGTTGTCACCCATCTCAGACCGTTGGGCCGACATTGGAGGGTATGGTTGTCACCCGTCTCAGACCGTTGGGTCAACATTCGCTGGGATGGCTATCACTCTTCTTAGGTGTAGGGATCGGCATTGGTGTTGTCATTGGTGCTGTCATTGGTGTTGTCATTGGTGTTGTCATGGGTGCTGTCATCAGTCTTATCATCGGCATTGTCATCGGTGCTATCATCAGTATTATCATCGGTGTGATCATCGGTGTTATCATCAGTGTTATCATCGGTGTTATCATCGGTGTTATCATCGGCTTTGTCATCGGTGCTATCATCGGTGTTATCATCGGCGCTATCATCGGTGTTATCATTGGCTTTGTCTTCAGTGCTATCATCAGTGCTATTATCGGCATTGTCATTGGTGTTGTCATTGGTGTTGTCATTGTCATTGGCATTGACATTGGCATTGGCATTGGCACAGCTCCAATGGAAAGGCTGATCAGATTGGCATTTGTTGGGTGACAACCCATGTTCAAGTCTCAATGCCGTGTTGGATAAATATCCTTCTCAATCTACACAATGTACTTGTTATGCTACAGCCAGGAGATTGTATCCCCAGTGTGAAGGACAGATATGGCTGTATTGCAAAACTCTGATGCATCGGTCATCGGATCGGCGTTTGTTGGCAGAAGACCCATGGTCAATTACCAATGCCCTGTTGCCTAAATATCCTTGGCAATATACACAATTTACTTGCCATGTTACAGCCAGGGCATTATCATCCTCAGTGGTGAGGTCGGACTTTGATGTATTGCAAAACTCCGATGGCACCAGCCATCGGATCGGCATTTGTTGGCAGAGGATCCATGGT